>VZTQ01005309.1:0-92370 GCA_013400755.1 Pelecanoides urinatrix
CAGCGCGGGCAGAGCCCTGCCCCCGGCGCGGCTTCCCCGCACCCCGCTCCCCTCCGCCGCCAGCCCGCTCTCCTCTCCCCTCCTCTCCTCTCCCCCGCCGCCCTCAGCGCCCCCCGCCGCCGGGGATGCGCCCGGCCCCCTGGGGCCGCGCCTCCGCCCGCCGTCCGGCTCCCTGAGCAGCCTCCTGCCCCCCGGCCCTGCTTCTCCCCTCTCAGGTGCGGGCGGAGGCGGTGAGCGGGTGAAGCCCCCGCCCGGCGGCCTCCCCCATGGTGGGCTTCGGGGCCAACCGGAGGGGCGGCCGTCTGCCTTCCCTCGTCTTCGTGGCGCTGCTGGTGGTGATCGCCGTCCTCGCCTTCAACTGCTGGAACGCCTCGTCCCGCCAGGCCCTGCTGCAGGAGGAGGTGGCGGAGCTGCAGAGCCAGGCCAAGCGCACCGAGGTGGCCCGCGGGCGCCTGGAGAAGAGGAACTCGGACCTGATGGGCAAGGTGGACTCGCACAAGAGGCAGCTGGAGCAGAAGGAGGCCGACTACAGCCACCTGAGCAGCCAGCTGCAGGCCAGGGACGGCCAGGTGAAGAAGTGCGAGGACAGCAAGGTAAAGCGGGGGCTCCCGCCCGGCCCGGCGGCGGGGAGGGACCGGGGGGGCACCGGCTGTGCTCGCCCGGTGGTGGCCGGTGTCCCTGCGGCGTCTGCAGCCTGGGGGTGCAACGAGCCCCCCGAGCCCTGGTTTCTGGAGCGGGTGCGTTGGCTTTGGTTGCTGTTGGGACGTTTGCGGTACGCCGGGGTTCTGAGTGCGTCCCTGGAAAGAGCTGAAAACGTCCAGCAAGGGCAGTGTCTGTGCTAACAATGAAAACACCGAGAGCTCACTGTTTTCCAGACGGCTATTTTTAATTTTTTTTTTTTTGAGCTTTCCTCCTCTGCTGACGTTATTTGATCTTTTGTGGTCAGTCAAAAAAGCTATACACAGCCTTAAAATTATAGTTTGTTTGGCCTCGATGAGAATGAAACAAGTATAACGTTCAGGTGTAGCAGCCGGAGCTTGCCTCTTCCGAAATGCCTGGCACATCAGGGGCTGCTGCTGACATAAGGTGTCATTTTCATTAGCTGCGGAGAGCCAAGCTCATAGAAAATTCAGCCTGCCCTTTTATGTGGAGGTGGCCTGGGGACTTCTTTTGTTGTGGAAGGGAGAATGAGTGAATACATCAACTTTCACTGTTACGCAGACAAGTTCTTTTGCTCAGTCGTGTTCGGTAGCGTATTTGCATGCAGTTCATAATTCTGCTAATTGGATACTGTTTACCACAGTAGGATTTATGGAAATATCACACTTAGGCTTATTACTGGCTGAGTTTGTTTTTCTGGCCCTTTCATATCACGCATTTGATGAGCAGCATGAGAAAATGCATTTAATTGTCACAGAAAAATCTGAATACATACATACCTCATTACAGAATTAGACTCCTTCCAACTGATTAAGTTTGTATTAAAGTTATGTTTTCTTTCCTGCTGAACCATTAAAATGAAGCCATTTGTGTATTCAGCAAATGTGGTTTTTTAAATTTTGTAATTGTTTCTGAGTTTGGAATAAAAAGCCTGGTTAGATATGTAATGGTGGATACCGCGGCTCTCCATTGGAAATAAATGCAGTTAACACCATTGTGATTAAAAATGTTGTGATACAATAACATCTAGTTTAATTTATAAATAAGTATTCTATACAGATATCAAAATAGTTAAGTCTGATGAGTAAGAAAAGCTGAACTCAAATTAAAGCATTTAGGTTTTAACAAAGATGCTTCCCCTTGTAAAAGACAGAAAACTGATAGTTTTCTAAACTGTTGGGTGTTCTGGTTTGGTTTGTTTGTTTGTTTAATTGAACTTCTGTGTGCATATAGAGGGCAAATAGGTTTAGTTGTTCATTGCCCTCTTCAGCAAAAGCAAGCATGGTAAGTGGCTTGAAACACAGGAGGTGGTTAGTCACGGCGCTGAGCTGGAGCTCCCTTTCTCAGGCTGGTGAGGATGGTAAAATAACATGAGTTCATGGCTGGACTGGGCGAAGGAACGGAGGAAGTCTGCTGGAGGTTGATAACTGCGTTGAAACTGCCTCCGAGCTGCAGGCTGCTGGAGCGGTGGCTGAGGGTGTTCAAGGGAAGTCGTAGAGGTGGGTGTTTGCGGTGTGGCTGCTCTTTATGCAGGTGATGTGGATTTTGTGTTCTCGTTATTTAGCCTGTGTTCATAGGGCAATGAACTTGTTTCATGCATTATTGTAACTGACTGACAGGTGTAGAACTCCACTGGTGGTATTCGAGGAAGCCATCAATTATTGGGCTGCGTGGCAAGGCTTGCTTTTGTATTTTTTTTGAAATCTGTAATGTTTTACTATAGGACACCAGAGACGAAATGCAAGTGCTAAGCCAGGGTGTCTAGCAAGGGTTCCTGGAAGCCAGAGTCCTCTTTGATGCACGTGATAAAACCGAGGTGCTGTCGAGCTGCACCTGCCTGCTGACCTCTTTGTTGTTCTCCATAAATCTGGCTGGTCTTTGGGTGCTCTCAGTCTGACATCTCACAGGGCAGAGCAGGAGGGGAGCAAGAGACATGTGACTAGTAAACCTCACAGATTAGTTTAATTGTTAATTGTATGCATACTGCAGTGTATGCCCTATGTCTTCGTTCTTTGTTCCAGAAGCTGCCGTTTAAGGTCATGTGAGCGAGTAGCTTTTGAATATCCTCTCTTGACTTGTGCTCAAAATGTGCCTTCGTAGGCAAGAATAGCAGTATGTTTTAGCAATAACCAGTCACTGTCCCTTTCTCTCTTCCTCCCGTGTGAGCTACTGTCATGGTCTCAGTGGCAACAATCCTAATTTTTTTCTAAAAAACCCCAAAACAATCTTTAAGTGTACTTCAGAGCGTAGAGAATAAAGCTTTGTTTTAGACAATAAAGATCTGTTACAAAAAAAAAATAGTGAGTAGTAGGCATAAAGTGTCTGGCCAAAAAAGGCTTGACTGGTAATTTTTTTTCTCTCAAAATAGAACTTGGCAAGGATGTTCTTTGAACAAACTGGTTTTTACCAATGATCTTAGTCCATTTGCGAGATGCAGGAGCTATAATAAAACACCAACACCGGTAATTCCCAAGGTATCAAGTGATCACAACAGATCTAGGCTTATTTCATAGAAAACTCATTTGAAAGACGATACTCTGGTGGCTATCATAGTGTCAATTCTGCTTTATGCTCCTTTGCCCTCGTAAGAGATTCTTTGCCTTGTGGTCGTGTAAATCAAGTGTGCGTTTCCCAGTGTTGAGGCAACTTGAATTTCTGCAGGCAGCTTCCGCCTAGCTCAGCGATATCTGCCGTCAAGCCCAAACCCGTGTCTCTCTCCTCCCTCCCCTGCATGCGTAACAAGCCAGGCACACTGCACCAGAACGTTGTTTGCTCTTACGAGCAAATGTAGTAGCGTGACCCAGTGTTTTGTGGTTAAAAAAAAAAAAGGGGGGGGGGGGAAAGAAAAAGCGTGAGTTCTTGGGGATTCTCTTCTCCTATTACCCTGTGCTCATCTTAATGAGGTTGTGATGATCTGCGGGACCTTGGAACAAACGAGAGGAGTTTTCCTCTTTTGGAGCTCCTCTTGGGAGGCAAACGGGGATAGTGGTTGCCCCAGTGTTTGGGGAGGTGGGGCACGCAGAGTTAGCGTCAGCTTCCTGAGTATTTCATGCTTTTTTTGCAGCATACTGTGAGGATACTTTTTTTCCATAGCTTTACACATCCCTTTGCAATAAACTCAATAAAATGATTGAACTGCAGGAATTTGTGGTGGAGAGCTTCCAAATGGCAACCATCCAGCGTGTAGGGGTTCGTAGCTCTGTATTTGCTATTGCAGTGCTCGGGAGCATGCCTTTCTCCTTCCAGAGCTGTTGCTGGCAATGCCAGGTGTGTAATACAGCCTTGCCCCTTAGCTGCTGCCCAGAAATGGTGCTTCATAGGGCGAAACTGTTTAGTAAAACATCCTTGGGAGCTGCTGGTTATGTTCTTTGTTGCCAAAACTCCTTGATAGCTCCTCAGTTTGCAAAGCTGTAGCTTTACAGCGGTGATGTTGAATGCATCTTCCAACCTTGCTGCATGTTCCTGATGATCATAGTGTCATCTCTGATGCTGTACTAATTGCTCGATGACAGCAGTGCCTATTCTGAAAAAGGCAGCTGACAGTAGCAGAAAGATCATGGAACTGTGGCATACAGACCCCTGTGCAAACAGACTCCCGGCACGTGCCCTAGCGATGCGTCGGGAATGCCCAGGCTCGTGGGGCTGCACCGAGGAGTACGGCACCTGCTCACGCTGCTTCGACAGGCGACTCGAGGGTGTTCTTGCTAGATAAAGAAATGAGTCACAGGGAAATATGGGTGGATGTTTGCAGATTACCACTTACTTCTTCGGGAGGCAATACTACCTGTGTTCTGTCCTGCTGTACGTAGAGATAAGCTCCAGCGTGTTTATAACGTTTTTCCTTACAGTGCCTTTCATTATATGACAAGGCTGTTAACAATTCAGACAGCACTGGAAGGTTGCCTTGCATGTACGTAGCTTCAGCACGCACAGGATTTTTGATGGTTTTTTTTCCTGTGCAGAGCTCATTGGGCTACAGAGAATTTCTTTTATACATCCGAACTGCTTTGGAAAGGACCTGAGAAGCCACTGAGAAATACGAACAGCACAAATAGGTCTAGGCTCAAGGAGGACACAGCTCAGAAAGAACTGGACTTGTGCCATGGTTTGTGGAATGTGTTTTTTTGCATGTGTAGGTGGAACAGATCCCATGAATCATAAAAAAGCTTCTTCCCTTTCTATCCTTCAGATGACGGACACTTGCTGTCAGATAGGCTGTTTTGGATATAAATTCTGTCACTTTTCTCTGAAGCTCAAAATCACCAAAATGAAAGATTGTATGATAAATCTTCAAATCAAACTCTGGTTAACAGACAGGCAGCCCTCCCCCAGCCCGTTACAAGTCAAATGTTTTATAGGATGAGCAGAAGCAAGCCAGTGGGAAGGCTTTCTGTGTCATGAATTCCGATAGATGAAGCTTTGAAAACAGAACCCACTACTTCCCAGGATCTCCTTTGTTTGTAGATTTATTGGGTTCTGGGAAAGAACTGCATTAGAGTGGAAGACAGGAGAAAATTTGGTCATTATTGCCAGTGGCTTTGCAAAATACCTTTTTATTAATGCTCAACAAATCACTCTTTCTGTGTCTGTTCTCCTGTCCCAGTGTCCGTTCGATGGAGAGTGGCAAGATGGGCGCCTGTTGGAAGGGAAAAGCTTGGCGCTTACTTTCGTATTGTGCTTCTGTGTGAAGTCCCCGCCGCAGGGGTTACTTGCGCTTTTGAAATGAAGCACGGGAAGTCCAACACAGGCTTTAATTTAACTGAGAATTGTTCTTTGTGCATCCTGTAACTAGAGTGCCTTAAATGTCTCTGTGGGCAGAGCAAGCGTGTAACTGGTTCTCAGCTGCGTGGCTCTAACCCGCCGAGAAGGCTCCTCCAGTGTCCCCGCCGGTGTGTTTATTTTGTGCCCTCTTTCAGAGCGGTATGGTCAGGGTTCTCAGCTTACCAAAAGATTGCATCAGCTGCCGTTCTTTGTTTTTTTGGGAAAAGCCTTGTGAAGTGGCTGGGCGTTCCCGCCGCAGGTGGGAGCCGTGGCGGTGGTGCCTCTCCACGCTCCAGAAACCCTCTTGGCTTCTCTCCTCCGCCGTGGGGCCGGGTTGGCTGCGCCTGGCTGCTGGGGTGAGCCGGCACCCTGCAGTCTGGCGCAGGCCAGGCTCTCGATGAGCGCTCTGCTTCGTAAGGAGCCTCTGTTATGTGACTGGAGCTGTTGGATGTGTGCCTCCCTGCACACTGTGTTCTGCAGGAAATCACGATTTCAGCAGTTCTTGTATGGCCGTAGTTCCTAAAGTTATAAACGCCTGCCTCAGCCCACGTGGGACGTTGAATCAGACGGTCCAGAGCTTGAGTGCCTCTTTTAAAAACAAAAACATTACGTGCAACGTTTTTAAAGAACTGGATAATTTGATAAAAGGGAAGGTAGAGGTGGGTGGAGGAAGTCTTAAAGTAGGGGCGTATGTCTTTTTTGTTTGTTGTGACAGGAGATGTAGGTTACTGACTCAGAGGTTGAGCTTCACGACCTGTGTGGGGATTGAGATGGCCTGTGCGTGCCCCCCGCCCCGTGCCAGCCCAGGTCTGCTGGCACGTCATCTGGGTATTCCAGGAGGTAATTCTGGCCTTGTAACCCAAGCACGACCACCCTCTCTCACCATCCCTTCTGGAGTTGCTGTTTACACCCATCGTGAAACTACAAGGAAAACAATTACAGCCCAGTGTTGCCTGATGACGGTTGTGGATTTTTTTCACCCTTTCTCAGTATGTTCCACACATGCATCTTGTTCTTCATTGCTGCTATTTTTTTGTCTTTACATATGTCTTTATGTAAGAACAAGACAAAGCGTCTTTACTTAATGACTTTGTTACATGCATTTCTTATTTATTGTAACTGCTATTTTTTCCTTACTAAAAATACCAAATTAAAAGCTGTTGTGGAAATCTATTGGTGTCAGATTCTCTCTTAAAAATAAAATGTGTGTTATGAATATTAGGTGGCATCACGTAAAAAATTTACTTTGCATATACATCAGGTAAAAATTGTTTTTGCTAATGATGCTGCATGTTTCTTTTTATACTCTCATGATTTGACACTGGTAATTCACCATCTTCTGCAGTATCAGAATGCAGTGTATTTATTTTAGTCCTGACAATCTACTTTTTTGATAGAAATATGTTCTGGAAGTAAATTTAAGTCCTTGTTAGCAAAGGCTAAATACAGTGTTTAGGTTGGTGATATCACTTATAGATAACTAAACATACATTACTTATATTTACAAGAACTTTGTATACGTCATTCTGATAGTCCCTTACATACATTGTCATTACAATGAAAACAAACACATCTGAGTCTTCGCAGTCTAAGCCCTCTCTAACCTGCTGATTGTCTATATTTATATAACCATTTCTTCCTTTCAGATTAAGCTGCAGAACAACATATCATACCAAATGGCAGACATACATCGTTTAAAGGGTAAGGAATTTATGGCCAAACGGTGATTTGGCAGACTGTGAAGTTGTATATTTTTTAACTGCCTAGGTACTGCAGAATACATTTTAAATGACAGATCAAGTGATGCTGGAACATCGCATAACGTGAAATTTCATTATATTTTTTCATTACCTAGTCTGGATAAGTGTAGGGTTGGCTCTTGTAGACTTTGCTCTATCATCTGCAGAAAGAACATGTTTTCTGGCACTGCTTACTTCCAAGATACTAGAGTCATTGTCACGACCAAAACATGGTTTAGTGTCGTTTGGATCAGCAACAGTGTGATCCTTATGTTGGGTTAGAAAAGGTCCAGAAAATATCTTTTAAGGCTGTTGCATACAGACGTGATTACAATGCCTGTAATCTTACTGTATGGATTTCAGAGTGACCTGGAGCAGCTAATGCCAACATCTGTACATGCCTGCAGACAACACACTTGGCATTTCTGCCTGTGTCTATGCAGTTGCAACTTAAAATAGTAGGAAGCTTAACAATTATTTGTAGCCTGAGGAGCAGGGAGAGGAACTTCTAGAACAATTGTGAAGACAGGAAATATTTACTGGTTTTATAGCGTGAAGGTACCTTCTTTTGTACATTTATTGCAGAAAAAGAATATTTGACCAGCGTGTCTAAAGTAACCTAGTAGTACTTTTGTGTTACTCAGAATAACAGAATCTTTCAGGAAATTAAGGAGATTTCCAACAGGTAGGTGAAATAGCGTTGTGTAAGTCTTTTGAATGAAAAGGTAAAGAAAAATTTAGGGGTTTTGGCATAGTATCAGAAGAATTGTTCTGTAATTCATAGTGACATCTGGCACGCATGAGGAAATTGGTATCTTTTTCAAGTTAGTTTAAGAATCTTTAAAGTATATCTAGAAGAAGTAACATAAAACTTGAGCAAATTTTGAACTTATATAGCAATATTGAAAGCTGTATCCATCATGGGGCGTTTTTTCTTACATTTATATATTCATGTTGATTTTTGCTTTTTGGTCTAGAACAACTAGCAGAATTACGTCAGGAATTCATTCGCCAGGAAGATCAGCTTCATGAGTACAAGAAGAACAATACTTACCTGACAAGGAGATTGGAATATGATAGGTATGTCTTCAAGAATGTTAGGAACTGTAAGTTTGTGTGTGTGTAACGGAAGCCTGTATTTATTAAAAAGTGCAAATTAATCCTGTTTCTACTAATACTAAAATTGAGTCTACCCACTTGGTGATGTAGCTTTGACTTAGCTAGTTGTTTGATTTTAAAGTTCTGGGTTTTTTTGTGGTGTTCTACTCCTCCCCCCAAAGTGAGATGTGATCTAAGAAAAATCTGACTTACTGGAATTGTTCAGCATTGGATGATTTTAAGTCAATGCATTTTTTTATAACATGGAAATCTTAGTTAACAAGTACTTGGAAAAGTTTAATTGCCACAGTTCTGTAAGCCACCAGGGTTGTTAATTGCTGTCTTTCTAAAAGTGTAATTTTATTTTTTTTCAACTGAAGTTGAAAGCATTGTGTAGACTGAAATTTTAAGTTGACCTCAGCCTTTTAAGTTTATGATGGAGAAGCAGGGAGAACAACTTCTGAAGCTTTGAGGAGCGAGCGAGATTAACACTTGAGAAAATGTTTGAAACTTTTACACACAAAAAAATATTCTTTACGCTATGTGCTATGTTGAGTATTTGCAGGTTTGTGGGAGACGGGAGTTTTGTTGAATTGGGTTGATCTCTATGTGGCTTGTTAGAGAAGTTGGGACACTTAGCTGTGTCATTCAGATCTTGTTATTTGAGTTGGTAGCAGTGACTGATAGTAGTAGTTGTGCATCTTCGGTGTTGACAGCTGTGGAAGATATATCGCTTTCCGAGTAGAATTAATATGTGTTGATGACAGATTAACTGTGAAGCTTGACTTTTCGGTTGCTTTCCAGGTTTTGGAGGAAATATGTTCAAGGCCATTCTGTTTATTTTACCGTTTTTCTGCTCTGTCCCTATTTTTTCCAGTTCTGCTTTCTTTCTGTATTCAGTCCATTTCCACCCCATACACGTTCCAGGACAAGGCTTTTTGGACAAACTATTCTAGTTATATCTCAGGTTTGGCTTTTTGTGCCACTTCATATTTTTCCCCCTATTTTATTTATGGGAGAGCAGATACAACAAATGAAATATAACTAATAATGTGTTTCTAATCAAGTCTGCAGTGTGGGCAGCAGATCAAGGAAATGAGACTGCAACATGAAGAAAACATGAAGAAATTAATGGACCAAATTGTGCGGGAGCAAAAGGTAATGTGCAGCTAAGTTTCTGTGTTGAATTAGAAGAGCCTGAAATCTGCAGTTTGTTTGACTCAGCATTTCAGATACACGGAGGCCTTGGACATTTCTCCCCTAACTTTCCGTTAAACGTCATCCTGAGCAGCCCTAAATGGATGGGCATTAGTGTAAGAACATCTGCCTGTTTTGCTCAGTCGGTGAACTGAGCCTTGAAGATCAGGCTTAATTCTTTGCTCTGCTGCAGCCTTCCTACGTGACATCATTGCTAAGGATTTCAGTTTCTTCTCTGTAAAATGGGTATTACTTTATAGCTCTCCAGGGTAGGATCTATATTCTTACAACCTTATATAGGTTATTGCAAAGGGGAACCTGATCTCTATTGAGGCCCTGAGGTGCTAATGTGATGCAAATAACAATGGTATTTGAATGGTATCAGGGGGGTAATTATATGGTGCAAGCTGCCAGTAGAATATGGGCCTCTTTCCTGCAAAGAGATGAAATAACCCGCTTTTCTTAAAATTTCATTTCCTTACTTCATCTCTGTTTACAAACATTTCATAATAAGGCAGACTTGAAGTAGATTTCAATCAGATCTTTCTTGAAGTCTAGAATTGTTTCAGAGTCTCTGACCTGAGGCTTAAGGCCTTAACCTGTTTGCATTATACTGAAGAGCTACCTATACCAATATAAATGTCATACAGCCATGCTGTATTTTACATTTTCTGTTCAGTTACGTGTCCATACTCTCATCTCCTACTCTCAGGATTTAGGTTTGTGTATAGAGGACTTCTGCTGCTGTTTGCTGTGGCAATCATCTGCTTCATAAATGTGATTTTGCTTACCGAAAGTAATCTTGAATTTGAGGGGTTTTGTTTTGTAATTTTCAGGGATGCGCTTAATATTGGTTCCTTATGAATTTGTTCTAACAGGCCACACAAAAAATTCAGTCCAGTAAAGACACTGAAGTAAGTCCCAATAATGATGACCAGGCAATATCTAAGACTGTTCCAGAGGCAGAAGATAAAAACACAGTAAAGAATGAGCAGCCTTCGGATCATGTTGTAAATGGCAAAGGTATTTCCTTTTTTTTGTCATTTCTGATAGATAATGGGCCAATTGTGTTATATCCTTTGCTGTCAGAATCGTGCGTTTCTCTGAAGTACAGCAATGAATTATTTGGCTCAGATAACTCGATTAGCTGCTTGTGATTGTACTGAGTTAGAGTTTATAGGTATCCAGGGGTTGACGTGTCCTTTTCTCTGGATCCTTTTATGAAAGCAGTTTCTTGCACAGTTTTGTGTTCACTTTGTTGGTTCGTTTGGCATCTCCTTCCTCATGTGGCCAGTTGTGAACTGGGGATTGCCTCTCCCCTCCCTGTGAGATGTGTCTTGGGGTGGGCCAGGGAAGGGGCATGTTGTTGGAGAGCTGGAATCTGCACAGAGAAGGAGGCTGGAGGCGAGGAACCGCTGCGAGAAGTCTGTAGCTGGGTAAGTCAGCAGGAACAGTGGGGACTGTGGTTATCAGGAGCCATACAGGAGGCTCTCTGGGAGTAACTATTGCCGTTGTTTGCTCCCTGCAGGCCTCTCCGAGAGGCAGATGGGTTCCCTTTGTTTCTACTTCTTGTGCTGCTGAATCGGCACCTTTTTGTATCAGTTCAGTGTCTGTTCCAGCCAGCCTCTTGCAGCAGGCTTTTCTTATTCTGCTACCGAGAGCAGTGCATCTGTTTCCCACCCTTTTCTGAAGATTGCA
This sequence comes from Pelecanoides urinatrix, assembly GCA_013400755.1. Lineage (NCBI taxonomy): Eukaryota > Metazoa > Chordata > Aves > Procellariiformes > Procellariidae > Pelecanoides > Pelecanoides urinatrix. The sequence continues at coordinate 11,154 of VZTQ01005309.1, forward strand.
CTGACTTTGGGAGCACTGCTCCAAAGCAGTCTTCAGTGACTTCAGCAGCACAATATAAGGAGTGTTGTAGTTGCATTATCAATATGGGACACGTTCTGTGGATAAAGGACTTTTCTTCTGGTCTTAGAGCCTTCCACAACAGGGAAATTCACTGTTAAAACTTGAAGGTTAATAAGGCGGAATATCCTATTCTTGTCTTGCAGAGAAAATCAAACCAGGAGGAGATGCAGGCATGCCTGAAATAGAAGATAATGACCCTGCTAAAGCTGAAGATACTCCCACTGGTTAGTAGAAATATTCTAATTTGGGTTCTTGGTGGTGTATATATTCTGTTTGAATACCATGTGTTTCATAGTGAATGCAAAGTTTTAAAATCTGTCTACGGTAATAAAATTCGAGTGGGGTGTAAAATCTGATAATTTTTACTGTGCTTTAGAGGTTTGAATTCTCGAAACAATGCTGCTGATAATATTTCCCCCCCACCCCCAGCCAGAAATCTTGTATTTTATGTTTTTGTCTGTTTTAAAAACAAGAAAACAACAACAAAGAAGTTTACAGGTTTCTTAGAGGAAGACCTGGTATATAGTTTCTGTTTCATGTTAATGCTTTTGTTCATGTATTTTATTTCAGCTTTAAAGAAGCCGCTTATTTCAGCTCCTAAAACTGAAGGTGATCAACCAGTTATAAATCTTCCAACTGAACAGCCCCATGCTCCGAATCTGGCACCAGGTAAAATTCTTATTAGCAGGTGACAAGTAAACATTTTGTAGGAGACTCACCATTTAATATCTGCTACCATATCATGAATGTTAGATGTACGTGGCCAGCCCCTTTTTCGTATCTGATGTGGTTACAAAAAGGAAAAAACAATCAGTTTCTGCAGGATATAAGATTGAGTGTGTGCTCAGTCTGGCCTCCTGAGGTTGTATGATCTCTTTGTTCCACACGCACCCAGGCGTTTCTGAGCCTTTTGACCAACTTCAGCCAAATTTAAGAGTTAGAAGTTTCAAAGGTAGGTGCTTAAAGATTCTCCACTGGACAGAGGAGAGTAGTTGAAATTAGTACCTCTCCTTACGGGTAGTAATTAGACAGGGCTGCAACATATCATCAGGAGTTCATTGTTGATCTATTGGTTATGCTCAGAGAATAAACAGTGGTACTATCGCTTGCTCAGTGTCCTCCTCCTTCTGTGAACAGCTCGCTTGAGGGTGATGTGAGTGGGAGGTTTAGGACATGAGAGAATTAAAAGTACTGCAATGAAAGGGTTTAGAAGAATTGCAGTTAGAAAGGACACAAATCCACAGAAAATATACTTAAATTCAATGCTTGTGGATCAAGTCACTTTGCTTTAGTGTCAAAGAGAACGTTAGGTTATATCTGCTCTGCAAGTGGCATATTCAAATACTGTCCTGCTAAAAAAATATTAAATATGCCGAACTCATTATACATTTGTGACATGACCAAACAGCTTGAAGTTTTTTGTTATGCCCATTATTGGTTCTGGCAATAGAAGTATTTCTTAATTTCTTTCCTTTTGCAGTGGATGTGTAAGCAGGTTAGAATACCAAAATTATTGAGCTCAAAGTCTGTATACACATTTAAAGTTTATTATTTCCAAATGTCAAATCTTTTAAGTAGTTAATTTCTTTTGTTGTTCTGAGGTAGTCCTTCATTGGGACTTTTATTGGTGAGAAAAGATGAAAGATAGCAAGCGAAAAGCTTGTTTCATTGAATTTGATTTGAAAAGCAGAATCAGCGGGAAGATAAGAAAAATACATAAACGTGTTATTGTTCTAGCCTTCATCAAGCATTTAAGTACATACAGAAAATCAACTGAGAAGGTAACGACTTAGGATTGCTTACATATTAAAATGTGATTAATTAACTTTTGCAATAACATTATAGCCTTCTTTTGGAACCATGTAAAAACCAAACACGCTTCCCCATTCTGTAGGTTTGCACAGTGACAATGATGGAAATGCTGATATTGTGAAGCAGATACCTCCAAATGCTCTCCAGCACTTAAATTTTGAAGAAAATGTGGAAAATCAGAAAGAACACAAAATTGAAACAGACCATATAAAAATTCCAAAGAGCAGAGTTAGTGACTTGCAGAAGATGAAGCAAAGTAAGTTGGCCAATATCATATACTTCAATATATTAAGAAAATCACTTCATTTTCTGTCTGTAACAGTGCTTGTCTGGAAAATAGGAACCTTTACAGCGGGTGGCCTTCTGGAGAGCAAGCCTGAAAAGAAATGTAATATGTTACTGTGTAAAAGAGATGCCTTAATGTGTCGTCTTCCATATATACATATTCGGTCATTAAAAAAAAATTACTTGCTTATAGGAATTGAAAAATGTTTTTTGGAAATTGCTACACATTTAAATAGATTAAGTGAAGACTTTTGATACATGCATGATACCGAGTTCCTTATATTCACACTGTATTACTTGACTTAAATACAATGTTTTGGACAATATCGTAAGAATTTAGCCCTTACACAGGGGGTCTTTGTGGTGGTATATGTGTATTGGCCAGAAGTTTGTTCTTCTGTGAGAGGAAGTTTTCCAGACCCCTTCTCTTCCATGTCTGCTCAAGGAAGAAGCCTTCAGACAGGAGCAAATGGTGTCTTTGTTTATCGTGTATGATGGTGGTAACACTGCTGAGGCTTAGTGGGCAGACAGCAGGTAAGAACTTGCAAATACACCTACAGCTGCCTGTGAACTGCTGGTTTTGAGATGCGTCTCTATGTTGCAGCTGATCCGTAACACTGGGAGAGAATTATGCCTACAGCGTTTGATTTGGCATCTTCCTAAGGAACATTATATTGAAGCAAGTTTCTCATGGTATCAGTAGAGATACTATACTCCTAAGTATAGCATAGAGTATACTGGCTATAGGTGTACCTTAACCTGGTTATTTTTAAAGAACTAATTCCAATTGTTTAGCATTTGGGTGGGGAAGGGGCCTCTGGAAGAAAAAACATAGTGCTGAAACATCTCCTCTTGGTTTTTTACCCAAATAAGATTTTTCTTTATCATATAGCTATCATAAATTCAACTTTAAATTTCTTTGTGTTCACAGCTAAGTAGCTTTCACTTAGGCTTTGGTTTCTATGATTAAAATCTGTCTGTAGTCCAAGTTGACAAGTTACTACATCAGAATTGCCACTTTCAGAGTCACGAAAATTGGGAGGAAAAAAGGATTCTATAGCCTCCTGCCAGAGACCTGTGTTAGTTCTGTGGATCAGATAAACAGTGGTACAGAAATAGCAATTTTGTTGAAATAAAATCATTTATTGGTTTCGATGATCAGTGAAAAGAATTCTGAAAGCTAGGGTCACTCTCAGGAACATGAAGATATTAATTAATTTTTGTCATAAAAGGTTTTGTTTGGGAAGTTCCCTTTGTTAGGGAAATTCTTTTCTAGAATTTGACTGGCACTTCTGTAGCTTAGAGAAATTGCAGAAAAAAAAAATGTTAACTTCTAGCAATCTCTTAGATAACAGAGAAATAAGTTTAATGCTCCATTTATTCTTGTAAAATATTTTAGTTGCTATTCTGAAGCAGAGGTTAAATTAAAACAGGGCCTGTGAGCATATAGTCAGATTTGCTAGCGGATAGCGGTAGGGCGTGTATCGGCATGAAGGGGTGTAGAGGGATGTGGGAGTTCAGTGTCTTCTCTCCTTCTCCCCCCACCCCCTTGTAGCCCCGAAGGGCCAGGGCCGAGGCCTGTAGAGAGTGCCAAACCCCACCCGAGAGATTTAAGAAGCTACCTGAAATGGTTTCCGAACCGTTAACAACTCTGAGAGAGGTGCCATCATACCGCAAGGAGACACGTCTTTAAAAAGTGAATGGAAAGAGGACTTGAGGAGTTCTAGAGACCCAGCAGCCTAGCTTTGATAGCTGGAAGGGTAACAGAACAAATTCTCCATCAGTTTGGATAGAATGTGACGAGTGGTTAACATGGATTTTTCAAGAACAGATTGTGTCAAAGCGATACGATCTGAAAAGTATGTATTCAAAGGAACGAAAGCAGTAAAAAAGGAATGTGACTTTGTCATAGGCAAATTGATGGAGACCTGGTCAGGAATAAATTGCTATTTGGTGGCTGTGCAACTTCAAGAATATTCCAGGCATGGGTATCACTAAGAGCTTTATTTGAAAAGCTTCTGTGAGGTTTACAAAGATGCATCCTGTGCTTGGCGCTGTTTGGTATGGTGAGTGCTGGATGGTAAACAATGTATGAGATGTGGTTTCAGCAACATAAAAGCTTGTAAACATAAAAGTAGTCTGCAATTAAGAATGGAGAATTACATGCACAGAGTAAGTGACAAATAGCTAGTGAGCAGTTCAGTCAAAACCGGTGTGGTCAACAGTGGATATTAGTCACTACCAAAGGTTTGAAGTGAGGTTTTTCTTCGGGGATGTGCGAATAGGAATGTCAAATAATAAGACAGGGTAACTAACTTTTTACCTAGTGCTTGTGAGGCCATCCTCTGGCTTTAAATATCAAAGAAAGATGATGGGAAGCTGGAAGGAATTCAGGGAGGAGAAAAATAATTAAATAGGGTTTAGTATGAGGGGAAAACAAGCTCTAAAAAGACCAGGGTTGAAGAAGTAGGGAATGGACATCAATGTACTGGTTTTATTTTGTTGGTTTTTTTTTTTTGTAGAAACAGATCTTTAGCGAAGGGTTCAGTTATTTTGAAATCACTCACGGATCTTTCTGATGAAGTGGGGATAGACGTATTCAAAATTGGCATGCAACCTGTGCGAGCTTAGCTTCCACTCTGTGTATCCTGAGATGTGCAAGACTATTCAGTTTATCAGAGGAGCTTGTGGAAGATCCTGCGCTTGTCTGGCTGAGTGACTACAGCTGAAAAGACAGAGCTTCGTATTTCAGTTGTTGGGGTTTTTAAATGGATTGGCTGTCTTCCCTGGTAATGGATTAAATGATGTGGGGGGCTAGCTTTGTAGGCAGGAGCAGTGAATTAAATGTCTCCATTATAGGCTGTGAATGGGTACCTAAGAGTCAGTAATCATCACTGATTAGTCTTTTCCTTTTCTCTTTGCTCCTTCATATTCGGAATAACTTACATTGTACCTTGTAATGATGCAATGAGGGAGAGAATTTCTCTGTCACATATGGAAATAGCTAATCCAGGTTTGTAGAAGATTTATTTCCTGATTGATCAGCAGTGGGTGTTCTGAAAGTCCATTGGTGATAAACTCGTCCCTCTGGTGTGGAGGAGCCCAGCTCTGGCACGCAGCTTTCACTGTAGACAATTCCCTGGCTGGGGTTTTGGTTACTGAGCACCTCAAAACTTGCTGTGCATCAGCCCACGGGATGAGACGAGTAACCATCGTTGGTCAGGGTGTCTGTCATATCTGTCAGGCTTCAGAATCGGAGAACTTCTTCCCAAAAGATGTTTTCCTTTTTTATTTTGATAGCATAGATTTAAAAAGTAACTTTGGTACCAGGAACAGAGGTGGGCACATTGTGGCCGTTCAGTTTCAAAAGAAGCAGAACCTGAAAGTGCCTGCAGCAAGGTCACTGTTTGTGCTGGAAAAAAACCTGGGTGCAGCAAACCTCCAGTCCACGCTGCTGTTTGAAGTTCTGTAAGCAGGTCCTTAGTGACGAGCGTGTGGACAGCTGCTCCGAGTAGGGTGTCTGTAAGGATCCAGCTTTGAGTAATACCCCCTATGTCTATTCAGAGTTCATTTCAGCAATGTTACCTGCAGATTTTAACATCAGTGACATCCTTATGGGTACAGAGGGCGTCCCCATGCTGTCACTAACCTCTTGTGCTTCGTAACCACACGTTCCACGTGCCTCAGTCAGTCCCTGTAATGCCTGCGTTACGGACACTGACTCAAGTTTGGAGCGATTTGAGAGATCCACACCACCAAGATCCCAGATCTCGTCCGTCTGTTTCAGGGAGCAGCGGGGGCATCGCTGGCCTCAGCTACCAGGGACTGTTCTGGTGTTTGCCTGAAGTCTTGGTATCCGAGACCATTTTATGTGCCTTGTGTTAGAGTATTGATGTTCTCCCGGTGTTGTGCGAGAAGTCATCTACTGTCTAAATCTTTTGTACGCCTGACTCTCCACACACAGGCGGTGGAGTTGCTGTCAAGACCACCCTGCCCAGAAGAACTGCTGGTGAAGTCTGTGTGTGCTCAGGGTCTCAGCCTTTCCGCCCTTGATTTCAAGTAGCTTGAGCTAAAATACCAAACGCTGAAAGCAGAAGGAAGCAGCTGTAGTGAAAGAGCAGCGGTGCTGGAATCGAGCTGGCCAGGGCTGCCCCCACGAGCTCCAGCTCACAGGCCTGCATGGGCTTGCTGTGTGGCCTGGGATCTCTTTCTACTATTTTAACCTTTCCTTCTGTCAGCTTAAATTTAGTCAGTACTTGTTTGTCACAGTATTTCTTGTTTGTCACATATCTACAGGCTCGTTTTTTCTGTAGGTTAAGTGCATTTGATTGTCTTTCCATAGCTTGTTTTATATTTAACGTGTGCGAATTGTACAGTTGTCTGCTTTTTATATATAATGCAGTGTCCAAAAATACAAACGATAATAGCAAGGATTACTCAATTAGAGATGAATAGAGAATGAATAATATATTAAACTTCTGATTTCTAAACAGATCATAGTTTCTTCTTGCTTATTTTATGAAAATAACCGAAACTTCCACTTCTGTACATTTGAGCTGCACTAGATGTGATTCTTCTGTTTTTCTTCCCCATCCAGATGAGCACTATGTTATTGTTTCTGTCCTGATTTTTATATACTGCCATGTATGATAGTTTTCATTGTTTTAAGAAATAATTTCATTTTTACATCTGTCCATTGTAATCTCAACCTCCTTTTTAATCCTAATGTTGAAATCATAGTCTTCAGTTTCACTCCTCTGTTTAATGGCTTCCACTGCAAATCACTTAACATCTGCCTTGGCAGACTTTTTTCTGAGTCCGTTTCCAGTTTGTAAAGATTGTATCACACTTTAATCCTATTTTTTTCATTTATACATAACCCCTCCAGACTTGTATCCTCTGCAGACTCTGTGTTGCATTCTTTAAGCAACGGGCAAGCAGACTGAACTGCACTGGACTTGAACAGATCTCCTTGTATCCCGTTAAACACCAGCTCTGAACTTGACATCACACCATTAATCTTTCATTGTGTGCTTGGTTGACTCTCCAGTCACTTCATAGTTCCAGCTAATTTTCGTTTTTCTTGTGCATTGTTTCAGTATCTGGAACTATTCTTAATTCTTTGCTGGGAGACAAAAATACTGGATTCAGAACATTTTGAAAACTGTTAAAGCTTAATAGGAAACCAGAGTGTAAAGCCAAATTAATTAGGTAGTTAAAAAAATGAGTTCAGAGATGCAAGGCTGATCTTTGCTGGATTTTCACCCCTGACAGTATGGTGCACACTCTGCAGACATTGCCTTGTACGAAGTCAGCGATATGCTGCTCTGTTGTGTGTAGAAAAATGCCAGTCCTCAGAAAAAAGCGTAGATACAAAAACTTCCACTGTATGCTCTTCAGCATTTTAAGAAAACTATTATTAGTGTTTGTAGGTAATCAAAGATGGAGCTTTTTGTTTGGAGGCTTACTCTGGCTCTTTTCTCCAAAGAGTGAAGCTTACAACAACCAAATTTCACAAGATCCAAATGCTGAATGACCGAGTACATCCTTTTTGCACGGAGATGTTCCAGAAGCCTTGTTGTTCTCCCCCTGCCCAAGCCCTCTCCCTTCTACCCCCTTTCTCCTCCAGCTGAAACAGCTACAAAACCCCGACTCTCCTAACCTGCGGTCTGCTTTCGTTTAGAAACTTCCTATTTCTTTCCTCTCTGCTTCTGACTTAATCCTTTGCCTACTTCACAGGCCGATTCTTTGATGAGAATGAATCCCCTGTTGATCCGCAGCAGGGTTCTAAACTGGCAGATTATAATGGGGATGATGGTAACGTGGGTGAGTATGAGGCAGACAAACAGGCTGAGCTGGCTTACAATGAGGAAGAGGATGGTGATGGTGGAGAAGAAGACGTCCAAGGTGAGCTTGGGCCTTATCTCCATCCCATTGTAATAATCCATGCTGAGTTTACTTGTTGAATTTGTGTAAAGCCTCACTATTTTTGGCTGGTCAAAAATTTCTACTATAGAATAAATAAGCTTTAGGCAATCTTTAAAATTCGGTCTTGCCCTCCGTTTGGAAGCAATGTTACAGCAGTTTTCAGTGAGAGGATGTTGATACCTTATTTCAGTCATGTGTTCGGTTCCTGCTAGGAAAATCCAGACACCTCAAATTTCAAAAATGGTTTTGTCTAAAACCCCAAATCTGGTATCTAACTAGTTGGGGCGTAGTCTTTGACATTACTAAAGCAGTTTTCAAATACAGAAGCATAGGGGGTTTTTTTTGACTACTGCTTTTGTCAGACCTGCCTTGAGGTGGTATGCAATGAGGTCGCAGTTAGCAATTCTAAATGTAATTTTCACGCATTGTACACAGATTCAACAGGCTTCTGGTTTTCCTTGCTAACCAAACTTCAAAACTCATTAACCTGGTGCTAGCCTAATACCTGTATATGCATGTTCACCACCTCTTGCTCTGCATGCGTTTCAGTGCATCGCCTCGCCGTTGCCTGTCTGCCATGTATCTGCCACGGTGTCTACCATTCTCCATCTAGTGTTTGGTAATGCTTTGTGAAAGGCTTGCATGTCTGCAGGATGAAAATGTTTACATAAGCATATATAATATTTCCAGTTAAAGAAAGTGCAAAATAAAGAGGGGAAAAAACCCAGCTGATTGAAGTTCTGCAGGCTGAACTGATCTGATTTTGATCCTCATAATGCAAGGTTTTTAGCTGCTAGATTTTCAGATGTGTATTTAATTGGTATCCAAGCATAATTAATGGGAAAAGCTGATAAAAAGCAACTGATTTCTGTGGGCATGCATCTAAATATGCAGTGTAAGCATTTTTTGGCTGGGCTGGTAGTTTGAAACTCATGAACAAGCAAAAGAAAAGTATGGATCGCAACACTGGGCAATTAATTAACTTACTGATAAAAATGAAAACTGTGTTGCTGCTCCAGGTGATGTGGTCCGTTTTGTTACACTTTTGCTCAACACTAGCAGTGGATTTTAGTCCCTCTGGATTGCTAACGACTGTTCTTCTGGACGGGTTATTATTGGGTTGTAATTTGCTTGTACAAGCCAGCTTCTAAATGAAGGTACAAAAGTATATCCAGCTCCTTTCTGTTGTTGCTGTGGAAGTAGGAGACTTGCTTCTGATGATTACGATCTTGTAATGAAAAGGAAAGCGGAGTATGTCGTGCATGCTTGTGTGTCTAAGCTCTGCTCTGCAAATCCAAGCAGTTGTGTGGGTTGGGTTTTTCATGTTTTTCAGTTCCCCTTAGTAAGCAGTGGGCGATGCCTGGCTCCTCGCCGCAACAGAACCTTAACTGGACTTCAGAATACGATTCCTGAAGTTTTAACCAAGGCCACGTAACTGTACTGAATCTGTGTGAACTTCTGCCGTTTACCGCAGCGGCCTTTGGGCTCGTCTTTACCCGCAGCCACTGCGCTGCCGACCAGGAGCGAGGGAGGAGGGCGGCTGCCGAGCGGTGCGGGGACGCGGCGCTGTGTTCCTGCCGCGCGCGGCTCTTGCTGCGCCTCGGAGCTCCGTCCCGTTTGCTTATCAGCACGATTGCGTTGCTGCGGGGGCCTTTACAGGGAGAGGAATGGAGTTAATATCACGTATGCTGTAAACTATTAGCAGTAACGAACGGCATTCCTGTGTGCCACTTACGAAAGGGTGGGTACGATATAGTAATAAGTGCTGGAAAATTGTTGAAAACTCTAGAGGTTGTGCTTATGTGGCTTGCTATGCGAGGGATATTTGAAAAAATAAGAGCTCAAACTGAAAGTGGCCTCATGAAACTGTTCCCCATTTCGAGGTGGTACCTGTCAGTTCACAACTATGGTGGCTTTAAATTTGGACTTGGCGAAAATCTTTTTTTCTGATCAACCCCTCTGTATATCTGTATAGACGTAATGATTTAATATCTGGTAGTGAAGATTAAAGAGTGTTTTCTGGAAGCCTTTTCACAAAGAATAGCCTGAGCAGCATATGTTACCACCTCAGACTTAATTTTCCAAGCCCTTTGTTATGTTGTTTCCTAATAACTTGTTGACTTGGTTTATGTGTCTTACAGCATGGCAAGTGGTACTTCCAGAAGTAGCATTTTGGAAAAAGTGCCTGCTTTAGTCTTTACACTAATTTGTTTGCAGGGTAGGAGAGGGTAGAATTGTGGGGGTTTGGAGGGAGGGTGGTTATAATTGTTTAGGGAGGAAAAAACCCTGAATTTCTGTCTCAAAACTATTAGAAAAACATCACATGGTTTTGCATCAGGCTAGAACAAAGCATGTGGCATGTGCAAACAAAGCAATTTAATTAAACATGTTTTTCTGTTGCCACTAGAAATGTCTGGCCTTAGATTGAAATTATCAGAGGAAAATACACAAATTTGGGATACGCTCATGTGAATGTCGGTACCCAATCTGGCGTTGCTTCTTTCGGTCCACCTGTTAGAAATGCAAGGTGATATTTAAAAGTTGTTGGCTTCTACTGTAGTAAATATGTTTTTGTGGTGGCTGGATGGTGGAGGATTATATAAATCAAGTGATACCCACATGCTGTATTAGTAGTTTCTTACCGAACAAGAAGATAAACCTCCGCCTTTTGCTGTTGGGAGTGAGCTACCAGCGGGTCCCCACCTCGTGTGCAGGCTGAGGAGTAGTTGTTGTAAAGGTATTGAAGAACTTCAGGCAGCTTATCATCTGGTAAAAGACTTGGTAAACTTAAACATCGTTTTCCATTCCTGTGAACAAGCATCTTTGCTGAATATAAAGGAACTCGGCTTTGAAATGCAGCAAAAGCTTATTAATTGAAACAAACTGAAGTTTTAGGGCTTTTTCATTTATTGAGGGAAGAAGGCTGGGACCCACACAGGAGAGGTCTGCATTATGGCGGGTAGAATGCAGAGTATTGTGTTTTAAAAGACCACTTGGAAGGTGCATTTTCTTGATGGGTTTGTGTGTGCTGCAGTAAATGGTTATACTGAGGATGCACAAGTTGTTTTTAATCTTACGGTTTTTCATGAGGCTCAAAAACCAAAACCCCAGGAGTAGAAGTCAAGAGTGGTGGAGAGAGACAGTCGTTCTGGATCTGAAAGACGAGGTGAAACATCTTCGTTCTTCCAGTCTGTAAATCCATTGGAAAGAGGAACCAAACGCAGCTGGGAAAGATGTGGCGTGCCTGGGGGGGCCGCTCGGCATCGCCCCTGCCCTGCTGCCAGCGGCTGCTCTGCAGCGCTCGAGCAGACGTCCTGCCTGAGTTTTGTTTAATTATCGCGAGGAGCCCGGCTAGCTGGGTTTGCTTCAGTTGTGAAGAGCAGCGGTGAAAAATGGGTTGTTGATTCTTCAGCAGTGCTGAGAGAGAACAGGGGTTTCCACTGATGAGAGGTTTGAAAAGTTTGAGAGCTGCCTTTTACGTGTTTAAAAGTCTCTCTTCAGATTTTGCCCTCACGTCTGAGATACGAGATAGCAGTATGCGAAAACATTGACAGCAAAGTCAACTCCAGCATGAGGAAAAATCCCCTGAAAAATGTGCTGTGCCACCTTTGTGTGGAAAGGATCATTTTTCAAATCTGAGAAGTAGGTGGAAAAAGTATTACCTTAGCCTGGAGGGAGTCATACCGCTTCTCTGTGCTGGTCCCATGAGGTGCCCCACCTCTGTAAAGTTTTGGAATGTATTAACTTCAGAATGGGATAAAAACAGCAATGTAACTTTCTGTGGTAGTTGACTTCGTAGTTGGCTTTTAGTGGGAGAGTTCGAAACCTTTAAAGGAAGATTCTCAAATTACAGTAGTAAGTTTAACTAGCTCTGTAATCTCTTAAGTCAATAAATCTCTGAAACACGGTTGCGATAAGTGTGAAGCCCCAGTTCTTCACGAGGGACAACTCCCCGAGTGCTGACAGCTGGACGTGTAGTCGCAGGCCCATGTGTGTTCTCCGTATTTTCCCCGATGACTTCATCCCCGTAACCAGACGAGGCCGATTCGGTGTGGACGTATGCATTAGAGCATGTTCTGGGAAAGTACGTTTAAATATTTTTTCAGTAGTATCACATCAGAGTTGGTCTGAATATTTTAATTGCAGATGATGAAGAAAGAGATCTACAAAACGACCTCATCGACTATGGCAAGCCACGCTTCAGTGATGGTGTTCTTTAAGGCCGGAATTAAGCAAGAAACATGGATGAGAAGAGATCTCCACTGAGGAACTTGAAGTGCTGCAAAACTGAACCATTTTTACTTTGGTGTTCCTTACGTTAAAGGAAGCTGATAATTAAAAGTGATGAGTGTACTCAAAGTCAGCAAAGTAACAGAAGGGAACCGTTCTGTACATATGTACATAGTTGTACTATTGCAAATTGTATTAAAACTACATTTTTGTTGTTACATTGAGCCAAGTACTTAGACTGTACCTTATCTGTAATAACCTCTACATTTAAAACCGGTATTATAAATACGGGCTGAATTGTTTCTGCAATTTAGAAAACTTTGTAAACTGGAGAACTTGTACAGTTTGTATCTCATGTAACAAATACACTGTGGAAACAATGTACAGCCAAAGGACTCCTTTTCTACAGTAATACCTGTATGAGCAAAAATACTCCTGCTTTTCTCACGAGTGCGGTGGTTTTGTATTTTGCAGGTGAGCGATCAGTTGAGAATGAAAACTGAATGTTTATAAAATTGCTCCTTCCTTAATGTAACTGAGGAAAGGCTATGAGAGTCTTCGGAAGCAAGTACCATTTCAATTCTCCTATACAATGACCAAATCTCATAGCTAGGGCTGGAAATTGGTGATATTAGAATTTTAATAATTTGATACATCCTGAAAAAGTTGTGTAACCAATAGCTTATTTTAAAAGGTAAGATAAATAACTCAGCACAGCTTATAGGAAATCTTTGTGTATGTGTTAAAGAGAGCACGTGCGCTAGTGCGAAACAGACCAGTCTGCATCAGCTTTGTAGGAACCTTAATGGAAGGAACAACCCTCGCCCTCGGTAAATACGTTGTATGCGCTGCTTTACAGTCTCGAGCATCCATCCTGTGTCGCAGTCACTCAAGTTGATTTTCAATTTAATACTTTGATACAGATCTCTCAACATCTGCCACGTTCCATGTTTTGATTTTCTATATCAGAAGGTTTGTAAGTTAGATACTTTTTGTATTCTGTGTTTAAGCACTTTCTGAATTTTATGGAAATGATTCTGTTGATCTACAATAGTGAAAATTAAGGTTATTAACCCAACCTGCTTCTCCAAAAGGGCTACTGTGAAAAGAAATTATAGGGCCTATGACATGGGTGATTGTACTTTATCTCTGTACTCAGGTTCCAGTTTGAAGTAACAGTTCAGGTTTGCTCGATGCCAATGCAGTGAACCTTTTAGATAGATCTCAACAGTCATACTTTTGGGTTTTTTTTTTTGCTACAGGGATCTTCTACCAATCAGTCTTAAATATACAAGAAATAAAAACTTCAGATTTTGGTGGTGCATCTCCAGGGTTTGGTGTTTTGTTTTTGTTTTTTGTTTAAGGCTTGAGCTCTTCATTCCATACTTCTGGGAGGCAGATGGGGGAATAGCCCTTTGCATGGTGTGATGTACTTTCAGTTGAAAATAAAATGCTGGACCTGCTCAGAATTAGATACCGTACTAATACCACACAATAAGTATAAACTTGTACCAGGATTCTAAGAATAGCAGTCTTCAGTAAATGCTGTATTTAAGCACTACAATTTTTTGTTTGTCTTAAAATGTAATTTCACCCTGAATTAGGTGTTAACTTGATTCTTCTAATGAAAGCAACGTTTATGGGTTCTAATAAATTAAGTTGTTTAAAGTATGCGAGGCTTCTGGCTTTTTTTTCTTTTGACTTTTTACAATTGGATTAACTTAGGGCTTCACAGAAGTTGTGGCATTTGACGTATCGGCAGTGGTTATGGTTAAGGGCCAACTCTGGGGGCAGCGATGGAGACGGGGAACTCACCAGGTGCCTTACAGCTCGTTTTTGTCCCGCGCAGGGCAGTACCTGGGTATTTCTGAGCCGAAAGTCTGCTTCAGCTCCAGCACCTGCGCACTTGGTGGGGACGTGCACAGCAACACAGGCAACGCCTTTTGAGCTGCTTTTACGGGTACGTAAGGAGAACTTGGCAGTATTGCGAAGGCCTTCCCCGAGTCTGTCATTGTATAACCTCCGGCACTGCTTAAAAGCTGCTCTGGCCAGTCCCATGTGAGCCACCTCCCGCGGGGCACGTGCCGGCCCCGCTGCCTTCTGCCCCTTGACGCCCCTGAGGCTTTCGGTCAAACAAACAAGCTGCTGAGAAGGTGCCTGAGGTGAAGCTCACAACAAATGAGCTGCCCCTTGATAAATGCCCGCACGAGCACTCCTGCGCAGAGGTCAGTGACTTTCTGCTGCGATTAAATAAATTAACCTGGCTTGCAGTGAGGAATATGCGTGAAGAGGCAGGTGCTGGCGTTCGCACCCAGCTCAGTCGTCAGTAGATCTTGTGACCGTACCTTGGCTCGGCCTGGCGTTACCTTTCTTTCCCAGTAACGTGATGGCGAGATACATAATCAAACTTTATTTTAGCTTCTTGTCTTCCAGAATATTAAACCATTTCATGATATTTCTTTGAATCTGTACAAGTGTGGTGCACTTGAAAACAACAGACCAAAAAAAACCCCTTCTGTATCAAAAGCAGTTTTGCTTTGTTAGTGCTCTGGGACCATTTTAGTATGTTTACCATCTTGAGTGAGATGCTACATGATATGAAGGATTCCTTAATGTGCTTCTGCTCACTCTGGTTTTCCCTGTAACCTGATTACTTCTGTATATGATACAGAATGATGTTATCTGGCATTTCTAGACAAAATCATTAGATAAATGATGTTGGGAAATAATGAATTTTGTCTTGCTATAACTATTATGCATAATCAATTTCTTATTAAGTATAACTTCTCTCATTGCTTTCTTGTATGTCACAGGCTGCCTCTTACTTTATATTTAGAACGGTCCCATGTTAAGATTCTTTAGGTCTAGCGACAGTAAAAATCGAACCAACGTTTACCCCAGCTTTCAATGCCTTCCTAAACCATTACCCTTTAATCGCCACATTGGCTGCCTCACTGCGAACTGGTCTGGAAGGGATGTCAGTAAGCTCAGGATACGCACCCGCCTTGCCCTCGTCTGCGCGCAGTTTGAGCGCGGCTTAGTTAGTTTGTGAGATGGCCCCAACAAAGGACTTGGCACGCGAGCACGGCGGTGGCTGGAAGGTGACACAGCGCTCTGCATCGCCCCTGCCCAGGAAACATCCCGAAGTCTGCACCCACCTTACTCACAGGTTAAAATTGGTTAGGCAAGATGAGAAAAATCAATGGTTTTCATGCTATTTGAAGATGGTAAAATGGCAAGATACCAGCCCAGATGGACATTTGCTCTCTCAGCACGCTTGCGTCTTGTGTTTTTCTGTTCTGTTCCTTGAGAAATTGATGCTTGCAGTGTTATGGCTTAGGGGGAAGTAGAGCGTTATGAGGGGGAGACACGAGTGTCTCTCCTGGAAGCCAGTTTCACCTCTGCTTTGGTTGGTGTCTCCTTGGCAGAAGCAGCAGCGGTGCTGCTGATGCACCCGCAGCACTCAACAAAGTTTTGACAACAGGCAAGTGCTCCCAGTTCCCTTTCGCTATTTGAGGAGCGCTGGGAGGCTCAGGCAGCCGACGGCACGCATGAACTCCAGCCTTGTTTTGCCTCTGTATTTTGGGAAAATATTTGGCTTAAGTATAGCTCATATAGAAACGCAGTTTGATCTTAGTGGGTATCCTTTTAAGGAATCTAGTTTAGGTCACTAAGCACTTTACCCTTCATTATTTAGTGATCCAATGTCTAAAGAATTTTATTTCTAAGGGGAATTGTTCTGTCAAACAAATTCCACTTTAGTGGAGGGGGGAAAAAAAGAAAGTCTGTGTTCTTTTGGGAAACTGCCAATGTTTTTAGAGCAACATTCCTTGCGTTTGTTTGTTTGTAGGTGGCTTTGTTACAGCTGTTTTCTGAGCCATCTCCCCTCTCACATACACGTGGCTCCTGCTGCTTCCTCCACCCCATCGGCCAGTCCCGTGCCACCTTCCCCCTTCTTGCCGTTTTGCCTCACTGCCCTCCTCCTCCTCACACAACGCCGGCCGTCTCTTCCCTCCCAGCCCTGCCTCGCAGCGCGCCGCAGCTCCCACCTCCTGGGGCCCCTCCAGCGCTGCCGACCTGCAGCACCTCCGCTTCCAGCGGCCCTTCACCCTTCCCTTCGGCACCTTCCTGAACCGCCGCTCGGGAGGACTCGGGATGTTTGATTCACATCGGCATCTGACCACTGCTTGAGCTGCAAATAAATTCCAGTGCCCGAATAGCGCAGCTGAAGATGCAAGACGATGATTAGAGGCATCTTCATTTTTCAGGAACTCCTGGAGCGCCTTGTCCTCAACTTCACGTGAGATTTGTTCTTTGTACAGTGTCCTGGGAAGCAACAAGCCCCGCTAGTTTAGTCCTGTTTTTTAATGCTGTAGCAACGCTGAACTGGGGTAGCTGCTTTGGCTATAAGTAGGCTATTCCTAAAGCAAGTGTCCCCAAAGGCAAACTAAGTAGCCCAACAAAATGGGGCCTGCTTCATTTTTACATGCTGCTGAAGATTACAAACGCACAAATTATCAGGTCTGTGTTTCATGAGCCAACTTCCTTTTTCTTCTAAAAAATGTAGTTTGCCAGCTAGCTGAAACCTGTAGTTCCCTGGCAATCTATATTTCACCTCTTTTGAGGAAAGTGGAGGCCTGAAGAAGTGATAAAACTCTGATTGCCTTCAAGTATGTAGAAGAGCATATGCTGAACAAAATGCAATAAATGCATGGTTTTTTAATAAAGTTCTAAACACTAGCTCACTTCTTAAAAATATTGAAATATTAATCACTGCTCTGCCGACTCGCATGACTGTACCCAATATATTCAAAAGACAGGTTCTGTTCAGCCCCACTATCAGTGTTTATGAGTAAAAATAAGAATGACTAACCCATCCTGAATTTGTTTTTTAAAATGTAATTTTGAAATCCCTATGCCATTTTTGCTGAGCCAATACCCGTTTCCATGGAAATAGCAGCATACAAAACGTTGACACATTTCAGAGAGAGCGAGCTACTTAAACATCTGCTTCCCTGAAACCACCAGCTAGACTTTAAAATAAAACTGGCTCTCACATTTGGTGGAACTGGTTTACAAGAAAAACCAAACAAAGCATCTTTAAATGCTGGCCCAGCCCAGATCTTTTTAAACTATATATCCAGACAGCTAAAGCAGCATGCAGCACACTGAATGCTTGTTTTAAGGCTCATGTTATAAATAACTTTTAATCTACATGGCAATGCATTTAAGGAGTAGCTTCTTGAAAAAAGCAGCTAATAGGACCAACAAAGCTTTTTGTATCTTTTCATCTGATATTCATATATGCTTCTAAGAGTTTCACATCTCCTTACAATTCTGCATTGCTAAGTGCTCAGCCTTCTCACTGGTAAGAAAACTTGTGAATGTGGTAAAGACGAGCACCCACTTCTCACCAAAGCCTAACTTCTAGCCGCAGTGGCATGAAAAAGCCAATATTTAAAAAGAATTCAGACTGGATTTACTTATCAGCAATTGCTTTAGCCAGCCAGGCACACTGCCCTTCTAGAAGCCATGCTAGCTGAATCTTAATGCAATTCTTTAAACTGGAAGAAAAAAGGCAAAAAAAACCCCAAAAGCATCAGCTGGTAAAAAGGGTAGAGCATACTTTATTTTCACTGTACCGAAAAACTAAAATTATTTCAGTTATTCCATTTTTTTCTAGAATGATTTCTGATTAGTTCATTCTTTTCCCTACTCTTACTTTTTAAGTCCATAAAACATAACAGTTCCACCTTAACAACCCTGCAAATACTCACCAAACTGGGTTAAATACGTTTATTGGGAAATGGGCTTCCTACTGACTTGAGATTGAAGGGAAAAAGTAAAAGCACTATTCAAAAGCAACATGAAAAATCTATTTACTTTCTTATGTTTCTCCCCAATTTACATCTGAGCAACCTGTATTAACTTGTGAGACACTGGTGGCCGACAGCTTTGTTCTTTCTTAGAGATATCACGTATTTTGAAAAGTGAAAACCATTTAAGTCTTATAAGGTTGAAGAAAACAGTACATTTGGAGTAAAAAGGACCTTTGCTGATAAACCTCGATTTCTCCCTCTGCCTCCAATTCTTCATTACACACAACCCCCACCCCTTAAATTAGCTTTTCCCCTGCGAGAGGACAGCACGGCTGAAGACCACCACTCATCCCTTGACCTAAGCCAGAACTAGCAGCACAATTCACTGCCCCCTCCTTTTTGTGCTCATCCAATACAAGTGTCTTCAAGTCAGACACATCAGGGATAAAAATTAAAGTAGCTTTTAAAAAAGTAAAGCTTGGGAATCTTACCTGGCAAAAGGTACAGGAATCGGTGTTTTATGAAAACGTTAAACAGCATATGAGACAACATTTTTGACCCAATTTCAGTGTTAAGAACCACGATTGTTGACACTAGTTATTATAACAGAAAGGTCATACACTTCTTGCTCTGTCAGCTATGCATTCTTACCTGTTTCTGGCACGTTGTCTAGATACAGAGCTCTGTATGCAAGAATAAGAGAGGGGTTATTCCCGAGCACATAATTTCATCTGCTAATAATCTTCACAGAAAACTTAGGAAATTGGACAAGAGAGAACAAATTATCTTGGGCCGTGTCTAACAGGCATTTTTTCAAATGTTAAATATCCTCCCATTTAGAGCTGTGATGAAGTACACGGGAAGGAGTCTTGCATCAAGAGACTCTACTTTTTGAGCATCTAAAAAAACCCTTTTAAAACATAAGGAACATCCTAACATGATAAATTTTCCTTTTGTATTTATACTTTGGAAGTAACTGCAATGACATCGGAATCACTGTTGGGGCTAGCAGTGACTAGACATAGTTTGAATTATCCAAATCATTTTGCAATACATCATAATATTGCAAAAGTTTTACTAAGGGGTAACCCAAAGACTTTATTCTCTGTTTCATTCCCTACACTCCCTACATTTTTCAATCTACTAATCAAAATCGTACTGAAAGTTGTAATAAAATGGAAACCTAGTTATTTGGAGAGCAGAAGACAGACACACACGCAGTAACTGTTAGCCGCACTAAGCTAATTTCTGGGACAAAGGCTTTGATTCATACTACTCAGCTTTAGGCACTTAGCAAGGATAATCTGTGAAGTGTCTAATTGTTCTGGGTTTCTTACTTCAGTTCACAGAAAGGAACAGGCCCCTCCAAAGGGAGATTCAGCGCGCTCTCCCGTTTCCCATGGAGTACTTGAGTGAGGGGCTCCCGATTTCAACATCTAGGCTAAGTGCCTGAAGTGAGGCGGGATGAATCCGGCAAAGTGAATGACTGAACCCGTTCAGACCTTGCTTTAGTGAGATTATTTTGTTGGGCCCATTTTATGATACCCTTACTAAGGGCATCCAGCGAATCAATCTCCATTGAAGCAATGTATACATCCTTCAAAAAGAGAGGCACGAGGAGTATTTATGTTCTGAACACGTACACATATTTGGACGCTTTCCATGGAATTCAACCCTCTCCTGCTTCCCTCGTGCCATTTCAAAAGCCAAGTGCAGTAACTACCGCCGTGACTGCCAGCTCCCGGTAAGCAGCGTACGCACCCACTGCGTCTCCACGCTGGCTGAAGTTGGTCTGATGTCAACCAAGCGGTTTTGGGGTGGGTGAAACTAGAGTTCAGAAACGCCTGCAGTAATTCCGTTATCTGCCTCCAAAACTTACTTGAGCTGTGAAAGCTGCGTGGGTTAAATAAAGTAAACAACTGTTACGCACAGGACGTGGTGTAAAGGCAAAACGACAGCTGGCCAAGCAGCAGAGCTGTGGATGTCTTCTTTAGGGACAAGATGCAAACCCCAGGTTTTGGCATCCAGTAGAATAATGGGGTAATTAAAAATATAATACAGACTGTGGCAGCAGGGTTATTGGATGAATTGCTTTGAATGTATTGTGAATTATATGCATCCAATTAAACACAGCGATCTCTACCAATTTTTTAATTAAAGAATAACAACACAACTTCAAAGCACAGAACAGATATAAACTAATTAACATATAACAACTGTGTGAGGAAGTTAGGAAAATACTGAATTCCTCAAACACCAAGAGCTGATACCATACAAAGACCAAGAAAATTCTTGCAATTGTCCCATTTTCTAAAGATTTCAAATGCAAAATTACAAGAGAACAAAACACCTATACACTTTGCATAAATAACCAAACTTTAAAAACCCTAATTATAAAAGGCTATACTTTAAAAGCACTCACAAGTCCATGTAAATGAATGCTGTGATGCCAAAAATATTTTGCCTGAGGTTAAACTGAGGAAATACATATTCCTAAGTCATTTTTGATCAGCAAGTGATTGCATACTTTGTTTTTATGCCCAGCCCTGAAGAGAAATCTGACTTGAAGAGACATTAGCATACAAATGGGGTATGAACTTTCAAAGCTTATGCAACTGTTACTCCATTACAGACAGCTCAAATCAATTAGGTTGTTAAAAATCAGAGAATAAATCTGTTTCAGTTTAAAATACGAGTAGTCCCTTATACCTCAGAGACATACATGAAATTTGAAGCTGGTAAAAATTTAGCTTGTTGAGGAGGGGAAAAAAATCCAACCAGAATTCACTTAATGTTCTCTCCGCCACTGTTATTTGTCTCCCTCCCTTCCTTCTTGCTTCAGTGTTCCTTTCTCTCTCTCCCCCCAAAAAAGACTAAAGAGGAAGACTAAATTTTCCTCTTAAGATGATTTGACTCAGTCTTCAAACCTAGTATGTGTGAAATTAGAGGGGTGTTTATCCTGCTTAGTGGGAAAAACCTCAGCATAGCCATGACTACATAAATTCCAAGTACCTCTGTAACGAACAGAAGGAAAACAATTAACAGTAAGCTGGAGGCTTTGCTGCCAGGACTGAAGGATGACTTCAACAAGTATAAGAAATGCAGGCACCTACAATGAACAGGCAAAGAAATAACTCAATTTATTCTAGTCAGTCCCCACTGTCCAATTTTGTAGGTTTTCAGTAAACAGGCTTTGCTAAAGCTTTCTCAAAGTTACATGGATCCCACAAAAGCTAAGACTGATGAATCTATTTTAGTTTAAACATTAGGAAAAACAAACAAACTGATGACTAGTATCTCACCAAAAGGTAAAACATGGCTCCATATGAAACAAATTAAAAATAACCATATTTTTCAGAATATTAATACTGCAAAGAGCATTCTGTTTAAAATAGTTTGAAGACTAAAGTAACAAGATGAAAACAGATACTAAATAACTAATGGTGTATGTATTTTATTAAGTGTTATCATTTTACATCTTCACATAGACAAAATCATAAACAGTGAAAAATCCAAAGCCTGCGAACAAAAGATCCCTCGTAAGCAAGTATTTTGCAATAGAACATTAAATGTTTTCAGTGAATCACAGCATGATTTGCCTGGAAAATACACAAGGTTGACTAGACTTTACACACATTGTCATGCACTTCTGCTTCAGTTTAAATTAAAACATGCAGGAGACGCCCTGCATAAACAATTTTTGAAACCTCAGTTATAAAATGCTACATTAAATCTCCCCCCCCACAATTCAATAAATGACCTGCCAGAAGCCAAACCAATACTAAAAGAGGAAGAGGAGCCAGGTCTTGATCTGTCACTTTATGGTACATCTGCTAATTAGGCACTTTTCTGCACACATAACCACTTACTCTAGTGGATGTGCCTGAACAAACACACGTGTGGTGCGCACCTCGAGTACGTGGAGAACTCGCCTCCACACCACAAGTTCACCCTTCCCAAATCTCTTACAGCAACTGAAGAATTTACATACTTGCACATACCCCAACGAAGTATGAACAAAGTGATTCCTTCAACTTCCATACGCCACAAGAAAAGCCCAAATTTTACTTGAACTCATGACATTTTATTACCCTATAACTGTGTTTTTCAGGTAGCAACAATAAAATTGTTAGTACAAGCAGTCCATTATTAAGCTTGCTCAAAACATGGTGAGCATTATCAACATTGGTTGCACACCCTCAAAACAGTGAATCAACAAAACTGATTAACAGCTGTCAAAATGTTCTTACATGTTCCCAAGGCAAAGAAATGCATGTAATAGAGCATATAAAAGGTTTTCTTCTATACAAATATATTTAATACCACTATTTTGTTTGCATATTGGAGAAAAGCTGGATCAAAAAATGCTATTTTACTTGAAGCAAGGTTTTTGAGGTCTTCAGTTCTTAGCCGAATCCATTTCACTGTTCAACACCAGCCTTGAAGAAATACTGTATCTGACAACTTTCTGCTTTATCTGTGTTATGGAGAGTTTCAGCATGCCATAAATCTAGCTGTCCACTGCAATCCTTATTCCAGGATAGAATCATAGAATCCTTAAGGTTGGAAAAGACCTCTAAGGTCTATAAGGATATACATAATAAGGTCTCTAAGGATATACATGGAACTTTAAGTAACCTGGGACCCAAATATGTTAAGTTAAAGTTTAAGTAACCTGGGACCCTTCTTTGAGGAGAAAACCCAGAATATTTAATAGGATCAAAAATCTTGCTGCAATAAACTAGAAAATGTGAGATTGGGCACTTTCTATCACTGTGGAGAAACAGCACAGTGTTCTGCACTAGCTAGAGCTTTCTAGCTGACTGGAGATCTAGAGGAGACCGTATTTCTCTAGCACAGCACTGGTTTAAATAAAATCGGAAAAAACTCCCCAAACAATTAGGGGCATATATACCTATTTATGAGAATGCAGTGGAATTTTCAAGCCAGCCAGAAACATGGTAATGATATTTATGCAAGAACTTCATGCCAATATAGAAACCATAATACTCTAATTCCTCAACCCCTATCAAACTCTCCCTGCGTAGCCACAATGGGACTGCTAGTATGGATACTCTACAGTTTAACGTCCTAAAACTGGACTTGACCACTTGTGGATGTGTACTTCTATCCCCGGAGGACTGTTTCATGACAATCTCCAATGATGCACTGCACTAGATAAACATACATAAAGGTTCATTTAAATTTGCGCTTGCCTTTGTTTCTGTAGGGGGACACAGTACCATATGAACTCCGATTCCTGTCAGCTGAAGCGTCAGCAGCGAGAACAGCGAGTCTGTAGCTGCTCCTGGACAGACAGATTGGATCACAGACGTCTAGGCACGAAGGAGCAAGCATAACCTGGTAGCTGTTCTCATTTCAGTCAAGTGCATGGTTCTGTTTACCTATTAAACAAATTTATTCCCTACAGATAAGCAAAAGAAACAACAAATACTGGAAATAGGTAATTTTAAAAATATAAACCCAAACAAGAATTGTTTTGTTTACACAACTCTGTCAGTCTGGCCACAGTTGTTTTCACTTCGGCAAAATAAACTACATTGAACTAGTGTGCTCGAGTACCAAGCGGTATCTGCAAGAAGGATGCTGAAATACTAGGGAGAACTTAAAGGAAGACACACACACCCCCCCCCAATTATCCAAGGAAAGAAACCCTTTCCCCTAAAAAAGCAAAGCCCACAAGGCAAGATTTAGGATTTTAGCTTATGAAACAGAATTCTGAGGGATGACCTGATCCCTACACGTGGGTCCTGACACATGAAAGAGGAACTCCAGCAGTGCATGACTTTTGAATCTCGCTGAGAAGCATTAGATGCAATAGCTGGAAGTTAAACTCAAACCTGAAACGAAATACAACCCCTAACTGCAGATATTTGAAACAGATTACCAAGAGAAACTGGTGGACTCGCTGATACTTACTCTTTACAACAAACAGGGAAGTCACTCTAAAGCACGTCATTTTAAATGAGCATATAAACACAAAGCTAATGGATCAGCAAGACTTAGGGGAAAAAAAAAAGAGTTGGGAAGAAATCATAAAATATGAAAAATGGCCTTTTGAATGAACATTCAGAGTGTAACATTTCAAGAATGTGCAACATTCTGGCGAATACACATTTTTTCCCTTCCGTTTCTCTGTAAAGTGAAGAAAACATGCACCTAGATCATCTCAGTCTGCCAGAGTGCCTGAAATCCACTGTCAGGGGAAAAACCCGCTGCTGCCAACACACGAACCTTTTCTTTGAACCAAATGCACGTTCAAAGCTTCTAATGCTTCATGTGTACGCAGGCAGACACAGCATTACTTAGCATTTTTACATTTTACGCACACGCAGAGCTAATGCTCTTTTCACGGTATACATCACAATGTGGGCAACAGGTTGCAGCAGGTGGACCTTTGAACTTTTGCCGTCACAGCAACGTCAATTAGCAATATGATTTTACGTATTCCCACCCGACATGTGGCAAAGCTCACCATCCTGCTGGCCCAGTACCCTCTCCCTGACACGGCTCAGGACCAGGTAACTCGAGGACAGCACAAGACCACTGTGGAAGACACACTTTAATATTCTGTAACACAGAAAAGTACAGTTCTCATTCCCATAAAGATTAGCTTGAACCCTGAGTCATATGCTTTAATCTTTCTAAACGTTTTTTTGGCTTTCGTTATAAAGGCACTAGACAGTTTTGGTATTCACACAAATGTCTGCTTGCTTTGAATCTTGCTGAATGATTTCCTCTGGCAACTAGTTTCATTCTAATTACACGGTTTGAAAAAGTATTTCCACCTACCATTTTTCAAAACTCCCACTTTCTAAGTATCAGTGAATGTCCTTTTGGGCTTGTACTATGAGACATCACAAAGTTATCTTGCCATACTCGTTCCTCTTAATGGACTGACAAACAATCTTAATTAAGTTTTAACATGTCCAAGCTAACCTTTTTCACAGCTGATCATACAAAAAATATTCAAGTACTACGGTTAATGAGTTGTTTAGAAATACTTCAATGCTCTAAAGTCCTGAATGAGGACTACACTGTTTCCACTGCCTTTTTATGACCTCTCTTCTCAAGAAACTATGGTAAAATTAGCTTTATAGTGTCTTCTGCTAAAGAATACTAGAGTCCTGTGATAGAATTCTAAAACGAATCTTGGCTTCACAGCAGATGTGGTTCAGTTTAACAAGCCAATAAATATTTTAAGTGACTAGAGAGCTGGGACTTTTATAATATGATCCACGTTTAAAAGCTAAGAAGGGAGTCAACAGGTACTAGAAAAAGAAAACAAACAATACCTGTGTGGATTTCTGCCTACGGCTCAAACAGAGAACGTGGATACAAGCTACTTTTGTAAAAATGTTCCATCTTCAGCAGTGTCTTGAGAAGTTATCCTAATGTCATAACACATTAATCTGCGAACTGAAGACTTCCGTTTAAAAAGCTTTGTGGATAAAAGTGGTCACCAATGGAAAGAAAAATTAGATATACAAGTTCAGTAGGATGCAAATTACAAATCTAACCTCGCTACGTCCTCTTATACTTTACTGCATGAGATGGTCAAGCTGCTTCTTCAAGTCATTCAAACACTAAAGCATGCAGCACCCTCAACATTTCACGCCGAAAGAGGCTTCCTAAATAAAAAAAAAAAAAAAGTGGAAATAAAACTTCACGCTAGACTCCGCAGGCGCCTTAAAACAGCAACTCAAACCACAAAACTAGCACTGCCCCACGCTGTGGAAGAGAAGGTAAAGCTCCGTAAGCCGAGCAACGCACAACACGGCAGGCCAAGCGGGAGGGCAGAGTCAGGGACACCGCCGCGGCGCTCCCACCCGCGGGCGCGGAGCCAGCAGCCTCCTACAAAAGGCCAGACTGACCAGCCGAGGGGAACGGTTCAAGGCTGCCAGGAGGGAAGCCGGGCCTCCCGGGCAGGGGAGGGGGCGGCCGGAGCGGCGACTGGCCCGCGGCGGTGAGCGGGAGCGGCCTGCCCCGCGGCCGGCGCCGGAGCACCCCCGGGGCCGCGGCCCCACCGGGCCAATGCGCTCCGGCCCGCTCGGTGGGTGCCGGCCGCCCGCCCCTCCGGCTGCCGCAGTGGCCGCGCACCGGCCGTGGCGAACCCTCGCCGGCGCTTCCTCCCCAGGGAGCGCAGGGAAACGCTACTCCCGCCCGCAACCGCGCCGCTTCTCCGCCCCCCGCTCCGCGGGGAAACACTCCCTCCCGGCCGCAGCGGCTTCCCCGAGCTGCGCCCGGCCCCAGCGGGCGAGCTCTTCCCCGCCGCGCCCGCCTCCTCCGTGGTGGTGGTGGGGAGAACCGAGCCGGACGGCGGGCGGCCAGCCCGGGCGCCCGCTCACCCCCGCCCTGCGGCTCGCTGCCGGCCGGTCCCGGCGCTCCCCAGCCGGCAGGGCCCCGGGAGCGAGCGCTCCTGCAGCCACGCACCCCTCGATCAGGGCCGCCAACGGCGGGTTCCCCCCCTCGCCTCAGGGCGCGGCGGGACCTCGGCCGCCCCCCCGCCTCGCCTCACAGCTCCCCCCCCGCCTCAGGGCGCGGCGGGACCCGCACCGCTCGCGACCCCCCCCGCACTTCTCCTCACAGCTCGCGCCCCCCCTCCCCTCGCCTCCCCTCCCCTCACCTCAGGGCGCGGCGGGCCGGCGGTCGGCTCGGCCCGGCGCCAAGAGAGCGAGGCGGCCGCTGCCTCCTCCGCGTGAGGCACCCTCGGCCCCGGCGCCTGAGGCGCAGCCTCCCGCCCTTGGCGGCTGCTCCCGGCCCGCGGAAGAGGCGGCCGGGGCCCTCTCCTGCACCCCCGCTGCGACGCGGCCCGTCGCTCTCCGCCCGCCCGCCGGGCCCGCCGCCTCGGGGCGCCGCTCCCCGCGCCAGGCCCCGGCTTCCCTCCTTCCCGGCCTGCCCCGGCGCCGCCGTCCCCAGGCCCCCCTCCCCCGGCCGGGCTGCGCCTGCGCGGCGGCCCCTCTCCCCATCCGGGTCCCTCAGTGCGGTGTAGCAGGTCGGTAGGCGGGAAATGGCGACTGGCTGCTGAGCGGCTGCGGAGCGCGGAGCCCCGGTGGCGGTGTAAACACAGCGGCGCCCGCCCGGCCCGGCCCGGCCNTCCCGGGCCGGGCCGGCTCAGGGGGCGTAGCTCTGCGGGCTGCATCCCAGCCCCTGCTACACACGGGCGGGCCGTGCCCGGCGCTGGCTCCCGCGGAGCGAGCGCGCAGGACGCGCCTGTTGCTGGCTGTTGTTGTCGCCGGGGCGGCAGCGCTGGACGTGCCTGTCACCAGCCCCCGGGGGAGGACGGCGGGGGGCTGCCGCCCCGCTGCCTCCCCGGCGGATGCCGGGCACCGGCGGGACGCCGCAGGCTGCCCGGGCAGAGATCCCGAAAGGCTGCTGCGAAGGATGTCAGCGCGGCTGGGCAGAGGGGGATAACACCAACTTTGTCTGCTGTCACTTGTGAGGGCAGGAGGGGGGGATGGCGGCCGTAGCGTCCAGGGCCACCGCCATCTAAACCCGTTATTGGCATTCCCTGTCAGTACTGGGAATGCGGCGTGAGATGTTAGCACGTTGCATACCACATTGATTATCTGCTCGCTTCTGTGTTACTAAAGAGTACTGTACAAGCCTGTTGCTCAATTTTATGGTACTTAGGAGCACATGAGAGGACAGGTCTTAGTATTTCTTTGTGACTGTTTTGGTGAGCTCTAGCCTAGATCTGCCTGGGATATTTCTTCCTCTACGATGCTGATTATAGCACTTGTCCTGATCCCAAGCCTATTGTTTCTGGTAGTGGTTTTTCATAGTCTTCCAGTTGCTTATGGTACTCTTTTAAATTTTGAGATTGTATTTATTGACTTTACCTTTCTTGATAAGTTTCCACTGTTACAATACAGTAGTCTATGAAGAGGATCTCTAAGTATAACTATTACTCTGTTGCCTTGGGCAAGTCACAACCTCTTTTGCCGTTTCTCCATCAGTAAAACGGGGATAATAATACCTCGGAGAGTTGTTACAAGAAGTAGTTAATGTTTGTAGAGGGCTTAAAAGACCTAAGTGTTATTAATTAAGCCCCATGACACATTAAGGTAAGAGTTAGCAAACCAGGTTTACACATGGATGAACTGAGGCAGGAAGAGATTATGATTTAGCTAGAGTAACATATTGGATCTGTGACAATAGCAGAAAACAAGTTGTAACTACTTCATGCTGTAGGCACAAGCGAACAGCTCTATATAACAGATAAGCTTCCAAGATTATTTGCCCCTCCCTCACCCCCCCCTTCCAATTTCAAGCTTTTCTACTTCAGGAGGTTTTGCCTATGTGACTTCCACTTGACTGGATAGCTCCAAGGACACTTGTGGCTTGCCCACTTAAAAGTGTTTCAGCAGTTTTCATAACAAGATATATGTTCTAGGATGCAAGCCAAATCCAGACTTAAATTCCATAAAACATTCTCCACTTTTCCCCTGAAAACATTGTGTGGAACTTAGTTAAGACTTGATCCTGTTCCAGTCAGTGGAGTATGTGCTAAAGCTGACATTCCTGTTTCATCTGAGAANGCCGCCGGGGACCCGGACACCGGGGGCCCGCCTCCCCGGCACCCCGCACCCACAGGTAACTGACGCGGCGGCTCAGCCAGCGCGGGGTCCCAGCCCGGGATCAGGTGGGAAGGCAAGGGGTGGCCGCTCCGGAGTGACCGGCGGGAGCCTCCCCTCAGGGCCTGCCCCGCGGCGGGCCCCTGCGCCCNCAACCTCCTCTCGCCGGCCGCGGAGGCCAGCCAGCCCCGGCCGCGCCGGAGCGGGCGCGCAGCCCTGCCGGGCCAGCCCCCTGCCCCCGGAGGAGCGGGCGGCGCGGCTGTCACCCCCGCGCTGACACCCCCCGCCTCCCCCTCTAGGCCGAGGCCTGCGGTGAGTCTCCTCCGCCCGGGCTCCCGCCCGCCCCGTCCCGTTCCGCGCCCCGGGCGGCGGTGGGCGCCGCTGTGCGCGGCGGGGGGCGGGGGCGCGTCCCGGGCCGGGCCGGCTCAGGGGGCGTAGCTCTGCGGGCTGCATCCCAGCCCCTGCTACACACGGGCGGGCCGTGCCCGGCGCTGGCTCCCGCGGAGCGAGCGCGCAGGACGCGCCTGTTGCTGGCTGTTGTTGTCGCCGGGGCGGCAGCGCTGGACGTGCCTGTCACCAGCCCCCGGGGGAGGACGGCGGGGGGCTGCCGCCCCGCTGCCTCCCCGGCGGATGCCGGGCACCGGCGGGACGCCGCAGGCTGCCCGGGCAGAGATCCCGAAAGGCTGCTGCGAAGGATGTCAGCGCGGCTGGGCAGAGGGGGATAACACCAACTTTGTCTGCTGTCACTTGTGAGGGCAGGAGGGGGGGATGGCGGCCGTAGCGTCCAGGGCCACCGCCATCTAAACCCGTTATTGGCATTCCCTGTCAGTACTGGGAACGCGGCGTGAGATGTTAGCACGTTGCATACCACATTGATTATCTGCTCGCTTCTGTGTTACTAAAGAGTACTGTACAAGCCTGTTGCTCAATTTTATGGTACTTAGGAGCACATGAGAGGACAGGTCTTAGTATTTCTTTGTGACTGTTTTGGTGAGCTCTAGCCTAGATCTGCCTGGGATATTTCTTCCTCTACGATGCTGATTATAGCACTTGTCCTGATCCCAAGCCTATTGTTTCTGGTAGTGGTTTTTCATAGTCTTCCAGTTGCTTATGGTACTCTTTTAAATTTTGAGATTGTATTTATTGACTTTACCTTTCTTGATAAGTTTCCACTGTTACAATACAGTAGTCTATGAAGAGGATCTCTAAGTATAACTATTACTCTGTTGCCTTGGGCAAGTCACAACCTCTTTTGCCGTTTCTCCATCAGTAAAACGGGGATAATAATACCTCGGAGAGTTGTTACAAGAAGTAGTTAATGTTTGTAGAGGGCTTAAAAGACCTAAGTGTTATTAATTAAGCCCCATGACACATTAAGGTAAGAGTTAGCAAACCAGGTTTACACATGGATGAACTGAGGCAGGAAGAGATTATGATTTAGCTAGAGTAACATATTGGATCTGTGACAATAGCAGAAAACAAGTTGTAACTACTTCATGCTGTAGGCACAAGCGAACAGCTCTATATAACAGATAAGCTTCCAAGATTATTTGCCCCTCCCTCACCCCCCCCTTCCAATTTCAAGCTTTTCTACTTCAGGAGGTTTTGCCTATGTGACTTCCACTTGACTGGATAGCTCCAAGGACACTTGTGGCTTGCCCACTTAAAAGTGTTTCAGCAGTTTTCATAACAAGATATATGTTCTAGGATGCAAGCCAAATCCAGACTTAAATTCCATAAAACATTCTCCACTTTTCCCCTGAAAACATTGTGTGGAACTTAGTTAAGACTTGATCCTGTTCCAGTCAGTGGAGTATGTGCTAAAGCTGACATTCCTGTTTCATCTGAGAAAGTTCTTTCATTAAAGAAAAAATTCTCTTGTCAGTCTGTCCCAGAGATTTAATGGTACAGTTAGATCATTTTTCTAAATATGTAAACATTCCACATATGCTGGAGCTGTACATGCATTTTGATAATTTAAAGGTAATTTTCCATCTTGCTTCCACTGCAAGTGTTGATAACTTCCTTCCACTATGTTGATTCCCCAGCACACTGATGTGACACTATTGCAGGCTGAATAGCATTAAGCAGTTAAAAAAAAAAAGTCCTCTGAATTCAAAAGGAAACTTAGTCTTCATCTTACAAAATTTTTCCATACTGTATTGGCTTTTATTTTCTTTGATCACTTGTAATGCTGCTGAGGTTGACACCAACAAAAATAGTGTTTGCAGAAGACTTAAGAGTCACATTTTCTCTTCTGACAGTTTTCTATGCAAATATTTCATTCCCGTGGAAGAAACTTTTTCATAGGTGTAAGTGGAGTAATAAATTGGAGTACTTGCACATTTTTGTAAGAACCAATGCTGGAAGTCATACTGAACTATTTTGGCAAGAGCTTGCAAGAAAAGCTTGAGCAGGGGGTTGGACAAGATGACCTCCAGAGTTCCCTTCCAACCTCAACCATTCTGTGAGTCTGTAAAAGCAGGATGTATCAAGTAGGACTGGAATTCGGCAGAAATTTAAAACTAATGTGCATTTCTAGACATATGTATACTCTGACAGAAGCTTGAGACTTCTTGCCCTTTTGAAGGAATAACTGGAAGTTCCAGAACATCATCATCATAATTTCAAGATCACAGCTGAAGCCAGTGTAATTGTATAACTCTAAAATTGCCTTTTCCAGTTTATGGGTTTGCAGCTTTTCCCTATTCAAACCCTGTACAAGTTCTTCCCAATCCATGTGTTTTCAGCCTGATCTCCCTAGGGGAGCCAATTCCTATGCATCGTGGTTTTTGGACTTTGATAATGTCAGAATAGGACTATTAGAATTATCCCAGATTTAAAGGCTGTCATGTCCCTGGCGCTCCCTCTGAGACTGCATCCTTATTCCAGACTTTCTCAGGAGTGTTCCTCTCAGACAAGTGCCTTTCTGATTCATTGCTGTGAGTAGATCAGATATGATGGTTCTTACTTTTATTAGCCCAGAAAGTAAAGGACTAAATCTGAATGAAATTCTTTCATTTGCTGGCAGCTTACATTACACTAAAGCGTTGCCACCAAGCTCTTGTAAATTTTAAATGGAAGATTGTTTTACATCTATTGTATATGAAAAGTTCATTTGATGTTTATACATCCCAGTTAAGTCTTCAACAAATGCAAATATGCACCATAAGTGCATAGTTGATTAATCAAATTCATAACAGATTACAATTTTTAGGGGGGCAGAATATTTAAATTTAATCATGCTGCTCTGATCCTGTAAGGGAACAGTAGGCTCTTTACAAGCTTGTTTAAAAAGAGTAGCTATCTCAGGCAGGGATTTTGACAAGATTTTTGTCAGGCCTTATAGAGTACTTTAAACATAGGTTAATTTGCTGAAGTGCAGCATTAGTTGCAGTGCAGTGTATCTCTTCTGATTGCTTGGAGGAGAAACTCACATACACTGAGCTACTTGAAAGCCAATATAACATGTTTACATGTTGAGTTGCCTAGATGGCCATTATTTAGTATTTTAGAAAAATAAATATTTTACATTCACAGGTGAAGACATTTTCAATAGCACTTGAAAAATTAAGTGTGAAATCATCCACATCTAAAGCAATCAGTTTCAGAGGTTGGATAGTAGCTTCCCAGTTGGCAGTCTTAACTTTTTTTAAATAGATTACTTCCCAATCAGATCAGTTTCAGTATTTGCTTTGATTAAGGTCTCTTAAGTATGGAAAACAAGGAGTTCTTTCATCGTACCTGGTGATCCAAGGAAAACACTTGTCAGGACAGTCTGGTGTAAGAAAATAATGAGTTGAGTATCAGCCTGAAGTGTATTTTCACCTTTGCTAACACTGTCAGGTGTGTGATCTGACATACATCCTTGGTTGCCTCAGTTTCCCTATCTGATGGGTTAGTATTTATGGTAATACTGAGATCTGTGGACAAGCCAAGGGGAAGGAAATGTGCAGCCGCTGGTGGACGGGATTAACTCAGCAGCCGCATTGATCTCTGCTGCATTGTGACATAAAAAATACACCTCCCCATGGGGAAAGTTTTATGAGAATCCAGCCTCATCAATCAGATTTCTATGCATCTAGCTAAAAATAACCCTAAAGCCAACATTTAGGAAGTTGCCTATCTGTTGCATTAGATCCAATGAGGATCCTCTTTCCACTAAGTGATGTGGATGCCAGTTGCATATAAAAGAGATGATGGAAATTGAAGTTATCCCTAATGGTCCTAACTCCTGTCTGAATTCCAAATTTCTTTTTATTGGTGAGGAATCTAGTTAGAAGGCATAAAACACTTCTAGTTTTGAATTCATAATATTTATTGTAGCAGTGTAACTTTAGGTATAACATTATGATGAAAGTAAGTTTAACTAAAGGGAGCCGTTAACTCCACAGCATCTGGAAAATAAGCTATGCATACTTAAAGTAGCACAATGCTAAAAAATACATCCTACTATTAATTGTCAATATACCAAGTGTAAGTAGTGGAAAAAGGATCTAAGGCTCTAAAACATTTGGATTAGAATTTGCCTATAAATAAATTACTTCATTTTATATATATAAACACATGCAGTGGCAACACAGCAGGAATGTCATTATCAGCAGAGTAGGGCTAGGAAGGTGATACTGTAGGGCATGTTAGCATCCTTGAAGCCTCATATGAAAGAAAAGGAACCTGGTCCTTATTTAGGCTATGTTGAGGAATAGCTAATTTAAATTAACAAATTAACAGGAACTCAGATCAAATCAGAGCAGTTGTTCAAAGCAATTTAGCTTTAGCTGCACTGATTCAGTCTAAATCATAACTCAGTTTACTTTAGGCCATTCTAAAACACGATTGCTTTGATTCACCCTATATTTTAGGAGGTGCTAATTAGAGGAAGGTAGGTAATTCAATCTAAGGATTAGGCTATACCACAAGGACTTTACTGGCACAGCAATACCAGCCTAGTTAGCTGTAAAACCCCTGCGCAAAGGGGTTCCTTTTGCCAGCACGAGTTGCATTTGCGCTCACTAGCAGGCTTGTTACCCTAGCTGTATTTGACTAGGGAAAAACAGTATTTCCCCCTTCCTTTCACATTTCTAACAGGTAGTATTATACTGGTAAAGCTTCTGGTTTAGACACAGTCGAATATATCCTTAGTCTAGACAGAACTTCAAGGGTACTCAATATCTTCTGCTTAGTATACAGGGGCTGAAGCTGTTGGAGCAGAGTCTAATACAGGTATATTTATTTCTTACCCCCTGTGGTGGGATTTTGCTTCATCTGTTGTAGTTTCCTCTGGGCTCTCCCTTCTGTAGTTTACATCTCATAGCTGCTGTTTTTGAAGCATTCACCATTTCAGGAAGAAGTAGGCTGACTCGAGGTAACAGCTAGGTTCTATAGTCTCCTTTGTCCTCACCTCATTTTCCAACACCCTTTTCATATGAGATAACACTACCTGAGTTTCTTCTTTTTTCTCCCTTTCCCAGGAACTTCTCTCATTTTACTATCCTAGGGGAGCTTATTTAGGTGCAGCAGGCTTCCTTTTATATGAAATCATGCCTTTGGGCTGTCGTGTGATGCCTGGTCACCTGATTCGAATCCACCACCTGGGAGGGAGATAAATCCTATAGGTGAGGGCTCAGTTCATTCTCTTTTGAAAACGTGGCTAACTGTGACACACTCCTTGCACTGCAGTTATATGTCAGTTGTCTGTATCTGTGTGCATGTCTGAAAAATGGTGCAGAAGACTCTCTGCCAGAAGTTAAAAAATAAATAAAGAGGATAAGAGAAAGCTAATTATTAGTAGTTACATGCGCAACAGTTATATTGTATCTGTGTTTGCCAAAGAAAAGCATAGTATGAGCTGAAGTTTTAAGGTTTGCTTCCAGAGTGGGGAAAAAGTATACAAGAAGTAAAGGAGGTAATTTATCAATAGCAGAAATATCTGCAGGAATGTTAAAGGTACTTACTGGCTTTGTGTATACTAGACTTAAATATAGTATATTTTGATTGAATTACCCAGCTCAATTTATTTGACACCTTAAACTCTTGTCAAGACTGTTGTAATTAAATCAATTTAAATATGCTTGGAAAAAGCTTGTTTATTTTGCTTATCAAGATGGAACCGATGAATATTAAAGAAGAAAACAAGAAAGTTACTGTAATCTTTATACTTTCAATTTATGTTCTTAAAAATACAAATTTGGAAGAAAGTTTTGAAGACTTGAATGTAGCTAAAGTGATATTCTTAAACAACTGTAATTACTGGATTTAGAGTTCCTTAGTTTTGTGTTGCTTAGGGACTAGAAAGCTTACTAGCACTCTTCAGGGAAAGTCTTTGAGAGCTCACTTGGAAAAGTGGGCTGTATAGATACAGTTTCAGGTGCTTAATTACCCTGTTGGACTTATTTGAAGATAATTCTGTGTTGATAGGAGATTGGTTTATTATATACCTGGAAAATGTTCGGTAATGTTCAATCTCAAAGATTAATAGTTAATATAAAAATGTCCTGAGCCAATTAACATAATAGGATTCCAAACCATAAAATAGTTTAAAATTAGAAAATAAGCATTTGTCATCAGTGGTCCGTGCTTTCAAAATTAAAAAGTTATTTCAAGAAGATTACTCTTTGCTCTTTCTCCTCTTTATGTGTTTTCTGTTCCCGTTTAGTTTAGGTGCTGTAAGGTTAGAGAAGTGTGTGTAGTTGTTAATGTGCCATTTACTTTGTTGCTGGAAATTTGAAAGGCTCTGTGCCTGCATTTGCAGATGGCTGATATTTTGTCAGTATTACTAGGGTAAAGGGCTTTTTTTTTTGTTTGATAGTTTAAAAATAAAACTAAACCAAAGTAACTATGCTGATAAACCCACTACTGTTATATCAGCTTACTCAGAGTGATATCAGTCTTCATCTGTATTGTCAAATAGTGTGGTGCGATAGGAACACACCAGTAGAATGAGGCTGTTGCTGTTCAGGACTTGTCCATGTTGTTTGCATTTCTGGAGGTTTTAGCTCCGTCTGGTCCCATGTCCTTTAGTGGTTGAAGTGTATCTTCCAGTTTAGTTTCAGTCAGAGGACTCGGGTTGGTACGCTCTGAGGTTGCTTTGTTATGTGAACGAAAGCACTATAAATGGGATGATGAGATCTGTTTCAAAAGCTTACACTAGATCCAAACTGAAAAACTGGTGCAGATTTATGTTAAGCAATATCTTGCCTTATGAGAGGGCAGAAGATGCCATGCCACTTTTAAAGTTTTTGTTTGTGTTAAGCTCCTTGTGAAAGCAGTGAGAAGCACATGGCAGTTGATAGAAGAAGGGACAAATCTGATGTGAAAAGGGTGTAAAAGAGGGTTAAAAGCCTTCAGTCAACCATCAGAGGATAGAAGCAAGTCATGTAAAATCTGTAGTTTTCTGAATGTCTGAAGGGATACTTTTTCACCTGTTACTTGAGTTCAATAGCCTAGCTTTACTCTTTTCCCTCTGGCTAGATGGACATTCCTCATCTGCTTCTGCACAAAGTCTGCTGAATTAACTCGGTTTGCAGTAGATGGTTGTTTAAACTAATCTGGGTGGACTTTGTTTATCCTCTGTGTTCAAAGAGAGTTTAAAAAACGAAGTTCTGTTTTATAACTTATATGATACTGAAAGGATGAGAATAATTTTTTGTTTCCCACTTTAATGTGCAGGTTTTTAAATATTACTCTGTAGGAGTTTTGATCCACTATAGTGCTCAGGGACAAAAGATGTTAACCATTTACATGAATGGTGTGCTTAGCATTTTTCTTCAAGCTCTACTTCTGAGTTATTTTATTGTCATATTGTGTCATAAGTGAGGATTCTTCTTAACAAGATGATCACGAGTGCAAGCTAAAATAATCCGGTTGGTTATATGTTGTTTCTTGAACAGCAGAATTGATAAGGTCTCTTTTCCCACAGACTCTTTTGTGCCTTCCAGCCCTCTCGTCTCCTGTAATACCTCCAGACTCTATCCACAGTATTTCAAGTATCCCCACCTCCAGTCAGAGTACTTCCTATTTGCTCTCCCTCCTGGTGCCTGAAGTGCCTATGCTGGGTGTGCTTGCTGGCTGAGCTGGAAGCAGAATGCTTGTTCATTCACGGCCCTGTCTCTGCTGCGGAGCTGATCTTTTTTTCAGAGGTAGGCTAGGGAAGGAGACAGGGTGGAGCATGTCTGTGTGTAGCCAGAGTGGATGCGGGGTAAGGACTGGGCTGTGGCCGTCTTTCACTTATTGGGGATGCTAAAAGGGTCTGTCTTACCTACATAGCTTTTGATTTTCAGAAAACTTGTAGGAACATTGTATGTTTGAACTTTCTCTCCCTCTGAGAAACTGGGTTGATATTTGTCAGCAGGTTCCGCATTTGCCAGGGGAAGACTGACAGACACAGTTATGGACAGTGCAATTGTATAAGCCTTATTTTCTCTAGAAACTGGGCTGTAAAAAAAATTAATTGTAATAGAAAGAGCTTATCAATCTTTATGCTAAAGAATACAACCCTTCAAAGAGTACAATAAGCAAATGAAACCCATGACATAAAATACTGTTGCTTTAAAAAATTGTGACCGGATGGTCTTTGTTAAAATAATGTGCCAGAAAATAAAAGGAAAATTTTAGACCTGAATAGTTTCAGTGATCACATCAACAAAAAAACCAGCCTCACGGTTGATAGTGGAGCAGCTGAGGCTGTAGTTCCAGAGCAGCTTAGAACAGTCTTTTTTGCTGCTGCAGTCCCACTGACTGGTCAGGGAAATGGGCCAGGTTCCTTGGCCTTGAGCAGGCAGTGTGACACAGGCTGCATCCTCCCAGCTAAGCTCTCTTTCACCAAAACAGGGTGACCTCCTCTGCTCTGCCTGTAGGGAACAGCCCTCTCCCATGTATTGCTTTGAACTGTTCCTGAGCACCATCCAGGAGAATGCTGTGCCGTTGATACCATCCGTGACTGTGCCAGCGAGCATGCTGACAGCTAAACGGTTGTGTTAAGTTATGTAGTTATACATGGATGATCATGGTACAGTGCTTTAACCCCATGCCCTGGGCTTGCTGGTTTACTACTATTGCTGTCCTTTCCCCTGCCAGGAGTTGTATGTTTTTATTCCACCCCTTGTTCCTGTGATTCTGTGTTGAAACATTTCGGTTTACTAAGCTGGCCTAAAAATAATGGCTAAATGGAGGGTTAGCCAAGTGCCAAAGCTGCCTCAGGGTGGGTGCAGGAGTATGACAGCAATTAGATTGGCTTAGGCTGTCATGGAGCTACAGCCTGTCAGAGCAGCAAACTCTATCACGCGGGTGAGAGTGAGCTGTGCTGGAGAAGGGGAGGCTGGAACTCCCTGTGCCAGCTGCTCTACAAAAACTAACGTCTTGCAACGACATGCTGAAAGGCAGCGAACGGCACAGTCAGTGGAGGAATGAATAGCTCCTTAAATTGACTTTACTGTCAGAGAAAACATCACTGAACGATAGCCTGCCTTTTCTTTCCCCCTCCTCCTACACCCCCCCCTTGGTCATAATGCACAGTGAAAAAGTACCTACTGAGCTGGAAGGGATGTAGAGGAAGGAGGTATGGAAATTATAAAGCATTTCTTCTGTTTTCACTAAAACGTATATAAGTATCAAGAATACTCTTCCATGATTTTGCTAAGTTGTTTTTTCAGCGCTTCTAGTGGAGAGTGTTGTGTGCTCTGTTATATATATCAAAGGCACAAAGGTGACAACTAACTTTCTTCCAAGTATTTGTCTGATATTTAAGTTAACTTGCATTAAGTTTGGTATTTAAGTTAAATAAGGTCTCCTCAGTATCTGGAAAATTCTCCCAAATTATAATGTAACTGCTTTGTAATGTAATAAATTAAGCACTGTCAAGGAGATTTGCATTGCTTTGGAACGTGGCATGGCCATTTCTTATTCTGTGGAATTGCTGATGGAGAGGCTAGGTTTACTCCTAATACTGGGGAATGATTGGAAAAAAAGTCCAACAACCGTGTAAGCTCACAGGTGATATCAGCACTTTTCGTTCTTGCAGATTTCCCTGTTTTAAAATATATAGATACAGATTTATGGGACAAGTGTGGAGATTAGTGGACTGTAGCTGCCTCTATTCCATTTGAATTTACTAGCGTAGCACATGAATCCATGCCCCGTGATACAGATGTGCAGCCTCCCTCTTCTCCGACTCAAAAAGTCTCTCGGGTTGCCAGGCATATTAAAAGGCTGATTTTGCATGTTTTTGCCTAAGAATGTAAACTTGTACCTTTCGGCATCAGTAATGGTATTATTAATAGTTCTATGGCTCCTACCTTTTTCTCATACATAAACTTCCCAAAGTAAGGCACTAGACAAATACTGTCTTCCCACTCAACAGAGCAATTCCCTGCTTGTTTATGGAGCCATATCTGCTACCTTACAGCCATGAAGTTGTTATTTCGTTACATCTCATGCATTTTAAAGTGGCAGAGATATGTTAGACCAAACTGGAGGCAATTAGCTTGTGCAATAAATAAGTGAAATTCAAGGTAGAAGCAAAGAATGGAAACATTATAGTGTGTATGCAGATCAGTTTTTGCTTACAAAACTTTTGTTGCTGTTCGTAACTTGTGCTTATTATACTTTGTATTATTGGAATATTGACCAGAAACTTCCTATAACTTTCCACTGAGTAGCCAATGAGGTTTGGTTTTTCTTGTGGATTTTTCACCCAAAACAAAATAGGAAAAAAAATGAATGAAAGAAAATAAAATGTGTAAAATAGCCTCATTGTGATGGGATCAGACAGGTCCCTGAAACTCATTTCAGTTGAATTTTTGAAACTGAATGAGATTCAAGTTCATAATCACTCATAAATTAGTAAAGCTGTTAAAACTTTAGCACTTATTTTCATATCAGTTTTAGCTTAGGTACATGCACAAGTTAGCAGATTAATCTCAGAGACTGAAATTCGTGAGAATGAAGTTTTCCATGCAAGAAATAGGCCAGGATGGGCTATGAAAAAGTCAGCTTTAAATCAGCATGTATATGTAATGGAAAATGTTTCGTTTAAAATTTGTATGGACAGTGACTGATAAAAATCCTGACTGTGATGGCATTTTCCCCATTTTTAACAACAGAGTTGGTTGATTTCTTATTTTTTATTTTTAAATCAGGAAAGCCAGGTGCAAGAAGAGCATAATAGCAGCCCCTTACAAGGTAGAGAGCACAGTTTAAACTATTTTTAAAGGTTTTGAAGCTATATAGTGCACCAAGGAAAAATGTTTTCTGGAGCAATAAGAATCATATTGTCATTATAGAGTTTTTATCCTACAATAAAAATAGTCTGCTATTTTTAAGGCCAAAGGAGCAGCCAAAAACGTTATCTAGCCTTTTAAAAGATAGCAACCTGACAAAGTCCTATGGAATATGTGATTATGGTTCTGATCCCACAGGAAGATTAAGGTGAAATAGAGCAAGGTTAGGTTTTCTGGTGAAGTTAAGCAAAATGCAGCTCTCTTGTCTGTGTAGACCTTGCAAAAAATATTAGCTTCTCGTAACAAACACAGGAGTTACTCCATGGCTTCCATAGTTCAACACAGACTTACTTGGGTTTATTAATCTGCTTGATTTTTTTTTTTTTTTTTTAATTAAAAAGATAAGTAATATGGACGAGATGAACAATTTAAAAAAGTAACTCATTAGGATTTTTTTTGTGGTCAGACAACATCCTGGAAGGTCTGTTCAGGAAGTGTTTAGCAACCTGTCTATACCACGGGTTGTAACAAGAGGGAGATGACTTCCAAAAATAGGCTCCCTGTGTGCCTAGCAGCATGGATTAAATGTCCAGAGAGCCTAATATGTCTAAAGACAGCTGGTCTGTTCCAGAATCTCAACAGGAACAGTGCTGGTTCTAGTGGAATTTGTTATCCGCTCGTTTAAAACTCAAGCACTGCAAACTTTCATTTCAAAACGTCTCAGCTATTGGTGAGCTCCACAATTTCTGAAGATGACTAATGTAAAATTCTTGTCTTGGCAACATCAGAGATTGAAAATAGCATCTTTCTTCAGCAACAGATTTTGGGGTTCTGTTCTGAGATTAACTCTTCTATGATTAACCCAGCTCTCCATTTTTCTTTGTTGGTTAGTAGCCTGACCCAAACTGAAAAGACTGAATTAATTACAAGCGTGTACCCTCAGTTGCAAAGAGGAAAAATGTCTTGGCCTGGAGGGAATAAACTTTTAGTTCCAAACACATATAGTATAATCAAAACAAATCCTCACTAGCAAAGCAAAGGCAAAACAATGGTGCCTAGAAATTGCTAGAGCAGAAAAATAAAGTAACAGAAAATCTATTTTCTGTTAAGGCCAATTTTAAAAAGCCGCCTTCATTCTTTGGCAAAATCTTTCTAAGAAAATGTTTCTTTTAGGGGAGATGCTTAAGCTTTGGGAGAGTAGAATTATGTATATGAGCCCAAGGCAGACGTACTGAGGAATCATGGTTAAAACAAGGGGACTGAAACCCAGGGGTTTTGAGCGTGATTTTATTTCAGATTGAAATGACTTAGTAACCTGGAAGATATGGAGGAGAATAAAAGGTGCTTTCAATGAAACAAGGAAAATTTAGAGGTGCCGTTTGCATTGCATCTTTGATAGTTATAATTGCTAGTTATTGTTTTGATGGAACTTGTGGGGTTTTTATACATTTATCCAAATTTCTTAACCAAGCACCAATATTTGCATAGTACATATTGTGTGTTTTGCTCTTTTTATAAATCATTGTCTTTTTATTTTGCTTTTACCCACACTATACTAGCACTACTTCCAGACTTCTTTGAATCATGATTTATTAGTTAATAGTTGTCTCTCTATGAGGCAGTTGCAGAAAAACACACTTGAAGATGTGAGAAGAATGACAAGTAATACAGTATGTTACAAAATATTAAATACATCATCTAGAATAACATGAAATTGTAGTAATTTTCTAGGGAAGGAAAATAAGTTGGTTAAAGAAAGGCCAAGAGTCTTTGAGGGGGAAAAGTCTCAACATCTTTGAACTAACAAAAAGCATTTCCTTGAAGTTTGTAAAGTGCTTTGGGGCCTGTCTGGATGAAAGACTTTATCTATAAGTCATTTTCCTTGACTTTGTTGTGAGTCCAGACAGGTATATCATTACTCTAGGGTTATCATTGTCCCATATTTCTTTCTCCCCACCAGGCATAAGCTTATCAACTTTTTGTCTGTTTCCCATGGTGACTCAGGCTTCTTTGTACGCTAGCATAAGATTTTAGGTTTCTTGAAAGCATCATGAGTACTGTGTGAATGGACTTCAGGCAGCTCAATGAACACATCTTCTCGTTAGGATGTTTCTTCATACTTGAAATCTGGGTCACATCGCAGTAATGAAATGTGCTGACAAAATATGACTGGTATTATTTGTTTAAAAGGAAATTGAAGAAAACATTTGTTCTTGGTTCCTCTTTCTGTGGATCTGCCCACTGTGATCCAGAAATATTTGAACAAAATGAACACATTTTCTCAGCAGTGCGGTCTGCATTATCTGAGCTGGTTGATAGTGGGACACTGAACCCGCCACTGGTAGCTCACAGATTCAAACCTGGGCATCAGTTGTCACAGCTGCTAAATTTGGTGACAGTTCAAAGCTTTGTGTGTGTTGGTCATGTATCCATCTGTACAACATAAACAACATGCATTGACACTCTTGCTCAAAATCTACAAAAAGTAAAAAAAATTTTACTGCCTTCTTGACTTCATGTAAAAAATGTTTCAAGAAATGCCGTGGAAGTAATGCAGGAAGAATATTGTGGTTGTTAAAATCTGATATATTCCACAAAATTTTTCAGTATGCTTTGTTTTGCAGTGTGAATTTCTCACACTCACTGGTCATCAGCTCCATGATGGCAAAAACTAATGTACGGGCACAGTTACTCTGAGAGAAGGGAGTGGTTTTTGGCTTACTTCTGTCATTTGGAAGGGAGGTGTACTGTGGCAGCAGAAAAAAAATATTCTATCAACATAGGCTGTGTCCATAATAGGAGCTTAATATAATCTATAGCAGCAGAAGCTCTGTTCTGTAAAAAATGTTGAGGATCCCAACATAGCCGACACAAGTTTCACCCTTTCCTCTTCTCTTACTGTCTCACCTCTTAGGAGAAGCTCGTGGTCTCCCTTTCAACGCCATGGAGGGTGGCCAGGGAGGCTCGCAAGCTCTCTCCAGCTCTGTACATCCCCCTTCTGTGGTGTTGGGGAGAGCACGATATTCTGTGAGATGCAGTGAGGATTTGTAGCATCTGTCTGATCTGCCTGGGAAAGACCTGGGCATTACTGGGCATTCTCGAATGCAAGAGAAATTGATGAGCTAGGAAAAAATGAAATAAGTTTTAAAAAAAAATTCACCTAATGCATTCCTGTCATTCACCAAGTTACACTCCTGAAGTGTGTTGAGTTGTCCTAATCCTCTAGAACGCTTCTGGTGTTCAGGCTTGGAATATATAGTTTTCAGCGGTGGCAATTCAGTGTTATTACTGAGTGCCAAATTAAATGTAGAAATTGTTCAATGCTATAATTTTAAATTTTCCTATCAATTATCCCTTCCTATTGTTCATCACTATTGTTCTTTTACTATCTAAATCTTTTTCCTGTATCAAAAAGCCTTAAACCCTGTAATTATATGTGCCTCACCTAATTTTTCTTGTAATAGTTTTGGGAAAAATAGATAAAACAGTAGTACCGTATGTGGTGGGAAAATAAGTCATCCCTAACTGAAAATTTCATGGAGGTATGCTCTTATTTAGAAATATGAGTCATTCACAGGAATTTCTTTCCTGTAGGTACACCGTACCTGTGCCATGGAATAACAACAGTATTTACAGGGTAGTCAGCCTGACAACTTAGTGTGTGGGAACTCAGGAAAATGGGGAATTTATTGCAGTTGTAGCTCATTCAGCTGCTGCTTTTTAATAACTCCTTCATTTCTTATTTTCCTGTCTCACAAATTTTTTAATGAGAATT
Source organism: Pelecanoides urinatrix (assembly GCA_013400755.1). Lineage (NCBI taxonomy): Eukaryota > Metazoa > Chordata > Aves > Procellariiformes > Procellariidae > Pelecanoides > Pelecanoides urinatrix. The sequence goes on from VZTQ01005309.1 coordinate 54,877, forward strand.
CCAGTTAGTCCCTCTTTGCCATGTATTTCTCTTTTGAAGAATGAGTTTTTTCTTTTTCTTTTTTTTTTTAACTTTTTTCCCCCCACTTTCTGGATTTACTATAGACGTAGAAAGAATTCAAGAAAAAAGGGGTTTTTGAGAGTTTAAAATATGGCATGTATACACTGCAGAAACATGGCTTGAGTCTTTAAATGTTCAGTATATTTGCTGTTAATGTATTTAGTTGACTTTGGGTCCATGATGTTGCAGTAATACTTTAGTACCAAGTTTTCACGATGTGAAGGAATTACACTATTGCATAGAGAGAGGATTTTGACCTGCAAGCTCCTGAAAGAGAATCTGCTGAAAAGAGAATTAAAGTGCAAAAATGGCTTAGGATCATTTAGTGTAATCCCACATGCAACCGACTGTACAACTGTTCGACTTCGGTCTTAGTGCACCTCCTGGCACAACCGAGGTCGAAGTGAGATACTTGGTTACAGAGTCATTTAGCCAAGCTCTCTGCTGAATGGCACGCTGTGGTGAAATCCGAATTGTACGTGTTTGAGGAAGGAAATTCATGTACATGTTTAGACTTGGTTATTTTGACTGAGAGAGTGTGTTAAGTATTGTAGTCTGGTTTATGCTTGTTTCAGAAAAGAAACACGAATATAATTCGAGTAAAAACTGTCCACTGCCAAATGCATCAAGCATTAGGAAAGCAAACTTCTGTCATTGAGAGGATTGTAGGTAACTGTTGCTAAGTCCATTAGAGATACTTATAACCCCAGGCTTGATACCCAAGAGCCAAAGAACTCTCTGGCAATAGTGTACAGATTAGTTGAATGGTTCCTTGCTGGATAAATACATACTCATTATTGACAAACATTAAATTGGTTCATCTTTTGTCTGTCTAATATTTGTTTCATTTCTAGAAAAATCAGGCAACTTGTTAGTATAGCAAATTTTAAGTAATATTTTCATTCTCAAATTGGAATTTCACTAGTGTCAGTCTTCTTTCAATGTTTTACAATTTTGTGTGTTTTTATGTAATTCCTTGTTTAATTCCTATCCAGGAAACGGCAGTCATCTTAGGTTTCTCACCAGAATGTTTTAAAAGACTGCTGGTTTATAAAGTCACATTGCAGGATGTTTTCCAGTTTTTCAAAATGGAAAATTTAATGAATGTGGTTTACATCTTTGAATATACTAAATCCCATTACATTTTAGTGTTCATTTATTTAATTCCTAATTCCCTGTGGTAAATGGTTATCCATTGTCAATCAAAAACTTGAGTTAGTTCAGTGTAACTCTCTTATCTTTCAGAGTTTTTTGAACTAGGTAAATGAGAATTAAGAATCTCACTTGTGTATATGTTTATATACTCAACGTATATATTTTAGGGAGTCCTGACTATTTCAGTTCTGTGTAATACACCCTTTCCAGAGAGTTCAAAGCACAAGTGACTGAAAATTAGTTTCTGTAGTTGGGTTAACTTCAGACCACAGTTACGAGTGGCACAAAAGCATTACTGTATAGAAAAGGCATAAGAAAAGCAATGCTCAGGCCCCAGCTCTGGTGATTAGGTTAGGGTATCCTCATCGTGTGCTCTACAGAGGGATCTGGTCAGGCTGGACCGATGGGCCGAGGCCAATGGATGAGGTTCAACAAGGCCAAGTGCCGGGTCCTGCACTTGGGCCTCAACAACCCCAGGCACCGCTCCAGGCTTGGGGAAGAGCGGCTGGAAAGTGCCCAGAGGAGAAGGACCTGGGGGNGTTGGACTCGATGATCTTAAAGGTCTTTTCCAACCTAAATGATTCTGTGATGGCTTTGGCAGATGTCACAGAGATCAGGGAATTCTTGGACTGCAGTTGGTTAGACTGACTGTGCTCCATACCACTTGCTTAGTGCTTGGCTTCACGCACACGTCTGCTCCAAGACATCAGGGCCACTTTGAACCCTGTGCTGTGTACTCTGGGAATGGAGCCTCTAGTGACTCCCAGCTTCCCTCCATCCATCTCTGGACCTCTGTCCTATTCAGCTCTCCAAAATACACCAGCTCAGTAGGCTATGTGATGTCTAGCTACGTCACTCGTGAGGTGTGCTGTGTGTTCTTCTCCAGCGCCTGTTCTGTTGCATTACTCAGATACCCATTGATTCCCTTTATAAACTGATTTAAGTGGCATAAAAATGAAGTAATTTTTTTTCCCGTTAGCTCAGTGAGCTAGCCTGGTCTCTGAGGAGGACACAAACTCTGAAATGAGTGTGGGAAAGAAATGAGGATGGAGCAGGAGCAGGCCACTAGGTTCCCTCATGTCATCCTACCATTTCTTGAAGTACCTTTGAGAAGTTTGCTCTGATGATTACATATTCTTGTACCTTTTGTCCTATACCTTTCTGATTTTATTCCTCTTTGACCACTTCTCCTCAACTTCTCAGCATAAACATGTTTCCTGTACCCAAGGGACCATCATGGGTATAGGCTGCCTCATTGCTCTGTTCTGTGCCTGGCTTCCAGGGCTTCCTGGCAGGAAGGATTGCAAACAAATATCCATCCAACCTGTGGAATACAAAAAAAGAATGTTAGTCGTTCTGGATGCAGAGGGCTGTCTGTCTGGCATGTCAGAGATGTGGAGGAGCCTAGCATGCTGGGGCTGTTGATATCCGTTTGAGACCAGTTGAAGCTGGGATGGTTGAAGTGTTTATGACTCTGCTGTCTGCACTCCTTCTCTGCTCACTTCGCTGTCCTAGAGATCGCTGTCTGTGATCTAATATGTGTCTCCTTGCAGTATACAGATTGAAGAATTTCAGAGAGTTATAATTCAACCAAATTAATTTCTAAACTGGTTGATAATACTGCTAATAAAATTCCCTTTTCAAAGCATGGAAGGACTAGAGCTCCTTGGAGAGTTTTAAGAATATTTCGAACATGGCAAAACAGTGTTGTTTTTCTCTAACTTCGTTTCAACAAATTGCTAATTATTTAACTTGAAGCATTGCTATATTTAAAGTATTTGGTTTAAAAGTTTAATGGCCATTTTCTGTCTCAGGCTGTATTTCCTGCTAGGGCTGTGAACTAGTTCACCTCCCACATACAAGAACACTGAGAAACCTTAAATGTAATTGTTCTTTTTTCAGCCACCTAGGATAATATGATTTTGGTAAGTCATACTAACTTAAAGTACACGATTTAATCCACACAATGTTGATTAAAAATGCTTTCCTCAATATTTCTTAAGTGAAAATACATGAATGTTTTCAGGTATCTTTGGACCATCCTGTCCATTGATGTTTGATAATTTCTTGAATTCTGTAATTAGGTCCTCCTGATTTGTACAGAAGTACGATAGGAGCATATGTCTATTGTTGTGGATCCTTTCCACTATAAATCATACCCAAAATATTAATCTGGCAGCAGATTGTAAGAAAGAAAAGTCAAAATGCAAGTTCTGGTAACAGGCATATTTATTTTACATCTTTGTATAAGAATGTTATTTTTATCTTTTTAGTTTTCTAGTGGCAAGGGGTAGGAACAGAAAATCGGATTAAAGTCTTTGGGGATTTTTTTCATTATTTTCTCTGCATTACTTTTTTCTACATACAATAGATGCTTTTAAACAAAATGCAAATTTTATTGCAAATATTAATAACGAAAGGGTACTCTCATGGACTTGGCATTTTAATGCTTCTGTTACTAGAGGGCGCAAGATTATAAGGAACCAGTTTTTATAAACCTAGGCTATGGTTTCTGTTGTCTTTCCTTAAACCTCACATATCACTCCACTTTTACTGTAGTTACTTCAGTCATTTAAGAATCTTGACTTGTCCTTTCCCATCTGTAAACAGTTGTTGTATTAACTACCGATGGAAAATGCTGGACATGGACGTATGAAAAATGAAATCCCATGTTTGCTGGCAGTTAAAACAAATATTATATGTAACTAAAATATTTCACTCTTGACAATACCAATTGAATACTTTTTTCCCTAAGTCTTCTAAAAATAGTGTCAATAGTTATGTTATTGTTCGTTAGCTGGAACACCTTTCATTTGAGATTGAGATTTATCTAACTGTGAACAAATGCAACTGTGTACAGTTTTTGGTTTTGAAAAATATTATCACAGTATTTCTACGTCTGTGAATCATACCAGTGCCACCATTGCCTTTTCCTAAACAAGATAGCTGTTGTGACATTACTTACATTTTAAATATTATAGATTATTTATTCTGTCTATTCAGCAGTAAGATACATGCTAAATGAACTTCACAAAGGTAGATGCTGATTCCTATTGTGATAAGCATATGCTTTTCTTTTTTAAAAAAATGCTTTTTGTCATTACTTCAGCTAGGAAATGCATATTACTTTCTTACCAGTATTTCTGTGCATTACAACTCAGATGGATTTCTTGCTGCTTCTTTTTTCTGCTTCTGATCCAATATGTGCATAATTTTAAGCATGAGTAGTCCCATTCAGATCAACCCAAGTATGAGCTTCAATCAACTGAAGAAGGCATATCCCTCAGTCCAGAAAAGCAGTTATATTTATGCACAAATTTGACTATACCAGCAGTCCAATTGAAGGTTGGAGATAAATGGGACACATTCCCTGGAATGGCCTTTTACTCTGCTTTAATAAATATTGCCCTTGCGTGAGTCTTCCTGTGGTCTGATCTTACTCCCAAACACAGCTGCATTGAAGATCAATCTTAGGTGCCTTTGTTGAGCTGCTATATCCTCACCCATATTGAATGCATAGTCTCATTTATGATTTCTTCTGTGAACACTTGACACGAATTTAGATTTATGCCTCATCTCAAATTTAATGTAGAGACTTAAAATGAAGTATTGTGAGGAACACAGAGCTGGAAAGGACTGCCTAGGTCGTTGAGTCTAGTCATTTGATGCTGAAGACACCAGGCACCATACAATCCTTTTCATCTTAAAATAAGGTAGATTTTTTGTTCCTACTACTTGGATTGGAGGGTAATGCAAAAACCTAATTGATGTAATGGTTAGATGTATCCATGGCCAGATTATATTCATTTGTTCTTCTGCTAATGTTATGCTTTAACTTAAATAGCTCTTCTCTTTGATTTACGTTAAGCCATATATATGGATGTAAAAGCTCAGTGCATCAGAACACTGTCAGTGTTATATAATTTTTTGAATTCATGATCTGAAGCTTAATACATTTCTTCAATGACTAAGTACTCTTGTTTTTTCCTTTTATAGCTTTACATGTGGTACACATGAAAATGAGGCTGAGAACGCGGAAAGCTTCTCAGCAATCGAATCAAATTCACACACAACGTGCTTTGAGGGCAAAGAGGAAACATTCGGAGGTGGAAGAGAGCTTACCTGTTGGTGGAGGAAAACCACAGAAAAATGAAACTGGCTTGTTGTCTTCAATCAAAAAGTTTATTAAAGGAAGCACGCCCAAGGTACACCATCAGTGGATTTCTTCTTTTGTTGTTATTCAATTGGGTCATATTCAGTTAAATTTGATTTACAACCATTTCTATTAAGAATAAACAAACACGTGTAATGTCGTGGAAGCAAAACATTCTTGTAAAGCATTGGAAGGCAAGAAGTACCTGCGATAGTTGTGTCAGGTAACAGATATTTTAAAAAGCAGACTTTCAAACGCTACAGGAGTCCATGGTAGGTATTTAAGACAATCCAGTAAATCACAGGATTTATTATCTAGCTATTTCTTTGTGAAAATATTGACTAATAAATTCAGTAGATTTTTAATTTCTGTTTTAAGGATTCCTTGAATTTGGGAATACCAGTACTGGCAACTAAGAAAAACAAGTCTGTAAGCATAAATTTGCTGAATATTTTTAGCATTTTTGTTCAAAATTGTTTAGGAGTCTCTCAATCAGTAAAGGTCAAACCTCACAAATTCAACTACCATGAAATTGATACGACTACTCAATGTATTATTGCCATGAACACTGCCCCTGCTTAGTGGATCAAATTCAAACATTGTCAGGGCTAAACCACTAAAACTCATCTGTCTTGATCCAGACAGAAATCTGAACTTTATTAATCTTCACATGTTAAAACCTGTTGCATATACATTTTGAGGGTGAATTTATATANACCTTGCAATTGCTTCAAAAACGTGTTTTTTTCTGTAAAGGGAGGCAGGTTTAAAAAAAAACCATTTCATTCAGTCCCAGCAATCCAGATACCAACATTACATAGCTGTAAATTTTAAAGAGAGTAGCCAAGAAGTCACAACTAATTAAAATATATCCCAGATTAATTATATGATAAATAAAAATATGATATAAATTCAGAAGTATTTTCTGGGTTTTGAATTATGTGTTGAAATGGTAATTTTGTAACAAGCTGAAATTGAAATAATTTTAATTAAAGTAACAGTATATTTTTAAATTGTCAAAAATATAGTGAAATTTAGTGTTACATGGCATGTGTTAATTACCTATTATAGAAACATTGAGGTACCGACAAAGAAATGTTTCAGTAAAAATAAATGGTTAAATCAGTTTATATCTTGTTTTTCATTAAACCGGGACAGTTAATCTGTTTTATATTCAGCGTCTACATTGTAGCTCAGTAGTGCAACATTTTGGCTGCAAAACCACTGCAACAAAACACTGAAATCTGAGCAAAACATTTTACATTGGAATTTTAAGATAAGGGAAATATGTCTGGTTTTCCTTTCCTTTGTCTCTCTAAGGTTTTGTTAACTTTCTCTCTTTCCCTCTTCTCTTCCTCTCCCAAATCTTTGGATTACATTTCATTCTTCTTTTTCTTGACAGGTTTTTTAATATAAAAAGTCCACATTTTTCTCCTGTTTCCTTTCATGTCCTCTCCTGTGCCTGTAGCAGGACTTGGAGTGGTTCCAGTGGCATTAGCATGGCATGATATTGATACTGCCGGGCTATCTTCCAAAGCGCTAATGACTTAACAAAGTAGTCTTGTGGCTGCCATGGAAACGTTCTAACTCTCTGAGATAGTGTATGTGTACAACTTGCATAGTAGTTCGTTGATGGGTATGCTAAAATCTAAACCACTGGTAAGGTTGTATGGATTTATGGCAATAAATGTCTTCATAACAAGTACATCTTGACAATTTTGATCATAGTCATAGGTCATTTAGCTGGTATTGTAAAGAATTATTAGAAATACTCCTTAAACAAACAAAACCTGAGAAAACCTTATAGCTATTTAGTTAGAGAAACAAGAGACTTAAATGTGGCTCTTCGAATGTAGATGGTGATAGGTCTGATCTTGAGGTCTTTTGCTAACTCACAGCCTCCATGCAAGTCATCAATAGTATGGAGTGCGCAGTAGTATTTGTCACTTACAAAATGACAAATCTGATATACCAGAAAAACTCATACACGTATGTGTACAGGAAGTACTATTAGAATTTTTAAATGTTAACATGAGAAATATTGCAAGTTCCTCTAAACTTGTTTGATTTTGGGGGTTCTAGCACTGTCAGAAATTGCATTGAATTCGAATGTGTTGTCATTGCTTCTAGTCTCAGTTTAGGCCATTCCTTAATACATACCTAGTTTCTGGAAACAACCTAAAACCAAAAAAAATATTTATGTCGGTGTGACATTGCCATGTTCCTTATGGCACAATAATTGATAATAATAGGTTATATTGAATTGAATAGATCATAGAATTCAAATAGATTGTTATATAAATGCATATAATAGGTATATTTAATTCTGTATATGTGCAATAAAATTTTCAGTGTACAAACCAAGTGTATAAACCAATAACATTACATCTAGTTTCACCTTTCAGTTTTGTTAACTAGTACAACATGGGCACAGCAGTGTGAGCTTTCATACCGCATCACGATAGCTTCTCTTCTGGAGGATGAAAGGGATCTCCAGATTTAGTGAATTCTTTATGCCTCTGCTGATACCATCAGCCAGATTTCCTGTTTCCATTGTAATTTTTGTAATGTTTCTACACTTGTTTTCCATAAAGCAGAATGAGAGCACAACTCATTCTATGAAGGCCAATGATTAGCTTTTAGAAGTTAATTAATTTCTCTCATTTTTTGCCCGGTGTTGAACATTTGAACAAATGACCTAGAAGATGAGATGCCTTACTGTTCTTTTAACAGTTCAGTAAGCCATCAGTTTTCTCTCATTATATGGGTTTATGGTATATACAATATTGTTAGTTCTAAGTGGTAGCAATTAGATTGTTCTCACCAAGGTTGTTGGTCAAGGATATTGCCAGTAGGAAGCTTTTGGGATCAGTGGTGTTCACTTGTCTTCTGATATGGATGTCAATACACTTCCATGTTTGTTAGTATTTCTTTTAGCTACTGTACTGTTAGCATGGGCTTTAGATCAATATTTCTAAAAGATCTGTTTATTTTCTTTTTGGAGCACGCAAACCATTTTTCTCTTTTCTTTTTAAAGACGTGAAACTGCTGCTCCAGAAAGGTAATATTGTAATTCTAAAATGGAAATTTTAATTAACTTTGATATGGTCTGTGGCCTTGTTATTTATTTTGATATTTAATTCAATTTATTTGGCATTGTCTCACACCTTACATTTCAGTGTACTCTCTATGGTCATGTTTTAGATTTCAGGTTGCCATTTTATTAAGTTGTAGTAGGTGCTTTGGGGAAAGAGGGGAAGAAACCTGTCTTAAACACGTGTGCCCACACATATACGCATGCACAGAAAGTATGCAAAAATGTTTGGTTCTATATCAGTCATGTTAGTGCCACAGGGAAGAACAGTCATTTAGTTGAAGGTAAGAAGAATCATTGGGTCATAACCCTTGCTTACAACATTTATAACAGCTAAGTTTTGCCATGTACTATCTGGTATGGATTGAATAGCAGTAAGTTATATACTTGTATACAATTTAGCAAGCCACTTCATGTAGGGAGCATGCTGAAGAATTTTATGTGGGATATTGTTGTGCAGTTTACTTGATGTATATGTAACAGCCAGAGAAATCAAGTTTCAGATAATTTTAGTTGCCTTGTCTCTACATTTCCCCAACTCCATAGCACTCACATATTTATAAATTGGCTATCCAGTGAAATGTACTTAAAGACAGTTTTTTCTACTACAGAAGTTCCAAGTACAGTTTTCTTTCCTGATACTTTGCTATTTACCTTGAGTTGTGTCAGTTTAAATGAGTTCAGAATTCCAGCTGGCCAGATACATGTTGCATATTCTGCATCTGGAAGTGGAACAACAAATGGATCTTTTGTGAAACTTTCTCTAATAGCTAACATTTTCTGGTAGTATTCAGTGGAGAAAAGAGGCACTATTCACTATGTTTCTTTTTTCCCCCGTTTCTGTTTTAAGGAAGAAAGAGAAAATCCTGCAAAAAGAAGTAGAATTGAACGGGATATAGATAACAACTTGATTACATCCACACCTCAAACAGGAGAAAAGCCTAATAAACAGATCTCTCGAGTACGACGGAAAAGTCAACTGAATGGAGGTTTGTAAATATTCTGATCGTACATTTTTGCAGTTGAATTCAGTAGTCTTACAGCTGTTAACTAATGCAGGACACTTCTTCAGTGGTGGAGGTTATTACGGGTTTTGTGATTGACTTCAGTGAGAGCAAGACTGAGCTAATAGTAGCAAAGTAAGATTTCTAAGACTGTAAGCAACAGTTATAACATTACTTCTCAGACACATCCATTGTATCTTTGTAAGAAGATATTGGATATGTGATCATGACCAGCTATTTTGGAACTAATTTAACTTTTTTATTATTATTCTAAAAAGCCAGTGATAATTATTTGATTTAGCTCATTTCCCATTTTCTCACAAAAAAAATGAAATATGACTTCCCAACTCATGACCTTTGTGGAAGTAACCAGGTGTCCTTAGATATTGAAAGCACTTGTCAAGCACATAGACAGGTTTCTGTCATAGAATCATAGGAAAATCTAGATCGGAAGGGACCTCTAAAGATCACCTGGGCCAGTCCCCCTGCTCCCCTCACAGCAATGTTGATCCAGCTTGAAGTGAGATCTGTCTTTGGAGTTAGATCAAGCTGCTCAGAGCCTTGACCAGTCAAGTTTTGAGTATCTCTAAGTATGGAGATTCCTGTGAAAATTGTTTCTTTTTGAGTATCTCTAATAACGACATGATAAAATGGTCAATGCCATTGAAAGTATCACCTGTGGTTCCAAATCTGACTTTAAAAAAACATTTTTTAGACAACTTTGCTAAGGAAACAAGACTTAAGTTGATTGTGCTGCCTGTCAGTGTTCCTTCACTCTCCATTCCCCCAATAACTTGGGAATCCATTGTCTAGTTTCTGCCAGGTTTGTCAGCAAGGCAGAGGTCTCAAAGATTTCATAGTCCAACAAGGTTTGCAAAGTCAGTAGCTAAGTAGAGGATAGAGCTCCAACTGAGTGACTTCAGTGATGGAAAGGTTACAATGTGAGAGAATTTCCTGTTTGGTCGTTGTCAGATGTCTGTGTAACATGGCTTTAGGAGAAACCCCTTTTTCCAATATTTGCTGCTGTTAATTAAGGTTTTTTGCCTCCTGGAGAGATAATGGATATGTAACCACTTTTACTGTGATGCATGGAGACAGTGCTCAAAGATGAAGGAGAAGCTATTGACTGAAATCAAGTGTGTTCTGAGATATGCACATGGAGCACACTGAGCCCGTGTTACTCTTACAGCGATATGAAGTTCTTAGTTAAAATATTCCATATTAGTGAAGGCACTGACTTGTAGCTGGCACACCCTACGTTCTGTATAAAAACGATAGGGAGTGTGAAGTACTTGTGCAGCTCCATCAGGCTCAGCTGACAAAAAGGTTCTCAGCTCATGTGCATAAAATACATTTGCTTACTTCCATATGGACAGACGTCTCAAAGACTTGTTACTGTGAAGTAAATAATTTCTCTTTCATTTCAGTCTCAGAACTGTGTCTTGGATCTCAGCCATGAGATGGCAATTTTTAGTTCTAGGATGTACTTTACTGTACATGCACATTTAGAGAAAACCTTAATTGTTACGTTTTATGTTTTGTAATGTGAAGATTTATTTAATTCTACGTCCTTTGTTACCTGTGGTAACAACTAAAATTTATTTTACTTCATAATTGTATTTATGCATATATGTGTGTTTGTATATATGTGGAGAATAATAAATTATGGACTTGATCTTGTGAAGTTTGGAGGTTCAGCCATTAGAGTTCCACTGACATTTTCTCTTGTTTCCATCTAGCGGAGTCCCACTGATACTGACATTTATTTGTTGTGAAAGGTGTGCAGCATCTTTAAGTCTGTCTTCCATCATCAAGCCCATTTAAAGGATTTAAACTTCTATTATTTGTTAATCTATAGCATACTTTATATAAACAATGAGTGCTTCCTAATTTGTAGTGGTAAACTTAAGATGGTGTTGAAAATTGGTATTTCGTTTTTATGTTAATACTACATTGCTAGCTTTTTTTTTTTCCCTTTTAAATTAAATATTTAGGCTAATTTTTTTGTCAACCAAGTTGAACCATGAGCAGGAGGGATCTTTCCTAGAGTGAAAATATTAACAATGAAAGAGAGGATGTAACTGTGAAAGATAGAAGCATGGTATTATATTTCATAACTTTTCTTTTACAGAAGCTGGAAGTTATGAAATGACAAACCAACATGTAAAGCAAAATGGAAAATTAGAAGATAATCCTACCACTGGCAGTCCTCCACGAACTACATTACTGGGAACCATATTTTCTCCTGTTTTCAATTTTTTTTCACCAGCAAATAAAAATGGTGAGTATTATTTAAAAGGCAGTAGTGTTAAAGCTAAGAATGATAGATTTTTTTAAGAAAAAGTTGTTCTGAGCAGTAGTACACTTTTCATTCTGATTTACAGACCAAGAGTTACTACTACCAGTTAAAGGGCTCCTTAATTCTTAGAAGGGTTGATCATTAATAAAAGAAGCAATAAGTTTATATGCATTAGAACATTTCTTTCATAGGTGTAAGTATCTAACGGTGTACCTTTTATTTAAAAAAAAAAAAAAAAGAAAAAAAAATGGTATTAAGTTTGTTGTCCCAAACATAAAAGGCATTTGTCATGGTCTTCATTTTGGTTCTTATTTTTGTAACATGAATCAAATGCGGTTATCTTCAATTATTCTGAGACTTTTTTGGTGTGGTTAATAATGACTATCAGTATTCTGATAGGTAACTCAGCTTAAAGGTAATGACTATGAGTGTACTGAAATCTTAATTCAGGAACATCAGGATCAGATTCTCCAGGACAAGCTGTTGAAGCTGAAGAAATAGTCAAACAGCTTGATATGGAACAGGTAGATGAGATTACTACAAGTACTGCAACATCAACCAATGGAGCAGCTTATACTAGCCAAGCGGTGCAGGTCAGATCTACTGTCAACAATGGTTTAGAAGAAGTGGAAGAAACAAATGACCGTGACCTGCCACCACTTACAGGTTAGAAATGTGTGCTTGCCTTGGACTCAAGTATTGAAGCTGTATGTAATTTGTACTCTTGGGGAAATCCTAGCACCTGGATTTTGTATAAATTAATATTTCACGTTTGCTTAGGGCATGCAAAAAGTAATATTGATTTTTATGTTTAATAGACAAATCTCTTTTACGCACTAAAGACACAGTTTTGGCAAGTCTCATCCATTCCTGGTATAACTCCGTTGACCTCAACAACATTTCTTCCAATGAAAACAAAGATTCCAGAAGAAAGGCATTTTTATTAATATTGAACCCTCCCCACCCATCCCCCATTAAAAACGCACACCTTAGACTTCCTGATCACAAAAGAGAAATTTGCAACATTTTGATATCTTATATTAGAACAATATGGTGAGGTGAATGGGAAGCATATAGATCCTACATTAATTTTCCACATTTTCTTCAAAAGACTCATCGTACGTCTCTTTTGACAAAAATTGTGTCCATAAAATTCAGCTTCTCCTCTTTGTGGATGGCCAGCGTCACATTCTTAACAGTTACCTAAATCCTCCCTAGACCCGCAAAACATTGGTAGCTAAGTAGTGCTGAAGTTTTGGAGAACTCCTTTGAAGGAACTCAATGTAACCTGTAAGTCGAGGGGCTGATGTCTGATCCAGAGGCCCAGTCCAGGCCTTCTGGTCTGGTCTGTTGCCTTGGTTCAGATGAGGTGAGCGAGCTGCAGACTGGGAGAGTTGCGCTAGCTTCTTGGGCTGGAGTGTGCGTCCAGGTAGTTCACATCATCAGAGGTTGCACGGGTGCCTTGCCTTGCCCAAACGGGCACTGCCAGTTTGGCCGGGTCGTGAAGTTCTGTGGCATGATGCGACTCCAAGCTCTCGGGGAGCTTCCTTAGGAGCTGGGCAGCTATTTCAGAGGAAACATGGGGACTGAGAGAGCGGGGCTGAAGGGAGATTTTTTTCACTGTTGTTCGAGGCACTCGAGTATCAAATGCAAATTTTCACTTTTAAAAACTGCACTAATAAGACTAGTTCTTGTGGTTTTTTGTTTTATTTTTTGTTTTGGTCATTTTCGTTGAATTTTAGCACCAGTATCTCCAGACAGTGGCTACTCATCAGCTCATGCAGAAGCCACCTATGAAGAAGACTGGGAAGTCTTTGATCCGTAAGTGCTAATGTTTGTACTGAAAATATTAAATTGATCATTTTGGGTATTGGATTAAGATAAGTTTTTTTTTTTAGATGGAACATTTTTATATTATGGTAATGAATTCCAAAAGCTCTTAACTTAAAAAATAAGTGTATATTGATGTGGGGTTTTTTTAATAAATACTTATTTCTTGTGCAGCCTTAAATATTTGAAATATTAAGTTGGACTACAACATTACCAGCTAAATAATATATATACATTTCTACAGCAAAATCTATATTCATTTCAGATATTATTTCATCAAACATGTTCCACCACTAACAGAAGAACAACTTAACAGGAAGCCAGCTCTTCCACTGAAAACAAGAAGCACACCAGAATTCTCATTAGTTCTAGACTTGGTAAATATCTCTTTTAACATATACCAAAAGCCGGGTGTATGTAGCATTTCATTTATTTTGTTTGTTGCTGAAATGAGTAATGTTTGCTTTAAACAAAAAGGCCTTGTTGAATGTTACACATTTTTTAATATTTTTAGTTATAGTCTGCATTAAAAAAAATTAATAGTGGCAAGAATAGAACGCTTACTGTATTTGTTGAATACTTAACTTCCTGTTTTTAAAAAAAAAAATTACAATTTTTGTCATCTCAAACAAAGAGTTATCTGTCCCCATAAAGCTTTCCTAAATCCAATGTGGAAAAAATGACGTGTAATAAATAGGAAAATTCAGCTACATATGTCTTGCATTAAGATTGGTCAAGAATGAATCTTTCAATTCTTAGAACATTCTTATTCTTAGAGGGCACAAATCCACTTTTAAAAATACTCACAGAAAATATATTTGTCTTTATAATAATTTCTTTTAGTCTCTCTGTTTTGAAAGTTGTTTCAGGCCCTGGTAATGATGTCAGGAACATTATTTTATCATGAACAGGAACATTGTTTTATCATGAACAGTATCAGTTGGCATGTCCTCTAGTGGTCGTATGGATGGATAGATTATTCAAACTGACAGATACAGGTTTGAACTGAATGACAGGACAGCCTACAAAATTAAAATATCTTCTTATAATTATGCCCCTAACACACAATTCTAAGTGATTTTTTTCAAAAACTGCAAGAATAATGAAATGCATGGTTCGTTTTAAGAATTATTCTCCAATCTTGACAGCAGTGGCACAAAAAGAAATTTTCCAGACTAAATAAACCTACCTGAAAATGAGCATAAATATCCAGAAAACGACTTCTATTTTCAGCATTCTTTTCACAATCTTTTCTTCCTTTTATTTTTTTAATAGGATGAAACATTAGTGCACTGTAGTCTAAATGAATTAGAAGATGCTGCACTCACTTTTCCAGTTCTTTTTCAAGATGTCATTTACCAGGTAATTAGTGTGCACAGAAAAATATATACCTTTTTATTTTGTTTAACATATGAATTCTTGTTGTGTGTATTTGTTATCATCTTGTGTAAAGAGAGATAAGTAACTGTCTGCCATTTAACAACTGTCTGGGTTATGAACTGCAGGTGTCAAATTTTGCGAGGTGGATTATGCTGTATTAGAAATACTGTGGAGCACTGTTCGTTGCCACCACAACGTGGTAATGTCGGTCGCTGATTCCAGTTGTAAACGTTCATTGCTAAGAGCGAGCGAGTGATCTTTGTAGCAGCAATCTTCAGCAGCAGCCTTTCTCCTTGCCAGCAGGTGGAGGCAGGAACACTGAAAGTTTAGCCAGTATCGTTTCCCAGGTACAGCTTCTTATGGACTGTTAACTTTCTTCCCTTGGTAGGGAAAACCAACCCACATTGCTCGATCGTTTCTTTCTATATAGAAGACATCTTCAGGGCCTGACATTAACTAGCTTCTGTCTCGGTCGTTAGTCTTGCTGTAGACTTTGCCTGTGCCAGTTCTACCTCCTTACTCCCAGAGGGAGTCTGCTGGGTACTTGGGAGTCATTTTTGGTTGTCTTGTGGAGACTGCTAGATTTAGATTTTGTTCTGCTTTAAGAGGTATTGTTAGTTGTGTGTGTTTTACATTGACGTACCATAGAGGAACAAGCATGGGAAGGAGGAACTCTCTTCCAGCAACTACCAAAGATGCTGCACTGACCCAGGCTGTTGTTCTCAGGTCCTTTTGTGTGATGTACCTGGGAGTAGCAACAGCTTCTCCACCATGTAGTTCGCACGATATTGGACCCCACTGTAGTATCTTTGGAGAATGAGCCAGTCATCAGGCACCTTAAAAGGACACTTGTCCAGGTATTTTTCCTGATTTTAAAAATGTTTTTCTTCGCTGTTTCATATTAAAAACCTTGGAATCTGAAAAGCTGAAATAATTTTTAAACATGGGTTTATCTTATCTCTTATTTGGTGATGGCCATGCACAGTTTCCTCCAGGCTGAACTTGGAATGAGCCTTAGAATTAGTTCTTTGGAGGTTCTTGACACTGCTAACAGAATCAGGAAGGCTACAGCTCCATTTTTTTCCTTCCTTCTCTTAAGAGACCTCAGTATGATTTGAGCATTTTCTGTCTATAACTGTGGTCTTTCCAGTGATTGTATGTTTATGCTGAGATCTAACCGGGATTTTGCCTTTATGAAATTGAAGTCAATGGAAAGAATGACTTAGAATATTTCTAAAGCTTTATTTAATGGCATTGTACACAAGGCTTGATACAGTACAGTTACTACGTGGGTCCTGGAGAAGTTTTCTCTTAGCTCTCTCTAGAGTCTAGCCTGGATTTGCCAAGGAACAATGGCTTCTTGCAGCCTTGAGAAAGTCGGCCACTGTCTTTGAGCACACTCTCCTGACCGCTATATTCTGTTTTGCTGGGTTTACATCCCACTAGACACTGATAAAAGAGTCACCTCTTACTAAATAACAGGTAATAAGCGGGACAGATATTTTAAGGATACAATTAAGTTCATGTTTAACTAGGGTATAATATGCAAAAAGACAATCTTCTCCTGTGATAAAAGTTGAAAGAAGTTTGTTGGTATTTCATATCTTTCTTAGCGTTTTTAGTCAATGAGTAGCTATTTATCAGCATTTAAAATGTATTTTTTTGCTTATCAATTTGACCATCACTGCTAGTATAGTCCTGTATTAATTTCACATCTCTGTATTTCATTTTGAAAGTCATTTCAGCTGGCAGAGAAGCAGACACTAAGCTGTCTGAGCAAAGTGGAAGTCAGCAAGTTACTATATATAAAGTATTGCATAATATAACCCACTGAAAACAATGCTAGATGTGAAAGAGACATTTCTGAAGATGTTTTCCATTAGTATCAAAATATGTACCACTTTCATGTAGGTTTTCCAGAAATATTAGACACTTACCTATTAATTATTTCTTAAGAAAGAGTAGAACCTAGCTCAGTGCTCATTTTCCTACTGAATATCTTATCTTTCTTATATTAAGTCTGACTAACACTGCAAATGTGAGCCTGCGTTCATAGCATTTCCATTTTCTTGCCCATCTGAAGGCATCAAGCCAGTGCTCTTGCAGTAATAGTGTGATGTTAAACCAGGCACCTCTTGAAAAGATGCTCCAGAACTGGCCATTGTAGGATACTACAACAGTAAGAATTAGATTGACTTGGGTTCTAGAAGGTCTGTTATAAAATACAGTTAAACTCCGTTGGCCTGTGAGTTGAGCACAAGTTTCATGTCCAGGCTTTTGAGACAATGAATTTGTTTGTGTTTTCTTGGTTGAAAAAAATCTCTAAATTACGCCAGTGTTTAAGTTTTGGACTTGGTAAAAAAACAGTCTTCGCAAAACTGAAATTTTCTTAAACACCGTATCTGTTAAGTGCTATCTGACATCTGACTGGAAAGCAAAAATAAATGTTCAGCTCTTCAACTGTAGACTTCAGATTTTGTACTCTTTGTATTACTTTACATAATAAGATAAGCAGTTTATCTTACGAAGAAATTTATCTTTTTTTTTCCCCCTCAGCTAAGAGGTTTTGTTTCTGTTGCTGGCTTCAAGTTCCAGACATGAGATCATCTCACCCTCTGTTCCATTCAAAGGGTACCTTCCGAGCATTAGGAGGCTGTAGTCAAAAGGCAGATGTTTTCACTCAGCTCTTCAGTTGATATGCATCTTTACTGATCTATCACAGAATAATTTCCTTTGATCTTCATGATCCTTGAAAGATGTTCTGGAACTCCATAGGTCAGTTGTAGGTTATTGAGTATAGTGTTACATGTATTCCATCTTTCTGTCGCCAACAATGACTTAGATGCTTTACTTTGTTACTGCAGTGGAATGAAGCAAACAATGCGTGTGAATTCCGGCTCTCCCTTCTCATGAACTCCACTCTGGCTGTCTCTCAGAAATAACAGAAGAGCCATCAAGCTTTGGATCTTTAGTGTATCTTGGGCAGCATCCACAAAGAAATCTGGTCTTAGGTTGGCAAGACTTACTTTTAGTTCAGTAGAACCTCTAGAATTGCACTTCCACCCCTTGCAGAGCCATGGCCAGCAGTGCTTCAGGCAGTTCTGTCTGGTTATGAGATGGTCTTTGTCTTGAGTTAAGACATGGTCCAGTCAGAAATGAGTTGGGCTTGTTTACCTGGCAAGTCCAGCCTGCTGCCAGGCCTGGAGCAATACCCAGCTCCAGGCATCGTGTGTCTCGTGCGGTGTGAACGAGGGCTGTCTGCACGTGCCACCCGTCCTTGCAGCAGACTGCGTCAAGGCTATTTCAAACAAGACGAGGAGCAGTCGGGTTAGCCTGGTGTTGGTGTCTGTGTGCCCCAGGGTCCGGTGGGGAACGTGGACGCAGTTGGGCTGGACAGGGGGTCTTGCCGTGCTGCAGGGTGCTCATCTTGGAAGTGCGGTGGGTAAGTGCAGCTTCACATGGGCAAGTTCACTAACCTGTCTCTGGTTTTCACCTTGTAAAATGATGGTCAAATCATCAGTTATAGAGAGATGTTACGGGTATATTGAAATTCATTATTGTAATTTCAGAGATTTTGACACCAAGTGGAACACATCTTTCGTTGGGGTTTTTTAATGCATGAGAGGAATAATGGTTCCTTCCAATTCCTCCTTCAAAGAATTAAAGTCCTGTGTATTTTGAACAAGGAAGACATTGAATGACAATCTTGATTTTGCACATTTAGATTTTGTTGCCATTGAAATAATGGGATGTGATGATCATTTTGGGGAAAAAAAACCCCAACAAACAAAAAAACCCTACCAAAAAACTTTGAGGAGGCTTTTCATATACGTTATGCATTTATGAGTCACTTTGAAGTAAACTATATCATCTGTTGACAAACTTCCAGCCATTAAAAGTGGTGAAAATTATTATTATACTTCCATATATATTTTCAAAAATTACCTTTCACATTAGATCCACTCATGGAGTGAAGACTGTGTTTTGTTCTACTTTGGTTACTTAATTCTTCTACTTTGGTTACCCGGAGTTCTGTGTCAGCTCGTTGTAGCTGGGTGTAAGGATGTGGTTGCCTTGTGTTGTGCCAGAGTGTCACAAACCAGTAGGAACAGACCAGTGAACTCGCTATCGATGTCATTGTTAAATTATAAGTGTGTGTATAAGCTGTGATTAGAAATACGTATTCTACAAAGAAATTGTTTTCCCTGGATTTCTTGTTTGCATTCACATGTGAACTTCTTAGAGAAAGATTGATGTTAAGATAGATATTGAGATAGATACACACTTACAACTGCGTGGCAGTAATCTAAAATAGAGCACATTACAAAGATGCTGCAATCATCCACAGGCTAAACAAACTAAAAAATAAACCAGAAAGAATGTGCACACGTGAGGAGTCCCAGCAGCCATAACTGTTCTCTGATCTAATTGAATGATTTTTAAAATTCTTTTAACTGGCCATTGTGACCAATATAATTTAATCCACATTTAAAAGGAACAATAAATTATATAGAAAATGTTTTTATTTATATCAGCGGCAGTTGAAGTATCAACAGATACCTTAGCTTACTGCTTTGGTTGCCAGGGGAGTTTGTAGAAGAGATGTTGAAGAGACTGTTTCTGAAATGACATCTATGTTTCTTCCATTACAGAGAATAGGCTTGTTAATTTGAAATCAAGCTCTTGAGGAAACCTTAGAACCAAATATCATCCTTTTTACCTACCATTATCAGGAACTGTTACTTCGTGTGCAGTGAAAACATTAATATCCTTTCTGTGACTTACCTTTTAGTTTTGAAGAGAAAGATTTAGGTCACAATAAAGTAAATACTTACTCAGGAAAAATGACACAAACAGAATAATTGTTTTGGCATTTGCAAAGAAAAACTTACCTTCCCGTGAACTCTGGGTTACAGCTAGGGAGGTTGCTGGCTGCATTATATGCTTGCTAGATACAGAGCAAACGTTCAGAGTGAACAATTTGCACTGAATGTACAATCACAGACAACTTGAATGTTATTTAGCATCTGGTCACCTGGAGACTGAGTTAGTTCATTGCATTTCTTCTTGTGGTAAGGTAAACATGTCACCTAGTCTTCAAGCAAAACTTCTCTACCTTATTATGGCAAGATGAGGCACATTTTCGCAAAGATTTCAGTGCCGTCAGGAGACGTAGTGTGAAGACGCGCTTGTTGACTCTGTGTTTAGGAAGTTGGCTTTTCAGTAGTTATCTTGGCTAAATGCAGGCCAGAAACCTGTCAAGCACAGGCTGCCGTCTTTCCAAACCATTCTTGATAGCCGATTTGAGGGATACTTTTTTACTGCCTCCAAATGTGGGTTTGCCAGAACGAGAAGGGAAGTACACGTTGTCCGCATAGTCAATGAATGTATCTTCACATGCTGGAAGTAAAGGTCCTATTACCAGGCGTGGTAAGATTGTCTGCTTTTGATGATTGCTCCTAGTGTAGAAAAAGAATGAAAACTTAAGTGTTACTGTAGTAACTGGTCACTCTGCAAACTTAAATCAGAACTTTTGATGTTTTAAGAAAGAAACAAATAAAAGCCTTACCAAATTTTAAGCTAAATGATGAAATTCACATTGGTTTAGAAATATGTGCTTCCTTCAAAGGACTAAGATCTATTGCAGCATGTGCTAACAATATGAAATTTTGTATTCACTTAAACTATTCCCCTTTTCTTCCCCTCTGGTCACTTGGTGGTGTCCACATATAAATTTGATACAATTCAGTTCAAGTAATACAAACCCTTTGTGAAGATTTACTGTGATTTGAAGGTAAATTTAAGCCTATTCCTAACTGGCTGTTAAAAAATCGATAAAGCTGAAATTCCCTTGGTTGAAATTAAAAGTTTGGTACACTCCCTTCTCTTTCTGGGTATTTTAGTAACACTTTCCTCAAAACTGTAATTCTATACGTAGGCAATCTCTCAACAGAAAAGAAAGGTAAGCAGAGCATAGGCTGTCATTGTTCACCCCTTCTCATCTGTCATCACTGTTGGTTTAGGTCAGGTCCAGATCTGTGCCAAACACCACACCGGGCCATCATTCAAATATAAATTTGAATGTTGTACCACAGGAATAGAATAGTGCTTGATGTGTGCCCTCACATCTGCTGTGGTGTTGGGCCATTGCCCTGAAGCTACTGATTTCTAGAGATGCCTCCATGTGAGCCCTAGTCTGTATTTTGAGTTAAATCAGAGAGATGCAGAAGTCTCCTAACTTGGTATCTCTTCAATTTTTTACTGGGAATAATTTAGGTATGTGTGCAGTTCTGTGCCAGTGGAATTTGAATATATGGAAACTTGGAAACAGCTGAAGCTTTTTTTTTTTTTTTTAATTGCTTCTGACACCCCCATATTCAATGTGTAATTCTTAGTGAAAGGAGGTTATTAAGAAGATTATTTAGTTTATGTGCTGGCACACATTATCTAGTAATTGAACTGATGCTGCCCAGCTGGTGAAAGCTGATTCAAAATGTTTAGTCAAAGCAACCAGTTTCATTTTTTTCTTCAGAGATTGTCCAACTTTTATATTTTAATTGACATTATTTCTAATTCCATCAGATTTTCCAGTAGAATTGTTAAGCCTAATTTTATCATCTTACGCTTTCACTTATAGCTGCTTAGGCTGCAAGCTAATTTAATGTTTTAATTGAGTTGCTATTCTATAGGAAGTTAATATTTGCTGTTTACTTTATTCATAATGCTCATTTTGACCTAATCTTTACAAACCGATAGTTAGTAGTGCAGGTAATAGCTGAAGTATTGTGAATCTTTAATAAATTCTATCTCTGCTTCAGGTTTATGTCCGGTTAAGGCCATTCTTCCGAGAATTCCTGGAACGTATGTCTCAGATTTATGAGGTAAAAACAATTAGACGTTACCTTTGAATTTCATTTTAAAATTATATTCACATATTTATATCTAAAATAATTACTTTTTCCCCTTTAATCCGTAGATCATTCTTTTTACTGCTTCTAAGAAGGTGTATGCAGACAAGTTATTGAACATACTAGACCCTAAAAAGCAACTGGTCAGGTAAAAATAAAAAATCACGAACATACCTGGTGTAAGAAAACTAACTACTATTTCCTAACAAATGTGATGAAGAAAGTGATCATGACATGTTTGTTATTGCAGCCTGTCTCACTAAACTGATTCTTTGTGGTTTTGTCTGTTCTAAGAGCGAGATAAAAATTAAATGAAGTGATTGAATTATTGCCTTGGTGATAAGATAAACCCAGGCAGCTTTACATTGCCCTCTGTGGCCAAAAAACATCGTACCCATTCGTTCTCTGTAGCACGTTAGGCTTGCTCACGGAAAATGACCTCTTGGGTATCAAAAATGTGCTTGAGCTGCTTTGGAATACACATGAATAAAGAAAATGAACTGAGCATTAAATTACTTTTAAACTATTCAAACTTGATGTATTATTTATAAATTATGAATTCTATAGTTATCTTTACAATCAGCATGGTTTTATTTCTTATTCAATCACAAATGATTTGTTTGTGGGTTTTGTATTGGAGTTGTTTTGGTTTTTCATTTCTTTTCTAAATAGTAAGCTTTGTTTGGAATTGAGTGGCATTTCTCAAGAAGAGTTCCTTAAGGCATAAAGAAATTCTGCCGGATGAGATTCTTTCTGTTATTCTCATCTGGAAGGTGGACTGTTAAGTGGGAAAGTTGAAACCAAAGAGGAATCTTCTCAGGGATTCACGCTCCATAGGGTATCCCAAGTAAGGGGAGTAAACAACTCTGCTCGATTATAGTCACAACTGTATAAATTCTGTACGTGGGACATCATTGGCAAAGCACTTCTCTGCATCATTTTATTGTAATATGCTTCGGTGAAAACCTGATTTTGTTTACACGCATAATAAAATTACCATTTGGACTGAGACAGTGGTTGCATCCATTGTTTTCACTTGGTAGTTTAGGCACATTGTAACTCATTTTCCTTAAAAGCGTAAAGATAAACTGTTCACTAGTTCTAATCCAGGACAGTCATCTTATTGCTTGTTTTTATGTGGCACGCATAACAGAATCCTAGTTTGGTTTTGGTAAACTTACTTGCCACTGCGTTTTGAACGGGCAAACAAAACTAGACTTTCCAAGTCTTTCAATCAGTGGAATATCAGGGCCTAGCCGAATCACACAGCCAAACGGGATGTGTGAACAAGTAAGGCATTTGCACTTACAGAAAATGAATCTAAGCGTGCATCCGTAGCATTAAAAATCTTCCTCCAAGAATCTGATACATATGATTCAGGACTGCAGTTTCAACTATGTTAGGAACAGGAAAAAGGTAATAAAATACACAGCCAAACAGTATTCTAACAATTTGCAGAAGATTTATGTGGTGCATGAATTTAGTTGTGATTCATGTGCCACCGCAAAGCTGACATCAAGGCATGATTAGTTTTGACATTAGCCTAAAGGTAGACTTGTCAGGCACTCCACATGTGTGACTCAGAATCTATATATAAATTCATTTGCTGCCGAGGCATCAGCTTATTTTCCTCCATAGCAACATTAGGAACTCAACCCCTTTATGAAATTAAGCACACTATGTAGAGCTTCTAAAAAACTTCATTTAAAAATATAAGCAGCCTTAAAGAAACTGCATCGTAATACGACTGTGTAAAACTCAAAATCCATCTAGTTTACAGTTTATTTTAAAATTATAATTACATTGGTATTCCATGAAATTTCAGTTTTATTCCTTGTATGTTTTTACTTTAGAGTCCTTTTAGTCTATCCATCCGTTTACTATGTATTTCTTCTGTAATAAATTAAAAGGGAGTAGTCTAATTGGAAAGGAAGAAGTTGATGGAATGTTTTGGCCTCGAGGCTTTTTTCAAGCTCTAATAACTGAAATAGGTTAATTGCGAACAGAGGTAACATAAAAAGGAAAACATTTCTTCTGATACTTTGTGTTCTAGCATGCAGTGGCATAGGGAGGCCATGTACTGTAACAGTTGGAACAAAATACAGGGATAATAAAACCCAGTAAGTTAGTTCCTCTGCAGAACTAATCTCTGATTTTGGGGCCTTGCAAAATTCATTGAGAATGTGGGGTCCCTTTGTCAATCCATCTCCAAAAATGGTTAGAAAGCAAGACCTTGTTGACAAATATTTGTTGAATCTGAGTTGAGCTTTTCTGTTGAAATACAAACAACTGCCTGCAGAACGAGGTTAATATAAAATTACTGGTCATTGTACCAGTAAAAAGGTCACAAGAGAATGGAAAAAAGGGAACAGTTCTTTAAAAGGAGTTAAGCAGATCAGAAGAGAAAAAAATGGGGTAACGTTTGGCAAAGTTAACTCTTCTTTCCCCCTATGCAATGTAGATGATGTAATTTGTCTCATTAATTAGTATTTTACTTTAATCACAGGCATCGACTTTTCCGTGAGCATTGTGTTTGTGTACAAGGAAATTACATAAAGGATTTAAACATTCTTGGTAGAGATCTTTCAAAAACTATCATAATTGACAATTCACCGCAAGCCTTTGCTTATCAGGTAAGGATGCTGCTGTCAGCCAACTTTTCAGATATGGCAGAAAACTTTCTGAAGGAAGACAGTGAAACACTACATTTTGATTTAACTTATTTAACTTTTGTGCTGAAATTTGCATTTAAGTTTACAAAACAAACGTAGCAAATCACTTGGGTTTGCTTGCTTTTCTCTTATTTTTGTGAAGAGATGATCAAGAGCAAACTAAGTGACTTCTTACATGAACAGACTATATAACCAGTCAGTTTTATTTCTCATTCAGCTTTTCTAAAGAAACCACCAGTCTGCTAAGTCTGCTGCTTGGACTCTGTTGTGGATTTAGTTTTTTAATGCTAGTGAAATGATTAAGAACAAAGCGCTGGTTGAAGTGACACACAGCTGTGAAAATTGCTTGTGCTTAAATGTTATAAAGTTACACCCTGTGATTTAGATTTTCCCAGAAGTATGGTATGTAACTATTCCAGTTAGTCCTATGATATAGATAAAGAAGTGCAGAGTGTGATCTCTAACACCTCAGCTACATTAAAGAAGCAAAAAACCAAAAACCTGTTTGACTTAGCCTCATTTGTACAAACCCCGTACAGCCAGTACATAGTTAGTATCCATGTGTGCTTTTACATAAAATTTTCTCAAAATACCAACGCTTTTCAGTTCAGCAGAACTTTTAGAGCTAGTTCTATTTCAGCTTTGATGTGGAAATTTTTGTTGTGCTGTATGCAAAGGAAAGAGATATTTTGGAAGTGAATTTTAATACAAACTTTAGAGGAAAAATACGTTAGTAAACTCTAGCTTGGAAACATTTTTCCCCAAAATGCTATTTCACAAGTCATATTTTTAGATCAATTAAGTATAATTCATGTGTTGTTGATTTTTTTTTTACTTTAGCTTTCAAATGGAATTCCTATAGAAAGCTGGTTCATGGATAAAAATGACAACGAACTCCTAAAATTGATTCCGTTTCTGGAGAAACTTGTAGAGCTGGTAAGTGTTTCCTTTATTTGGCTCTTCCCCTCCCCCTGCCCAAAAATGTTAGATAGCTCTTTTAAGTATTTCCACATATTTGAAGATTTTTTGAGTCACTGAGATTTAGACTGCTAAAAGTCATGTATGTCTCTCTTTGAAAAAGATACTCTGGGCAGTAATTCAGGTATGCATAAGGACTTATATAGTAAAAGACAGAATGTCATTATTTCTAATTGTGCTTTTAATCAAGAAATAGAGAATTGTAACATCAATTATCATGAAATTGAGAATTTGTAGGCATTTTGATTAAATAATGACTATTCTTGGCTGTGATGTGCCTTTATTCTTAAAATGCAAATAAATTACTCCTAAATTTCTGTGAATGTTACATAGTTGTTTTTGTAAGTCTCTTGTAATTACATATATTCATGGCTTATATTTCGTTATATTAAAATACCGGTGTTACAAAATTGACCCTGTTACAATCTGATTTATAGATGTGTTCATTCTCCTAAAACCGGCACCTTTTTTTCCCCCCCCTACAGAACGAAGATGTCCGACCTCACATCAGAGACAGATTTCGCTTGCATGACTTGCTACCCCCAGATTAAAGCCTTTTGTCCAATTACGGAAGGGGGAAAAATGCAGGACCCTTTTGGACTAAAACAAAACATTGCCATTACTGTTGAAATTTTGCATTTTTGTACCCCGTCTTGCTTTTCTTATCTTTGGTGCCCAACAATAATCAAGGGTTACAGAAAGAGACTTTATATATCTGAGATTGACTACATTCAGTACAATACAGTACAAAGCAGTAGGTAGGCTAGAACAGAAAAGTCTTTAGAACTAGTGCAACTCCAATGAAATTTTTTTATGTACAGGACATCTGCAGTTTATAAAGAATTCTGTTTCTGCCACCAGCAGTTTGACCTGTAGAAACACAGGATTTTATGATATAACAGAGATTGAAAATGGACTCTTATTTTCTCTCTGTTCGGTGCTCTAAGTGGGTTTGTAGCCACTTTTCTGTTACTTTTAAGATTCTCATTTCAACAGGAATGGCCAGTAAAAGTTGTTTTATTTTTCCTGTTAAGGTTTATAACCTTTTTACATTTTTGACCTGTATTAGATTAGAATTTCATTATGCATTCCTTTTAGTTGAGGCGCTTCATAGTTTTTCTGGAAATAGCCAAATTTTCTTAGTTTTTTATTAAACAGTTGGATGGCCGTTTTCCTGCTTCGTCTGCCTGCATACTGTATATTTGTTTAAAAATATTCTCTAGTTTTAGTCCATGTAAGTTTCATTTAGAAAGAAAAACCCTGCATTTATATTTTCTTTCTGTAATATTCTACTGTAGTTGAAATCTTTTCAAAAATCAAGAGACTGGCTAGATAAGAAGAATATAAGAATTACTAATATTCAGAATATTTTAAACCATTGTGATGGCATGTACTCTGGACAGACAATATCTTGCAGTGGCACAAACTGACGGACAAGGAATACCTCAGACTATGCTGTGCATGCAAATCTTGAAAGGAGAACTAGCTCGGTCACCTGTTAGGTTTGATGCAATTCAATTACTGCTGCCTTCTGTTTCCTCCAAGATTGAAGTGTTCTGCACAGTGGCTCAGTATTTTAAGATGTTTTGCATGGGCTGACGGTACCTCTGTGACACCCGGCGTTACAATCAGTTTTAAACTCTGTGTGGCAGCGAAGGTACCCGGCAGTAACTATGCATGATCCTGTGGTACAGTACACTCCCAGGCCACCGGCGCAGTCAGCCTGCTATCATAGTGGTTTTCTATGCTATATGGAAATAGTCTTTCAGCCTTGGTTCTCTAATGCAGCTACTACAAGAGGTGGATATTTTTATAATGGTGTGTAATCTCCTTTTCAGGAGGCTTTTTATGGAAGGTATAATTTGTAAAAGTTAGGATGCTTTGCCTCTCGACTGCATTAACACGCCACAGGCTGAGACTGTTTTTGTGTAAAAGATGTCACAGAACGGCACTTTTTCTAAAGAGAAGTTTGATATTTTGTATGCTTGTTAAGAAAGTACAGTATTGGAAATTAAAGGTGGACAACTGATAATTGAGAAGTATGTCAATTAATTTTTTATGTATATTACCTGTTTACTTGTACAATTTTATTGTACAAATTACATGCAGCTTCATTTTCAAATGAGTCCTTAAAATAAGGAAAATCTTTTTAGGAAAACATTTAATTTTTGTATTTTTGATTTTAAAAGGCATGAGTTATGTCAACTTTTTCCAGTGTATTAATGAAGATTTTAACTTTTCATCAGGTTGAGTGTTTTCTTACTATATTATCTGTTGTGTATGTAGCTAGCACATTGTGTCACTGAACTGTTTAAAAAAATTAGCATGTAGAGCAAGCCTGTTTTGTGGAAAATCTTATTCATTAAAAAAAAAAAATCATCACAGCAGATTTTCTGCAAAAAAGTGAAAACATTTGCAATTCAGAATACTGATTTTTTTTGTATTTAAAGAAAGGTATTTTGCTTGCAGGAAAGAAATACTACAGATTCATTTTAATGAGAATCTTTTAAATGTATTTATCTTTAGGGCATCTGGGCATCTTTACGCTGTTTGTCTTATGTCTTTAATGAAATAAAATGTACATAACATTACCTTTATATATGCTTTTGCGCAGACGTGTGAACCCTGTAACCATCCCCGTTCCTTCCTGTTTTTATGTCGATAAGATGGTTCTGGAAATATTTATAGATTTTGAAAATGGTCAGCTTGTATTTGAATTGCTACATGGTTTGCCAACTATTTTTTAGTTGTTCGTTAAAATGTAAATCTAAATCTGAGATTTTTAATTAGTTTTAACAGTGAATCCTTGTTTAATGTGGAATTCTTCCAAATTTCTCCAAGTAATTGACATAATAGAACTGCTTTAAAATTCGCTAGTCTACCAGAATGAAACAATTTTTGTTAAGTAGTCCATCGCTTTTCTCTGACTGTAAAAAGAGATGATCATCTGTTCAAATAATGTTCTTAAACACGTGGGTCCTATCTTTGGCTAAAACCATTCTAAAAGTGCTTTCTTTAGTTAAGGAAACCAAAGCATACATTGCACTTTACAGCTGTATCTGTGTTGTCATGATCAGATCAGTGAGGGAAATCAAAATGTAAATTGAGGGATTTAGTTCTACATAGATGCACAACAAAAGTAACAGAGACTGCTTAGTAAACATATTAAATATTAATATTTTAATGTGCTGCAAGTCTGGTATTTATCATTCTGAACTTTCTTTGCAGAATGAGTCTACCTTCTTCAAAATGTAAGTTCCTAAAAATGTCAAGCACTTCTGGCATAAACGGTCTTTGCATGAAGCAAAGTTGTAATCCACCAGGTTTTATTTTCGTCTTACTAGTCTCGAGGGTGAGACTTAGCAGTTTCTCTGACATGAGTCTGGATCGAATTGTGCACACCAAAATTGACACCGATAACCGGGGGAGTCTCAATTACGTGCATTACTTGAGTCTTGAATGTAGAATTGCGCAACTGAAGCAGTTAATCTGGTAGCTGTATCATTTATTCCAATTTTATGTATTTTTAGAAAATGCAACATCCTGTTTCCAAAGTTCTTAATGATTTCATTTGTGGTCTTTTGCTTGATCGTGGTAATTGTGTTTTAATTTTACACGTCCATATGTATTCTGTTCTAGGTTTGAGCATTCTTCGTTCTGGCAGCAGAATAACGTCTTTCATACTTATTTTGCCAATACATGTTCGTTCTTTTTTTTTTTCCTTAAGTTGCTCTATAGCTAGAATAGCGTTCACCTTGGTATTATTGGTTTCATTTCCACCTTTGATTCATTTCACCTTCCATCTGTGTAGGAAAACATTTTTTCATTACTTTTGAAATGTATCAGAAAGCCTGAATTTTTCAAGACCTGATTAAAAATCTCCCACAACAAGGTATCAACCAGAGGCATGCTAAGGAGACATATCTTTTTCAAACAAAGCACTTACCTGATTATTTTTGATAACGAATTTAAGTGAGTGCTGTGCTGAAGGAGAAGAGAACGCAGCGCTGGCGGGAGCGGTGCCAGGTCAGTCTGCCGCTGGCAGAACGGTGGGAACAGTTTGCTCTCGCTGCAAGAAGCAAGTGTCCTTCTCGTAGCACATCGTCCTCCCTCCCCAAACAGCTCTGTACGACATCTGGGTCCGAGGGCTGATGGTTGGGTTTGCAGCTGGAAAAGCATCAAGCCCCGATGGGGAGAGGGAGCAGGCACGAGTGGATGAGGAGAAGGTGGAGTGGGGGGAAATCTCAACCCGTCCGCCACCAGCAGAACAGTAACGTGGGCCCACAGTCTGAAACAGCCTTGAACAGCAGAGCTTGCTTGTTCGGTAAGGAAAGCTGTCCAGAAACACAGAAACATTGTGACTCTACTGAGTAAATACCTACATTCCTTTATTTTTCCTTCTGGTTCTGGCTTCCTTCATCGCACGGCAGATCGTACCCTTTATTCTTCTTTGTCTAAATCAAATTGAATCAACCATCTATCATTAGAATATCAAAGTAGATTATGAGATTTGTAACTTCACAATTGATACGGAAACGAAGGCGAGCCCCTGCCTGTGGTAAGACACCTGTATTGCTCGGAATTTTGGCTACCGAACCAGTTGCGTGACCCTTGCTGTCATTCCTCTTGCTTCCGAGTGAGGACTGGAGTAGCACTGCGTGCGCCTACGTCTGGGGAATTAGAAAGCTAACCGTGCCTTCTCCCATCCCCTCGCTGTCCTGTGCTCCCTTTGTGGTCCGCTTGAAGGACTTGGAGAGCACACCTTTGCAAAGCTAAAATATCAATGTAAAATTAATGCTTGCATAGTTGAAATGAATCTAGTACAGATAGCTCAATTCGAACTTCACAGAATTCAAGAAGTCAAGGCCAGAAAGCAAACATTCACTACCTATTGTCAATTTAAAAAACGTAAAAAACTGGCGATACCTACTGGTATGCTGCCAGCACAGTCAGACAAGTTTGTTCCAACAGGTGCAAAGAGAAACTCATCACTCATATTAATTAACGTCTTCCGCTGTAAGTAGAACGTTAAGTTAAATAGGCAGTATTTTTCTAGTGAAAGGACTTCTATGGATCTATGTGGCAAAGACAACAGATGGTACCTTTGGTCTGCGGTCATGCTAATTCCATGTTTCATGCCGTTAAACTGCTTTAAACTCATTATCAAAGACCGACACAAGAGGAAATAAAGTAATCACAGTCACACAGGCGACGCGGTGCGCGTCAGACTGCAGCGCACAGCTAATTGTTCTTGGCCCTCGCTTCCTGAGCGCGAGGTAAATGTCTTCGTTTCTAGAAGACAAATGCCTCTTGCCAGGAGAAGTTATCCACCACAGGTGTTTCATCAGTATCTTCAGGCAAAAAGATTGTTTTGAGGATTAGAGTTAAAAGGGACTTTAAAATCCATTCTGTGAATAGTATAAAGTTGGAATGTGAAGACTGTCAAGAAAACCTGGAATTGCAGCAGCGTTCCCCAGCAGTCCGGGCTGATGGCGGGCTGGGAGGCTTTCTCC
Organism: Pelecanoides urinatrix; assembly: GCA_013400755.1. Lineage (NCBI taxonomy): Eukaryota > Metazoa > Chordata > Aves > Procellariiformes > Procellariidae > Pelecanoides > Pelecanoides urinatrix. The sequence continues at coordinate 85,923 of VZTQ01005309.1, forward strand.
CTACTTTTCCCTCCCTCCCTGGGTCACACTTGTTACCCACGTCCTTCTGCCAGCGCTGGAGCTCCTGCAGCCGCGCGGTAAGCCTGTGCCGGGAGCCCATCGGCCGAAATCTGACCACGGCAGAGTACAGGAAGAGGAGAAAGTCAGATTGTGGCAAGGCGGGCTGCAGGGCTTACATCGGCTGCAGCTGCTGTGCAGTGGAAGCCAAGTGAAGAAGATTCACGGGAGGACAATTTTTCTGGAAAAATAATTGTCACATTGAAGTCATTCAGCTGGAGAACAGTGTCACTGTGTATCTTGAAGACGCTAAAGGACTGCTCTGAAAGATTTTATTACACCAAACCCACATCATTAGGTTTTTGACACTTAAATCCTAAAGAAGTTGGTAAATAGCTGATGAGAAGTAGCATAGGTGCATCATTTTCTTAGCTAGTAGTCATAATTTTGTAAAAAAACCCCAAAAATAAAAAAAAAGACCAAAACATTGGCAGCAAGCATTTTTGTTTGGAAGCAAGCAAGGATGGTCTGCTAAGGATTAACTTGTACAGATTTTGTGAAGCGCATCGCTATTTTGGTTGTCCTGACCGTGTAATGCAATGCTGTTTTATTTTTTTGATACTTGCGAAAATGTCATTGTACTGATAGGCTGAATCTTGTAAAATACAAGTGAAAGAGAACTCATGTTCTACAAATCTGTGTTTCTTCTGCAATTGTTTCTAGAATATAGAATCATAAAGATTTATATTAAATATTTATGCTCTGGCTACTGTTTTTATGATTTTTAGCTGATACCGTCCTTCATTGAAGACTGTTTTCTGTAAAGCAAGACATTTTTCATGCCAGTTTTCAGCCTTTGAAGAAGAAGAAAGTGTTGTGTATGTGTTTTAAAAGCTAAGGATACTGGAGGCCAAACAAGAAAAAAAATAGATGCAGTTTATGTACTAAAATTGTTACAGCGGATTCTTTTAAGATGGTCTTGCTTTGAATTTGATTTTCAATATGTGATACATATTCCAGTGGATTTCTTTTGTAAGGCCCGATCTGTCTCATCTTTATTTGTTTCTCCTCCTAAGCAGAAACCTTTGGACTTCTCCAAAATGAGAACCATTTGGTTTCCTAGAAGGCAGTAGTTCCTCTGACTCAGAGCTGTTCTGAGCAAGGGTTTTTTTAATTTATGCCTTAATTTCCTCATCTATACAATGAGAATAATACCTAACTGTTTTAATCCAAATGTTTAAATTACTTTAAATGTGCTCTGTAAATACATAATATTTTTATAATTAACATGTTCCCAATCATTGCACAGTTCTTGGCAGTTTCATAATTATCCTCACAGCATACTGAGCTTGTGAAACTCTGTTTAGACTTGGTGAGGATATAACTTAGGACATTATTTGATCTATAGTTATACCTCTGTTGTTATTTATATTGCCTGGTAAATGGGTAACAACAAAAAAAAGATGATAAATTTGGAAATAATTTTTTTTTCCTAGCTAGCATATATCATAGCATCGTATATCATTCCACTTGTTATTTGAAAGACACGTGTTCTTCTAAATTTATTATCGTCAGACAAAATATACCCTCTTTTTCCACTTAATTGTTCAGATTCTGACAGAAATCACGGAGTTGGGAGGTGGCAGTGAAGTAAACTGGAGGCAGTGAACGTTTCCAGCTTTTATGTATTCGATGTTATTTGACAAGGTGGAAGGAAACGTACCACCAAGGAGGCTCACGAGGGCCTGGTCTGGAGACCCCAAGCGCATCACGGCTTTGATGTTTAATCCCCAGACAAAGGTGTCCTCCACTTCTAACCTGCTCCATGAGGAACACCCAAACTGTGCGGGGCACCAAACATCATCAGGTTTTTGACAGAGGTCTGCTTACCTCTGACTGACTCCACGCTCTGGAGCCGCCGGGGTCTCCCTCCCTTGGTCTGCAGGCAGAGCCATCTGAAGGGACACGATGGGCCCGAGAGCTTCAAAATAAAACATTCCCTGGGGCCGGTGGTGAGGAGGTTGGAGAAGAGTGACGACTTGCAGTTGGGTTTGTGTCCTGGGGCTGGCTGACAGCTGCAGCCTTTCCGTCCCTCGCGTCTGTATTCAGTCCGAGGACTGAGCGTTGTACTTGTGGACACTTAATTCCTGTAGGTGATCTTTATGCTTCTGCTCCGTTTGGTTAAGGTCAGTTATTGCGTTTGAAGTTTTTAATAAGGGACTCACCTGTACTCCTCCGGTGGTCACAAGGCCACACTCCCTTGGGGATCTGAGCTAAAAATCAACCCCTAAACAGCATGATGGATAAACTGTGAAAGCGCATTCTGGCTGCTAGACTATCGCTAGTAGCTCTACTGCAACCACTCGCCCATGTTTCTTCTGGCTGATCACGAACCTGAAAGCTAGGAAATGACTTAAGTCATAACTTACCTTTACTATAAGCTTATCCTATTATTTAGGGGATTAGGAAACACTTTATTGCAACATTCAGGCATCAGACTTAACTATTTTTTCTCTTCTTCTCTCTCCCACTCAGCCACATAATCACCCCGTTAAATTACTTGCATAACGCATTTGCAGCAGGACTGTAAAAGGCGCCCGAACGCGGCCAGCCTGAAACCTCCCCCAGGCTGCTGGGTGGGTTACTGCAGCGGCAGTGGGGCTGTGTCCTCACCTGGGCGTTTGACCAACTTCATCCGTCACTTTTGCTGAACACCTGGAGAAAAAACGTACCGTCGTGTCACCAATACACCTCTACTCAACAGTACATTGGTAATCAGATCTTTTGTCTCCTTGCCTAACTTTATTAGGCTACAGCTTCTTCCAATACAGTAACGTATATTATTACAATTTGATGTAGATTATTTGCTGACAAGTCCAGTCAGTGTGAAGGATGTTCAAATAACAGTGTTGGAGGATGAACTTTTCCCCATCCCATGCCCAAAGTCCTCTGGAGTGAAAACAGCTGAAGGCAGAGCAGTGTTCAGGTGGACACAGGCCTTCCCAGGTGGAACTTCTGGATTTGTGGCTCTTGCTTCTTGCCCCGTCTCCAGTGTATCTATCAATTAGAAATTATTTCAGCATTGCGACAGAAGCACGATGCTTCTAGGAAGAAGACATCCAAAATCGCACAACATGGCTCCTAAGGTAGCGCACGCGAGTCCCTCAGCAAGTTAAGAGGGGTGCTGTCAATGTACCTCAGTGGGATGATACCAATCTTCATGTTATTGCTGCTAACAGTATTAAATAACACAGATCCCAGGAGAGTTTAAAATAGCCATGTTCATAGAATCAAGCTGTTCTGGACTGACTAAAAAAGCAACAAGCGTTTAACTCATCAGTACTGCTAACATCTTACGAAAGGAAAAGAAGAATCTGAGTCAGCTGAAGGGAAGTCAACTAAGGAATTTTAGCAGTCAGCAGCTGTGGTGTTTTCCTAGCCTTTGCCTTTTGCTCTGTTTGAATCGTACATTAGTATTTCTAATGGGTAAAGGATCTTCAAAAGTGTGCCTCTTGCTTTTTCTTGCCTAAGGAAAAAAGGAGTCATGGCAGCAAAGATGAGGGAATAAATTCAGACCAGACATGAGGGTAACTCCTAGATAAATTCCCTGATACTGACTTTAACAGGATTTTCTCCTTTTTTAAAAAATTCTTAAACTATTTCCCCCTTTTTTCTATCCCTTTATATTCAATTTTTGTGTCCGTTTCTTACATATTTTCAAGAATCAATACCTAGAAACCGAGTTCCTGAAGGAGACTCAATGTTTCTTTTGCCGTTGTAGACCAGCAGCATCAGACGACGAAGCCTGAGCAAACCCGAACAGAGCCGGGGACGGCGGCTGAAGCGTCAGCGGGCAAAGCCACCCTGTCTGAGGCTGCTTCTCGAAACAGATGCCATTTTTTACCGTGTTAGGTCTGTCGATGTTAGAGCTCTGCCCTCTGCAGAGGGTGCGGGCAATCAGCCCCGACTGCCCCCCGTTTTGTCTTTGCGAGGGAAGAAGGGTAGTTTTCAGGTTTGGGCTGACTCCCCAGGCTTTTCATACAATGGTGGTGTGAAGAGTGAAAATGACGGGCTTCCTCGAACAGAGTAGTTAGGCAGGTATGAAACGTTACTGCTTTAACCCTACCTGTGACTTGCAGCAGCAGCGTGTGCGCAGTACAGGCAGGGTTATAGGCAGGTAAAAATTCTTACAGAAATACAGCTTTTCCCCTCTTCGTTGGAGGGCGATGTACCAGGACACCGGTTCCAGTAACAAGAGCTGTAGTGCAAAACGCTGCCCGCTTTATTCCCCTTCCCCGGACACGTTCAAACACGGGAAAGAAACCAACCTGCACCTCTGTTACCGAGTGCTGTCAGACCCGTCCCTCCTGGCGGGAGACGGGCTACCTGCCCGCCGGGCGCGGGGCGGGCGAGGCTCCCCTCACGCCGCAGCTGTCGCTCCGTGATAGCGGGGAAGGNGAGGAAACCTCCCGCCGGGTGGGTCGGACTCGTCGGGCCGGCTGGATTCACGCGTGTCCGGTGGTGACGCGCGTGTCCGCGGCCGGGCCGGGCCCTCGGGGAGGCGGCGGGGGGTCCCCGCGGGGGCTGGCGGCGGGGCGGCCGGGGCGGGTCTCGGCGGCTCCGCCCGTGTGGAAGCGACTCCGGGGTGTCGGTGCTCGGAAAGGGCAGCGGTCGGTTACAGATGACACGTCAAAATGCCAAGTGTCCGTCGCTGCCCAGTGCCCCTGGGCCGCCGCTCTGCTGAGCTCCCTTCCCGCTGCCGTGGGCCTGCCAGGGNTGGACACAGGCCTTCCCAGGTGGAACTTCTGGATTTGTGGCTCTTGCTTCTTGCCCCGTCTCCAGTGTATCTATCAATTAGAAATTATTTCAGCATTGCGACAGAAGCACGATGCTTCTAGGAAGAAGACATCCAAAATCGCACAACATGGCTCCTAAGGTAGCGCACGCGAGTCCCTCAGCAAGTTAAGAGGGGTGCTGTCAATGTACCCCAGTGGGATGATACCAATCTTCATGTTATTGCTGCTGAACAGTATTAAATAACACAGATCCCAGGAGAGTTTAAAATAGCCATGTTCATAGAATCAAGCTGTTCTGGACTGACTAAAAAAGCAACAAGCGTTTAACTCATCAGTACTGCTAACATCTTACGAAAGGAAAAGAAGAATCTGAGTCAGCTGAAGGGAAGTCAACTAAGGAATTTTAGCAGTCAGCAGCTGTGGTGTTTTCCTAGCCTTTGCCTTTTGCTCTGTTTGAATCGTACATTAGTATTTCTAATGGGTAAAGGATCTTCAAAAGTGTGCCTCTTGCTTTTTCTTGCCTAAGGAAAAAAGGAGTCATGGCAGCAAAGATGAGGGAATAAATTCAGACCAGACATGAGGGTAACTCCTAGATAAATTCCCTGATACTGACTTTAACAGGATTTTCTCCTTTTTTAAAAAATTCTTAAACTATTTCCCCCTTTTTTCTATCCCTTTATATTCAATTTTTGTGTCCGTTTCTTACATATTTTCAAGAATCAATACCTAGAAACCGAGTTCCTGAAGGAGACTCAATGTTTCTTTTGCCGTTGTAGACCAGCAGCATCAGACGACGAAGCCTGAGCAAACCCGAACAGAGCCGGGGACGGCGGCTGAAGCGTCAGCGGGCAAAGCCACCCTGTCTGAGGCTGCTTCTCGAAACAGATGCCATTTTTTACCGTGTTAGGTCTGTCGATGTTAGAGCTCTGCCCTCTGCAGAGGGTGCGGGCAATCAGCCCCGACTGCCCCCCGTTTTGTCTTTGCGAGGGAAGAAGGGTAGTTTTCAGGTTTGGGCTGACTCCCCAGGCTTTTCATACAATGGTGGTGTGAAGAGTGAAAATGACGGGCTTCCTCGAACAGAGTAGTCAGGCAGGTATGAAACGTTACTGCTTTAACCCTACCTGTGATTTGCAGCAGCAGCGTGTGCGCAGTACAGGCAGGGTTATAGGCAGGTAAAAATTCTTACAGAAATACAGCTTTTCCCCTCTTCGTTGGAGGGCGATGTACCAGGACACCGGTTCCAGTAACAAGAGCTGTAGTTCAAAACGCTGCCCGCTTTATTCCCCTTCCCCGGACACGTTCAAACACGGGAAAGAAACCAACCTGCACCTCTGTTACCGAGTGCTGTCAGACCCGTCCCTCCTGGCGGGAGACGGGCTACCTGCCCGCCGGGCGCGGGGCGGGCGAGGCTCCCCTCACGCCGCAGCTGTCGCTCCGTGATAGCGGGGAAGGCACCGTCCCTCGGGAGAGCACCGCGCCTCCGGGGCCCGAGGGAGCCGACCCGCCGGGGCAGCGTGAAGGAGGCGGGCGGTCCCGCCCCGCTGCCGCCCGCCCTCAGCGAACCCCCGCCCGTCATGGCGGCCGCCGCCCCCTCACGGCGCCCCGCGGTGGGCGGAGCTCGGGGGGGAGCGCGCGCTGTCGGCGGGCGGGGCGCG
>VZTQ01005309.1:92378-214912 GCA_013400755.1 Pelecanoides urinatrix
GCGTGTCCGCGGCCGGGCCGGGCCCTCGGGGAGGCGGCGGGGGGTCCCCGCGGGGGCTGGCGGCGGGGCGGCCGGGGCGGGTCTCGGCGGCTCCGCCCGTGTGGAAGCGACTCCGGGGTGTCGGTGCTCGGAAAGGGCAGCGGTCGGTTACAGATGACACGTCAAAATGCCAAGTGTCCGTCGCTGCCCAGTGCCCCTGGGCCGCCGCTCTGCTGAGCTCCCTTCCCGCTGCCGTGGGCCTGCCAGGGAGAAGACGACGGGCAGACAGAGGCTTTTCAAGCCTGAAGAGGCGTCTCCTGTTCTCTGGGGGATCCACCTGCTGCTTCCCAGCTGCTTGCCGGGTTTCTGGGTGCTTTTCTGTGGCCGGCTAGTTTCCCCTTGCTTTCTGTAGCCTTTCAGATTCGTAGTTTTGAGTGTGGTGCGCTGGGCGAGACATCAGGATTGGATTTAGTGAACGCAGTGCTGTATTTGTGCTTCTGCTATTGACCAGAAGCTCCTGTGTTAGCAGCATGGGCTTTTACACCCCTTTTTCCTGTTTCTTCACACACACCCCAGGCCCCACCGCCACCGTTGGAAAGTACAGCAGTCTTACTGGGCAGTTTCAGATTTGGTAGTGCCCAGATCGCTTAAAATATGTTTACTTAAGGCACTATTTGGAACGGATTTTTACTGTGTTCAAAGAAGGATGTCTGCATGGAATCGGTATTAAAATGCGTAGATGTTCATTTCTGATGCTTATGAAAGCAGACCTTCCTTAAAAGCTGGTTTTCTCCTGAGTTCCAGCCGACCCTTAGCAAGCCAGGGTGACTGAACAGTGGATGCCACAGAAACCTCGGTTTGCTCCGCGTTCAGACAGACAGCAAGCAAAATGTTGCCAGGGAACATACAAGGAACGTGCTCAATGAATGTAAGGAATGGAAATAGGTCAACTGAAAAAGACCTTTTGGTTTCAAATCGAGCTGCTGAGATATTGTAATAGACAATCTGACGAGGTGACTTGGTTGCTATAGTGTGGTCACAAGTGTGACGCTTTCTGAAGTAGAGCGTTGCTGCTTCCTGGTGAGGACTCGTCGGGTTTGTTATTTGGGCTGCTGACCGGTACCAGAATCTCTGAAAAGCACCAACACAGTTGTCTTTGGAGCTTAGGGTGGTCTTTTTATAAGTAGTGTGAAAAAAGTAGTTCATCCTCTCTTGGAAAAAAGCTAACAAATTTTTATGAGTTACATTTTCCTTCTTAAATTTAATAACACCCACACCCTATAGTTATCATAGGTGTCACATTAGAGCAGGCAGAATAAGTAAGGGTATCTCTGTACACAGTAGCTACAGTCATTTATAGAGAGTGTGGTTAGAATGTGACACTATGCACATATATACATAATTTATATATGTATATGTGTATGTATACACATGTATCTCAGACTCATTGTCTCTGAGGCTTGCTTTTCCTCCTTCCTTTAAAAGTGAGAAACTTTTCTGCTACAATAGAACGTGTCCAAGAGCACCGGACTCCCAAGCGTTATTCTCTTGAAGACACCTGGGCTTTCTGTGGCTGTTTTAATAAAGGAATGAAGTTTTCCCACATGTAGTGAGAATGCAACCACTTAACTCGTTCTGAGGGATTATGGTTTTAGTACTGGAGCTGCATCTAGAGAGAAGCACCGGTCCCGCAAGGAAACCTGCTGTATTTTACTTCGATTTGCTCTTCCTGTATAAACACTGAAGATGACAGAACTGAGCGTGGGAGGTGGTTGTTTGGCTCTGGGAACCTTGTTTGCAAGGGTCCACCTTGGGGAAGTAACCGCATAAAAAAAATGTTGTGGTCTAAGATAGAAGCACAAAGTGTTTTCTGACCATGGGTTTGTCTTCAAGTTGGTATTTCACACTTTGGAATGTGTTTTATTTATTCAGATTCTGTAGTTTATTTTGGAAGATTTTTTTAGTAATGAACTTAAAATAACTGTTAAGTTCAGGAAACTTTGACTTCCCCAGGTTTAAAATTGGCATCTTCATCAGTAACAGACTACTCTCCAGTGTTACCCAGAACACAAGTTTCCCAGAAGACGGGCCTCCTGCCAAGGAATTTTCATCTATTTACTCTTGGGCAATTCTGTCCTTAGCAAAGCCGAAACTGGGAAATGTGCGTGTTATCATCCAGGCAGCAGCCTTTGAGATGGTGCAGTCATTTCTCTTTGAAGGAGAGCGTTCAGGTTTAGCTGGGAATCTAACTGCGGGAGTACCTGTCACTTTCCAGTCACGTCTTCTGATTTTTTTGGGGAATAATGTGCATTATCATATGTTTAAGGTGCATGTGATGGAGCATATGAAACCGTAAGAGAGCTGCTCTCATTAAGGGTTTATGTACATGAAATGGGAGATGTTTTCAATAGCCTTATTTCAGATAAGTATGCGTAAATGAGTATTGTTGAAATACTTCAAAGTTTTGAGCTACTTCAGTAGACATATTTTAGAATAAAGATGTTCTCTTTGAATTACTTAGTATCAGGGCAAAGATACAGCACTAAAGCAACTTTATTTTCCTCCAAGAGAGTTCACTGGAATTTATAAAACACAGAAATAGGTGTATATTTGGATGCTTCCCCCACNGCCCCCCCCCCCCCCCCCCCCAGTAAAAAAAAAAAGCCTGCCCAATATATGAATGATGTTCTATTGCTGCTTAAAAAAAAAAAAGCTTGGGGAAGAGCGAGACAGTATTCAGCGTAGCTGGGGGACCTGCATATCTTGGCACTCCAGGTTGGAGACTGAGTCCTCATCCTGTGACGTCTCGCAGGGCGCCCTCCCGGGAGCATCCTCCGATGACGCCCAGCTCAGGGTTGCCTGTCCCCGGTTCCAGCCGCGTTGTTCTGCTGGCGGAGCTGCGCGAAGGCTCCCGGCAGTCGATGATCCCTCCGGTTACAGTTGAGATCTTAAATTCCACCTAACGGCTCAGGGGAGGTTGGGCCGGACGGCAGGCAGTCACACGGCTCTGCTATTTCTCCGTTGCTTCACCCGCTCGGCTTTGCAAGCTGAAGCTGCCGTCGCGCGCTGTCCCCGTGCAGGCGTGGGTGGCAGGGACGTGGTCCGCTGCGGGGAAGGAGCTGTCATCGCGTGGAGGTCCTTGCGCACGTACCCTCTGTGAAGTCTCCCAAACATAATAATGACGTGCGGTAGTTTCCTTCAGTCCCACGAGCGCCTTTGCGTAACGGACAGGGTGCCCTTCCGCTGGGGTCTTGCACCGTGAGGTTTTAAAATCTGTCTGTGAAGGACGGGGCAAGGGATAAGGCAGCAAGCTATATACAGCAGTAATGAAAAGAGCTATTTAAGAAGTGGGTGTAACAAACTCTTAATTAGACATGAGCTAAAATAATGCTGCTCCAAATTCAAGTCAGCTTCTTGGAATGTGGAAGGGAAGCTGAAGCCCTTACAAGTGCCAATTAACTTGAGTGAGCTGGTAGATGATCTCAGGTGTCTCCCTTGCTTGGATGAGCACATTGCAGTGAAACACTGAGTTCTTCCGCCAATGTCTTCTATTTTGCCAGGCCAGTAGCAACCCTTAGAAATGAATAAATAGCTTGCATGACTGCTTGCATTACTGTTGTGAGGTGGAAATCACAAAACTCAGGATTCATGGTTTTTAAGCTTACCTATAGTGATGTACTGACAGTATGTGTGATTTTTGTGTAAACTATGTCTTGCCAAATGTAATCTCTTAAGCTTACAAGTTGAGTTGAGGTTGAGGTGACTAAAATTAGATTCCTGTGAGGCTCCTTGGCTTTAACTTCTGGTGTGTACATGCTGAGTGCCACATGATGTAACTTCAGCTCAATTTTAGGGCATTGGTTTCCATGCAGAGGCCATCCGCTTGAATTTGCAGTGGCTTTAGGACAAGAATATATATCCCCACAACCCTTACTCAGATAACCGTCTGGAAGAAACTGCAGAATTTCGGCTGGCAAACTCTGCAGATGACACCAGCAGGTCAGTTCTGTAGAAAACGATGCTTCCCCAGTATTCGATTGACCCGTACGTGGTGTTCTGAAGCAGGGCCGGGGTACAGGACAGCGGCGGTGCGGGGCGGGAGGCGGTGGCTGAAAGGAAGGAGGGCTGTGAGCGATGGCTGACGGCGAGGCGTGCAGCGCGGTGGTGAGGACCACCATGAATCCTGAACGTGCTGGAGGTGAAAACTGGAGGCAGAGTTACTGCAAACACCACAGCTGAGGCTGTTTGAAAATACGCTGGAGAACGTGGTGGCTGCTGGAGAACATTTAAGTGATTTCTTTGTGGGAAAAGTCTTTTGATAGCTCCTTTGCTTGTTTCAAAAGCAGTAGTTGTTGGTCAAAAAATGGTCCAAAACAACGGTTTTGTGACTGTTAAAAGTTGGTATTCCTGCCTAAAGCCGGCCCCCTGCATCCTCTGCCTGCGTACTGCGGCTTTCCCCGCTCCCGCCTCCTCTGCTGCGCGTTGTCTTGGCAGCAGGTCCGGGTTACGTTCACCCGCGTGTCGGTTCCCCCTGCGCAGGGGAGAGGGGCGCGCTGGTGTGGGTCAGCTGTGGGGAGCGGGTATCTGGGAAAGAACATCACTGCTTTTGGTGGTGGTGACAGCCTGTTCTGGTTTAAAATGGTTCCAGCTGAGTTGTCGGTTTCCAGCGGTGGCTGTACTACACGCGTCCATCTGACATTCCAGCATCTTGTAATGTGCAATACAGGGAATTATAATAAACTCATGTTTTACTGTGGGTGTTGATTTGACTGTTCATGATCTTGGTTTTGTAACTATATCTACATGAGCTTTCTGAGTCTTTGACTAAAAGCTGTCTTTTTCATGGTAAGAACTCGTCCTGAAACATCTCAAAAGCAGTGCCCTTGTTGTACGTGATTTCCTCCCCACTTCCTCACTCCAATACGTAAGATTAATGGATATGTGAGCATTTAAAGAGGTTATATGTAAGCTACTGTTCTTTGTATTTGTTACCTAAACAAGGAGGAAGTATCTGTAAAAGAATCTTAATTAAAACTTATTTTGTAGGATAACTGGGATGATGAGGAGGAAGAGGAGGAAGTAAAGGAGACAGAGATAAAACAAGGTAAGACTTAAAAGGAATACATAGCTCTGTATGCAGCATCAGAACAGGCACTGGTTTTGCCTTGAGTGTATCTGATGAATCAAAACCACTTTCCAAATAGGGTCGGTTTTGTTTTTGACAAAGCATGTCTTTTAACTCTCTGTGTTCAGATTCCAGTAATTGAGCTCCGTGGCTTTCTCTTTGATGAGTGGTTCTGTAGTCGCCGAAAAAAAAATCAGTAGACCTCTTGAGAGCTGTATTGTTCAATGTTTTACAGAACCAAAAGTTTCAGAAAAAAAGAAAATAGCAGAAAAAATAAAAGAAAAAGAAAAGCTACAGAAGAAAAAGCAAGAGGAGCTTAAAAAAAGGGTAAGTCCTTTTTTCTTCTGGGTCTCATAAAATTTAGAGGGCAGGTTTCATGTTTTTTTTGGTTTGGGTTGTTTTTTTTTTTTTTTTGAGGTTGAACAAGAGCTGTAAAGATCTTGACTATTCTGATAAAACAAACTTAAGTCTTGTACTTACTAACATCTGGGGGATGTTAGCTTTAATTTCTCTGTAATTTAACCAGGTTATTGAAATAATGCGTATTGCTGTTTCTTTTGTATGCACCTCATGATAAAACAGGGAGTTGTGAAACTTAGAACTAAGGTGTTTCTTCCTACTTCTTGTAAAACGAACAATTTATTAAACAAGGTGGCATTGTTGTTGGCACTATATTGGGGTGGTTTTCAGGTCTGTACGTGCTTGAGGTGTATCGACTTCAGGCAGAAGTAAGCTGTTCAAGTGGCACTGGAAAAAACACGATTTCTTGTACTAGCTCTGCTCAAGGGCAAGAAATATAACATTCTCCCTATATACATCTTTAATTCAGTTAGAGGCACCAGAGGAACATAAAGAACTTACACCAGAAGAACAGTTAGCAGACAAACTACGACTAAAGAAATTACAAGAGGAATCAGACCTTGAGTTAGCAAAAGAAACATTTGGTAAGTGTGCTATGCCCGAGTCAAGCAAGTCGATGTAGCATCACAAAAGCGCTGTATTCTCTAAATAAAACTGTTAGGTGCAAAAAGAACTGAGCAGGATTTGACTGTCGCATCAGGTTGTGTTACTGAGAATAAAGAGGGGTTTAAATTCAAACTACTGGAGGCGTGTCCTGGGACTAAGAACTAATTGCAAGAACCACAAAAACATCTTTAGGCTAGAAGGTGTTTTTTCTTAATGTGTCATGGTAGGAGGTTATAGGAAAAAGATGGAGTGAATAAAAAGAAAAAAAAAAAAAAGGAAAAAGTGCTGTCTCGTAACGTTCTGAGGTGCTTTACAACCAGGATTTAATGAGGCTTTGGACAAACGTGGCACAGCGTAACTCCTGCACGCTGTACTTCAGGCTGTGCAATAAGAGAGGTGCTGAGACAGCCAGTTACGTCAGGGGAACGAGCTTGTTTCCTGGCACAGATGAAGCAGACTTAAAGCAGATCATTCTGGTTTTGTGCTTTGACAGAACTAGCAAAGATACTGATTCATAGCAGCATTCTTCAAACATGAAAGCGTGTTTCCTTGATTATAGTGAATTACACAGCTTATTACTCAGTGAAAATTCTGCTCTGCAAGTCTTCTGAAAGAGTACAGTGCCTTGGGGGGATGCGTTCAGTACAGTTGCAAAGAACCAACTAAATTTTGCACTTAGGAGCTCGAGACAGGAATTCCTTATTTAAGGGGAGAGGGGCTTCATGTAGTGCACGTTGCTCCAGAGAATAGGAATAGCTGGTTCAAATTACTAAGCTTTGCAGCAAAATCTCTCCGTATGGGCTAGTAACTCGGGCTGTTGGCTTCTGTGGGGCAGAAGCCAGTGGGGAGTGAGTGAGCAAACCTCAGCTTTGGTTTTGTAAAGCTTTGGTGGAGGTGAGGAACTGAATGTGAACAAGGTCGCTTGTTTCCTCTGGTGTCATCTTTTAGGGATCACAGCTAATGTTTTCTATAATGCCGCTGTCTTTCCGTGCAGGTGTAAATAACACTTGTGGATTAGATGCCATGAATCCCTCTTCAAAAGATGACTTCACGGAATTTGGCAAACTACTAAAAGAGAAAATTACGCAGTATGAAAAATCATTACATTACGCCAGTTTTTTGGAAGCGTTAGTTCGAGACGTATGTATTTCATGTAAGTTAAGTGAAAGACATCCTAGAATACACTGCTACCAAAATTGCAATGGAGTTGAAGTTGAGAACATCCTGTTACAGTAAATGTTAAATCGAGATTGATCTCTGTAGTTTATACTACACGAAGTACTAATCTGTTTCACTGACTAGTATCCGATTCCATTCCCACAAACTTTATTACAGATTGTGTGCTTGCACAAGAGCTACATTGCATGTCAGTTAAAGACAGTCATTTTAAAAAGTGTGAATTTTTATGCTGATCTGAATCTTGCATGTTTTTCTTGAAGCCATTTCTAAAAGAATAATAATAAAAAAAATTCTCTGAGCCAGATAACTTGAGTAGCTCATTTGGAAGGAAACTATTATAAAATTGAGTTCATGTAATTCTGGGACTGCAAAATAAGTTGTTCTGGAATTCAACATGTAACTATACAGAGATAAAACTAATGTAAACTCGTTTTGTTCTTTTGCTCTGGTCGGCTGAAGTACTCGGTGAATTCATTGCTTGAGATCTTTTCCTGTACTGTACGTGTTGTCCTTCAGTGAAGTCGTAACTTGATACTATTTAGAGCTGTAAAAATACAGTGATCACTGGCTGGTAACTTAAATTTCAGATGGATTCCAGATCTTCTAAAGTGAGGGGCTCGCAAGCTCTTGGACCATTTATTGCTAATTATGTATTATTAATCCACTGCTCCTTTTGATATGTTTTACTGTATTGTACCGTACCCATGTTTTACTGTTCAAATGCCTCTTCATTAAGACTTTTGTGTTCACTAACTCCTAATTTACAAGTTTTACCTTCTACAACATTCAAGCTGCTTACTAGGGACTATGTGAAATAGGAATTGTGATTATAAGGATCAGAATTACCCAGTCTGTATTTTGCTCATTTAAATCAAGTAGTTGCCTGTACTTACTATTACTTCTAATTTTTAGAGAATGTTGATGTTAGATTATTTAACTGCCTTTTAAGAAAAATATTAATGAGGAATCTTTTTTTTTTTTTCCTTCCCCCTGACGTAGTGGAAGTTGATGATTTGAAAAAGATCACAAATACTTTGACAGTACTATGCAGTGAAAAACAAAAACAAGAAAAGGTAAGACTTCCACATGTTTCTGCAGCAATAACAATACTCGCTAAAGGTGCTAATCTGGAAAAGGGGAACAGGGCTCACACTGACTTGAACTGCTGTTTTTTTAGACGTAGGAGGAGGAGATTAAGTGGTAACCTTGGATACTGGTTTAGCATTAAATCCTCTTCACTCTGTGAGTTGACTGAATCTAGAGATCACAGGCAAAACCTCGATTAATTTACATAAATGTTACCTACGTGCTAAACTTGTTAGGTTTTATGCTGTCTTGAGCTTAAAGTGGCTTACAAGCATATCCTGAAGACAGAAGCCAGCCTCATTTAGAGTTTAATGTCAATATAATACGAATCTATGGAAGTAACTTAAATCTTTGCCAAAGTTTGGGATTTTAAATAGCAGATAACTGGTATTTTTACAGTGTCATGCAAACTAAAGGAGCAATAACTGCATAGGCAAGGAAGAGAAAGTTTTAAAAAGTGATGTAATAGCTTAACTGATGCTTATGTGATGCAAAACATTGTGTTTTATAGCACACATCTGTGTTAAAACTCCAGGTGGGTTGGAGTTCAGTGATTAATTGAATTGTTAGATAGCAGCAAAATCAAGCAGAAAATATGACTAGCAAGTGCAACTCCTTTGGTATGTTTGCAATCAAATTGGAGGGTCGGTAAGAGACAAATGGCAGAGCGTTGTCAATGTAAGTAGTAACTTGTAAATGTGAAACGGGAAACCTTTTAGACACGAACTGTTCCAGCGGCAGGTGTTCTTCCGTCAGGACAGTTCTACCTCTCCAGGCCTGAGTGAAGCACCTTAATGCAAACCAAGCTTCATGTACAGTGTTAATGCATTAAGTCTGGAATTCAGCAAAAGCGTGATAAACTTTTTCTTGAATATGAACTGCGCTTTGGAGAGAAGCCTGTGACTTGTTGAACCAAACAAGTTTAAAAAAAAAAAGTATGTATACTTCCTATTTTTATACTCTTCTCTCCTGGCTTTTCATGTAAATTAGTTTGGTCAACCACTGAAAGCTACAAGTACACCAGGCCAGTGAGGAAGAGCTTTTCTATGAAGTGTTGTGTAGAGTTTGTTTAGCCACTATGGTGATAAAAGCCACATTAAATTCCTTAATTAAATTGGTAATTTCACAAAACTAAACACTAGACTCTGCATTTACTTAGTTATTCTACTTGTTCAGAGTCTAGGTAAAACAGGATGAAAGACAAAACACGGGCAAGTATGCGATGCAGGGAGCTGTGGGACACCCGAAAATGTCATAGCTGTGCTATGACTAGATTGTGTTCTGGGATGAAATGCGGGGGTAGAAACCATTGGCAACAGTGCATTCACACCTGAAGATATGTAGCATTACTCTAATTAGAGTAATGACAAATTACTGTGGATTTTGAACATGCTTTTCCTATTTAAGCAGAATAAAGCCAAAAAGAAGAAAAAAGGTGTTGTGCCTGGAGGTGGTTTAAAGGCTACTATGAAAGATGACCTGGCTGATTACGGAGGATACGATGGAGAATACGTACAAGACTTTGAAGACTTCATGTGACATTTATCTCCCCTTCTGTTGTCTTTCTGTTGCCCATAATCCCTTAAACATGTAGCACAACTTTTCTTCCTTTAAATTCTGCCAAATGCTACAATCAAAATTGCAGTATCTCTGTGCTGGTGGTTTAACTCTTGAGGGGTCAGTGCTAAAGCACTGGGCTTCCTGTTCTGTGGTCAGGGGTTAGAACGAAGACCCTCAAAAGCGAGGTAAATTGCAGTTACAAAACTCAAAATTCTGATAATGGTAACTGTTGCTATTTGATTTTATAGTAACAGCCACTAAATTGGAAATTAATTTCAACACGGCAAAGTATTATTGCCAGCACAGTTCAGTGACATGGCCTTAACTGTACCTCCTCGAACGACTTGTTTGATGAACAAAAGCAGTTTGCAGCAAGGGCATGGTGTGCACTTAGTATTACAATTGCTTTGTCTTAAGTTAGAGCTTGAGGTTTTCAGTCTGTTGTGAAGGGGAACTGCTAACTTCAGAGTGGGGATACTGCACCTGGAAACGCATCACTCGAGATGCCGCTACTTCAAAGCTTGACGTCTGAACAGAACGCTGGGTGGGTCAGGACAAGGAAAGAGTTGCTTATTTGAAAAAAAAAAAAAAACGACTTGTGTCTCGAGTATGAAGTTTAGTTTCCATTCATCTAAATTTCTACTAATGCAGCTGTATGGGTTGGGTGTTCTTTAACAGGTAATTGCCTGGTTCAAGTGTAAAAAAACCAAGACTTCTTTTGGTCTCTCATGGGTTGTGGTAGACCTTTCACGACTCAGCCATTTTCTTTCATTTAAAAAAAAACTTGCTTAGCAAACTGCAACAGTTACTACAGTTGGGCAAATTGTTATGTTAACAATTATGACATCTGCAATGTTTTATAAAGCAACTAATTTAATAAAAATCACTATTGAGGACTTCACTGCGGCTGTCTTTGGACCAGTATCTTACAGTAAAAAAGTGGTAGAGTTGCAAAACAGATGTGTGCTGGGCCTGTGGTACTAGGTCTAGCCTTTGCTCTGACTGGCGGCGTAACTGGTGTTAGAGGAGCAAGATTTCAGTCTTGTAAAATTGCTGTCTCTTACAGATGCTGACGGTAAACAAAACACTTTTAGGACTGCCATAATCCAACCATTTCCATGACAAACTTAATCTTTTCTATTGCTGGAACTGCTGAGCTCAGTGGCTTGTACTTACCTTAGGCATATGTTAGGGTGGCCCTTGTCAGTGCGAGCAGTTATTTTGTTCTAACTGGCAGCTGCTGTTACCAGAAGCAGCGCTGCATTTACAACCTGTGGTTTACAACCTGTGGTGTTTGTTCCCAGTGTGGATGGCTACATGCGTGCTTCCACAAGGTAGGGTTCTTCCAGATCCTTCCTGTTGTTAGTGGTCCCAAATTTTTAAAGGATCAGGGATGGCGATTCTCAGAAGGACAGCTCGAGGCTCTCCTTTCATGCCAGGAACCTTAAAAGTTCAAGTTAAAAGCTTGCTAGCCATTATTTAACTTAGACTAATCACAGCCAACTCAGTCTAATTTGGTCTTATGAGACCTGACTAGAACTGGAATTTTAAATAGTGTTCTACTCAGGCATAATCCTCCCTACATAAAACGTTCCATTTATCGAAGGAGCTGTGACTTGTAGTGTGTACACCCATGTACAACTTCTAGCGCTGCTACTGCAGATTTGAGATAAATACTGTGCATGTAAATATTTGTCATACGCAGCAATGAAAAGGACTGTAAGCTGTAAATTCAAGTTAGCATCTCTTTGCTAATTAATTGGGCTGCTATGGCAATTGTGGTTTTGCTAGGACAATGTTTAGCGATCATATGGTATCATTGCTTAATTTTACTTAAAAGCTGTCTGTATGCTGCAGTCAGCTCTCAGCCCTCCCCACCCCCTTTTCTTTTCGACAGGAGGTAAGTTGCTGGATTAGTTGGAAGCTCTGCAGGCTGCACTTATTTTGGGGAGCGTACCGAATCCAAACTAAAACTGGGTTTCTGCCTGAAGCAGTGTCCAAGTCTTATCCCCCTCCCAAGTGAAATCAGACCTGATCTTGTAAACTTGCCAGAACATCCAAGTGCCAGCTCCTGACAGGGAGTCATACCAACTGTCTGCCCAGGAGGGCTGTCTAAGCATGGAAAGGAGTTAAAATTTAATAACTGTTAATATATTTGTGCTTGATTACTTCTTTTACAGTGGCAAATGAAGTACATGCTGTTTAGAGTTGTACAAGACTATTTCACTTCATCACTAAGCCAGAAAACAAAACCAGGCTAATCAGACAGGAATCAAGGAATGGATTATCCTAGCACAGATCTAAAACCTTCTCCTGCTTATTTCAGTGTCAAGGTACTGGGTATTCTGCACGTTCCGTTTCAGCCTTCTGTCGGTTTAGATCCAATTCCTACGGTGATCCATCATCCACACCCCTAATTTAAAGGACTGCTGGATCGCGGTGGTTCAGCAGCAGCTGTGCCAGTCTGTACTTGCTGGTTAATAAAGTATTTTGTAAACAGTAGGATTTATTATACAAAACACAATGTTAGGTTAACAGAGTCTCAGCATTTTAAATATTTACAACCACCACCAGATTTCTGGAGTCACTTTAACATAGCAGCATGTCATTGTAAGCAGGTATTTGATAAAAATATCTGTTAGAGTCAGTACTAACCATGCAAGAAGCTGTGGCACTGGTACTTGTCAGAGACAGTCTCTACTTCATGGAGGTTGGATTCTAGTTTGATAACATATCGTTAAGGCAGCAGCCGGTCTGTGCATCCTTCAGAAGCGTATTTACCACATCGTAGAACTTGTTATCGTAAGCCAATCTATAGTATGTGTAGATATCTTCACAGTAAGCGAGCAATTTCTTCAGATTTTTCAGAGCAGCTTCAGTAGGTGGGTGTTGTTTAACTCTGAAAATAATTGTATGTATATTTGAAACAGGCTTCACAGACAATGATTATAAGACTATCTTGCTATAGAACTAGAAGAACTTCTATACTTCTTAAAAAGAGGTTGTGCTCAACATGTACATTTGATTCTCTTGGTTATTTTGCTCTGATTCACTTTTTAAAAAGATTTGATCTGACCAGCCCTAAGGCGCCCTATTTATCCAGCTTGATAAAAATGGTAGATCCAGAGCTATTTCCACAATACGCTTAAGAAACTGAACAGATTTCAAGTCCCTATGTCCTACGCTTTATTACATAAAAGGTTTTAACAGTACTACGACTCACATGCTATTAAACGCACAGTTGCTCCTTTAAGTAGCCTATGGAAAAGAAAGTTCCAATTGGATCATAGAACTACTCACTTCTTCGCAATCTCCTCAAATGTGCTCGGCTTCAGTGGTCTCTGTTGTTTAAATTCTTCCAAGTAAGTGAAGTCTCCCTTGGTGATCACTTGTTGATACAGAACTTCAGCCCAATCTGGAACAAACTCGTAAGCCTCAGCCACAATAGCTGCCTGCGGGGAGAACAGACGCTGGAATTACGGAGCAGGAAGAGTTTATTCCTGCACAGAAACGTTCCTATGCTAAGAAAACTTAAACTATTCCAGGTCTTCTGTTTGGCCCATCTCTTGATGCTGTTCTTGAGAGCAGCTGCAGAGAAATACAAGGGTAACAAAATACTGCAAATGATTTTCCTTAAACCCTTACAAGATGTCAGAGGGGGTGGGTTGTTCTCTTCAAAAAGCCCTTTTCTTTCTTATTTCCAAAATGGTGGATGCCAACGGAGATTAGATTTCAGGGCTCTAGTGTAGACTCACAGCCGCACGAGAGCCATTGGATGGCCAAGGTGCGCTGTACGATGGCAGCAAGGACCGCCAGAAGCATCAGTCTGCACCAGGACTGCGCTTGCATTTCCAAGCTTGGTCCCATCTGCAGCAATATCATGGGATAATAGTCACGGGACTTGGTGGCCACGTGGAAGAGCTGAGCATTATGCTCACAGGAGCAGAGTGCTTCAGCACCTGCTGTTCAAAACAACCATTTTCAGAAAAAATCACAGGTGAAGAAGCCCAGCTTACCTGATAGAACCTAGGCAAGGACAGGATGGAGTCCATCAGGTTCTGTCTGTTCAGGTTGATCAGCATAGTGCTCTGACCAGTGTTGAGAAAATGCAGCTGGAGGGTTATCAGCTTTGTTAGCCGACTGCAGCGCAAGGACTGGCGGACACAGGAGTCCTATTTAATAAATCAAAGAGAAACGCAAGCTTCTGAAGCACGTTTCTAGAGGAAAGCAATAAATATTCCTGAAAGCAACGAGTTGTCTGGTATTTCATCTTTTAGATCACTCCAGTTTTATCATTGATCATATTCCATTAGTTTTAAATGAAGCTTCACTCACCACAGATACTACTTTCACCATAATCATGCCAGTTTTTAAACACTCTATGTTGTTCTATTCTTGCTCATTAAGCTCATGGTCACTCCTCTAAAACTGGGGAACCTAACTGTAACCCTAGATGTCAAGGCCTGAACAGGGAACAGCGTTCTGCTCTGACACAACAGTGCTGAGACTGGTGGGATACTGCTGAGCTGACAGAGTCCTTTGCTCCTCTTCTCCTGGGACAGGATTCTGCACACCCCCCCGAGAGCAGCTTTGTTTGTTCTCCCAGTTCAGCTCACTCCTTATGTGCTCCCAGTGTTGTACGGCAGTCATTCAATTCCATCTCATCTTACCTTAGAGTAACTTTCTGCTGCATCAATAAAGAGAGTCAGAGCTTTCATCAGCAGTTTCTTTAAATTTGCAACATCCTGAAGAGACTCCTCTGAAATGGGGAAAAAAAAAATGAATAACCTATTATATATAAAGGTGACAAAGTAAGTTACAAAAATACCTCCTGTACCAAGTCAGTCCCTAGTGGTGTTTCAGAAAGCAACAAAAGACTAAAAAAAATTTTTTTATTAAAAAAGTGTGAAGAAACAGTGATGCCTGTTCAGTTAATGGACCAATGCTATTGCTGGAACCTAGTCAAGCGATTGAAGAACTGAAAAGAAATCCAAATCATACATTTGTGGTAGATACGAGCACTGCCTATTACCAGATAAACTCAGAAAACCATTTGGCATAGCTTCTGTTCTAGGTGCTGTTAGGGTACTGGCTAACCGCTCCCCAGCGAGAGCTCTGTGTGCTCCCCAGCGTTCTCCCAGCTGTACAGAACTCACTAAGTTTAGATGTCAACAAGTTACCTTCCACAAACATCAAAACCCCAACCCTTTATATATACACTTTATATAAAACCCCACTGTGTCACATCCTATTAAAGTGAGGAAAACGCGTCCGTACCTCCTCCCATGCATGGTACCACAGGAAATTACCGTAAGAGCCAAAAATCTCAACTCTTTGATAAATACCAGAGCAGCCGGATAAACTGTTAAGTACCAGAATACCCCAAACCTGGCAAACAGGACCCTCCTTCCAGACGGCGGAAGTTTAACGGATGTTACCAGGACAACACAGGCAATCAAAACTACATTCACCCATTGTGTCTTCCTTGTCCAAACTTGCTTGTCTGTCTTGGTTTTGCCGTTTCCACTCACCCCATGGCTGAGATTCAATGAGTTTAAGCTGTATGCAAGCAGCAGCCTCATGATTCTCTCCAATTTCTCGACACATACTGAAGCAAAGGGCTATCATGTTGTGCTTTTCACTGTCCCCTGGGCGACAACGCTTGATGTAATCCAGCAGAGCTGTCTTCAACGTCCCGCTCTGGTCAGATGAAGGAATATCAGATTAAGATTTGAAGAGCTTTTTTTTTATTCACATTTTGGTACCCACAAGCAAAACTCTTCTGGTACATTTTCCGAAAAGTGATGATTGCATTCTTTGAGGTTTCTCCATACTATTTTAAAACATAATGGCAATATTATACTTGGGCTTAACTACATTATGTCAGGTAAGAAAATCCAGCACCTCTGCATTTATTTATTTACATAAAAATGTCAAAACTGACATTTGTTTGTGACTTTATGTTACAAGAAAACTATAAATATTTATGATTTTTAAAAACCCATGAAACATTAACTGGAAGTAAAACCAAAGCAGGACATGAAAACTCTAAGTGATATTCCCAAGCTTGAAGTTTCAATGTTGCTGTCATTGCAGCACTGAACTAATTAGAACAAACTTGCTAAACTAAAACCAGAATAAAACCCAGAATTAATTTATTACTGTGAACTTGAATAACACTCCAGTAATTAAAATCCCCAGATAATTCCACCTTGTGTAAATATCAGTTTCTGATGTAGTGACACCGCTCTCTGGAAGTTTTCTCCCCTTTATCCCCCTCCACCTACTGGGTCTAATTTCTTTCTCATGAGCACTTCAAAGTAGTGTTTCTCATGCAGCAGTTCAAATATGTAGGTCATTTCATTGTATCTGCCAATTCCAGTGAGAAGACGAACCTGTGGAAATAACAGTGTAAGTACAAAGCTCAAAGAAAAGCAGAAAAATCCTCTCTCAAAGCAGCCAGTGCCACGGCAGGGAGAAGGCTGCGTGAGGCCAGAGTGCTGTGCTGGCTGATACAGGTACAGGGCACGGTGAGCTGCGTTAGGCAGGCAGATGTTCCCTTAGAGCCACGGAGGTTTTATTTTTAAACCAACCTACTGCATCTTCTTTACTATGAGGTGAAAGGACATAATTTTACCAAATAAAAATACACAGTGAACCTTTTAGCAATGACACCATTATACTGGGCACGTCTCAGACTCCAGGAGTCCTTTCAAGGCAGGACTTAAAGATGCATGACAGCCCGGTAATACAGACCATCGCATTTTACCAGTAGCCAACTTACTTTGACAGTCCTGTTCCCATTTACTACGCTGTTGCCACCTCACCATTCCACTATCTCCACCTCTGTTTTTCCAGAGAAGTCTCCTAAGAGCTTCTGTGACATAAAAATCATCACCTGCGCACGGCGGACCAAACACCCACTTTTAGCTGCTAGGGATGGGCAGGACAAGACCAGTCAACCAGAGGTGAAAGACTCTGCTCCATTCCATCACCCGCCCGCTCCCCCTGCACTGCTCACGAGCAAAGTCATTTGCTAACGTGTACACAGACACCTTCATACAGCGTCTGGATAAACACATACGGCATCAAAGACACGTACCACAAGTCCGTACTCTTCATTAGGTGCCAAATGTTCATCTGTGAGAAGCCGTGCTGCTTGGAGGACTCTAGTGATTCCTTCCATGTGGCAAGTCAAACTAAAGCAATTATGGGCCAAAATCAGCAATTCTGTAACTGAAGAATAGAACAATTCAGGTATTTCAGTTAATAAGCTGAGGAAGTTAATTATTATGACTCTCTCCAAAAGTGATGCCATCTCTGGATTAGAAAGTTGAGCTATTATGGTTCTGTCCTATGCAATTTTAAGTAGTAACAGTTTCTATAACAGTCTGGCTTCTCAATCTGTGGGAAAGTCTGGGGTTTTTGGATCATTTTCTCAAACGTTATTTTATTCCACACACAGAACTTCCAATCTCCTCCACCAAAAGCTGATTGACAAGCATATAATAATACATAGCACCCCACTATTACCAGTCAGCTCTGCATTTGAAAAAGGAAGGCCACAAGTTTTGCATCTGGGTTTGAAAAATCATTCATAAATGCCATACACTAAATAAATGAGTTAAAACAGTACATCTTAGCATATTCCATTTTCTGTGGGAGGCCTGATCTCATACTGTAAAGCAATCATGACACAGTGGAGTCCCAGACCTTACTCTCAGCACGATGCAATTCACTTCAGAAAAGTAGTAGTATTATATGAACTGGTACACAACGCATTTAGAAGTGAGATTTTGAAAAGAACACCGTTAATGTCATAAACCTATACAACATATTTTGAAACAAACCAATTATACCTCTACCTGTAAAAAGGTACTCTAGCAGAGACTCCGTGCAGAGAGGTAGAGTCCTCCAGCACAATTTGGTAATTCCCAACATTGTTTCCTCAGAGTCTTTTCCTTACTTTAGTCAGCCATACAGGAAATACCAATATTCACCATTATATTACTTAACCAGACAAAATAAGGGGTAAGTTAAGATTTGACAACAGGACAAATGTGTTAGGGATATAAAGATTATGTGGAACGTGAAATTTTTAATTACTTATTTTCTCATGAAAGTTTTCCAAAATTCCAGTATTATAGCTGGATTCTAATGGAACAGTTTCAACATTAACTTCAACCATGCTTTTGCTTCTGCAGAACGTGTTCTAGAAGATGCTCTTTCCTCACCACTCTAAACCAAATAGCATTGGAAGTTCTGCCCACAATACTCACAAGACAACTCATACTAAAATCTTACCCTCATTCGTTTCCCTCAGAGATGGACTGCCCATAATAAATCTTCTTAAAAACAGTCTAAACCAGCAGTTTGTCACTGCTGGTTACAAGTGGCAAAACGGTACCAAAGTACCTTGCCTGTGTCTTACAAACTCAGTGATAACATCTCCATGGTATATAAAGCTGTAAAGTGTAAAATGGACTTTAGAAACAAAAGACCTAGAAAGTTAGTTTAACAAATGGATAAAGAAAGCAATTTCTAATTATGTTTAATACGAAGAAAGTCACAATACCCTCCTTCTGTAACATATCACTACAAAAGTTCAGGTAACTCACTGACTGCATTTCCCAGCTGTTGGGAAAAAAAAAAATATCTGTATTTTGTTTGGAAAGTACACTGCTGCAACAATTAAGAAACATGCTTATTTACTGTGCATATACTCAGATCTATTAATTTAATACCAAATTTGAGATCAGTAATAGATGCTTCCATCAGCATTGCTTTTATTCTTTGTAACGTGATTTTAAATAAAGTAATGCCATGTTTAGTAATGTACTAGTGACATCAAGTATTATTTGCCATTTACTTACTGCATGACAGTTCCCCACGTGGTACAGAGGAAATTTTATCCAGTAACTTCACGCCAACCAATGTATGATCCTGGCACAGCTTAGCAAGCTGTAGGAATGCCTGACTCTCAGCTGCAGGGTTCAAAACATGTTTCTGTCCTGTGTCCACACAGAGAGAGAGTTATGTCACAAGTTCAGGAGAGATTAGCCACGTAAATACAAAAAAGCACAAACAAACCAATATAACTTCATCCAGATTGACCCAGGACTTGGAACTACAATTTTAAGACACTTTTGATCTTACTGCTTGAATTTAAGAATCAGATACTACTTCTTTGCCAGGTCAATCCAATGAAATCCTACTGAAAACTGTATTGCTACTGTAATTACACTGTAATTCCACAAATCCAGTAGGCTGCTGCTGCTCCTCTTCCTTACACAACACAATTCGAATCCATCCCTTGCAGTGGCTCTGATTCATACTCTTCCATGAACCAGTTCAACTCATGAACTCAACAGAAAACTTTTTTTCTGCATTTGGTTTCTGCTGGGTTAGTAAGTTGACTCTTCTGAAGGAGGTGCACCAAATCACCTAAGCTAACCAAGTGAACTGGTACAAGGGGAGCAGCAAGAGTGAGGAGTAGCAGAGTGGAAGACAGTAGGAGCAGAGGAGAGCACACCTGGACTCAATAATCTCCATCTGATGGCTCATGGTTTCTCATGGAACTTTATTAATGTTGTGGCAGAAGTTACTCAAACAGAAAAGTCCCCCAGATAAAATTCCTGCTGTTTTGAGGAACATCCCTTATTTCACAAAGTATAAAAAAAAAGGGAAAACCTTTTGGCCATGCTTTTCAACAAAGAAATTAACATGAGTCTTTCGAAGTCAGATGATGTGGGGCTGCAAAGATCACAATTAAAAAACCCCAAACAACCATTTTTTTAAAAAAAAACATTAAATTTACATCCGTAAAAAAATAAAACCATAACTACTGCAACACCACACTGGACACAAAAGTAAATAAAAATAGATATTTGCATATAACCTTATACAAGGTGTACAAGGTTTACAAACCTTATACAAGAGCTGCCCAAACATTACTGACTATAATTAGCACTCAAATATCTCCAGAGCAAGGACTGTTTTTCAGATACACAAATACCACACTTACAAACCAAAAATGCTAAAATACAAGATCAAGCCTCTTTACTACCTTTCCCTTCTGAAGATGCCAATAATTCCTGCATGATTTCTTCAGCCACTAGCTCTGCCACAGTTTCAGGCTGGAGACCCTGCGTGGTGATGAACGCCTGAGCCTTCCTGCATCTGTCTGGCTGATGGGACGACAGAATTGCTCGAAGCACTTTTTCAGGGTCATGGGCTGACACTTCACTGTAGGAGCAGTTCAATTCCTAAGAAACACACATACGCTTAGAAGATTCTACACAGCAAAAATTCCAGTCCAGAACATATATCGACCTGCAGTACATCTTCTTAATGACGAGCTGATGTAAGAGGGGAGTGCTGGAGAAGCAGACAAAACTCAGTTTCAAAAAACGCAAACATAATCTGTCCTTTTATCAGTTAACAGTGCCTTCATCTGTATATCTTTAGTATTAATGTTCTCCAGATCAGGATGGCATGTAAGTGCTCTGTATTTGAAGTTTAATAGAGCTGTCGCCATGGACAGAGATGCTTTCCTGAACCAAATACAAACTTTAACACTTAAAATACCTAAAAGAAAGACAGGAATATTTCCTCGCAAATGAAGAACTGTGTTTTACTGCATAAGTTTTACTTATGAGGTTCCTTTTCCTCTTCTCTACATACCACAAACTCTCAGTGAAAAAGATATACTAGTTTTTACATTTGCTACATTTGGAAGAGGAGTTGGTGAGGCTCCATAAATACTCTGCTGTAATATATTCCAACTTTACAAATTTACAAATTAATCAAAAAATGGACCTCATAAACACAATGATCAACTCTTAATTCAAAAGTATGGACATCCAGCTTCAGGCAAGAAGTATATGGATGGTATAAAAGGGAACAAGCCAGTCATACGACTACTGCTTAGTAGCTCAAACCTGAAGCACTCACTCCAAATATCCGAGGCATGAAAAATTCTGTAGCAAAATCTAAGACTCTAAGATAAAGACAACACCAATATTTTCAGCACACACGCTGCCGTTTTTATTCAGAAAAAACTAATGCTACGTTCCAATGATACAGAGCAAGCACCATGGGGTTCTGTAAGGGGTTCTGTACCCTGACAGAAGTGTTCAGCAGCACCCTCTGGAGAAGAAGCAGAGGTGGGCTGTGGGCAGTCATGAAGGCCAAGGAGCAGAGAGGCAGCAAACAACAATCTGCTACTTCTCCTCTCACTGTCTGGGTCAAACCACTTGGAACTTATTAGCCACTCCTCCGAGCAGCCTCTGGGTAAAGAGCTGCCACTGCGTGGAGCCTACAGAGCACTTCTGTGCTAAAACTTCTAAGGCAGCTGCTATCTCTTTGTCTACTTCTGGGTCGGTGTTGATTATGAAGGCATCCCACAACAAAGGCCTAAAGCAAAGTGCTAGATGAACAACATATGCTTGAAAGATTATAAAAGAGGCCTATCAAAGAGACACAGGCTGAAATCTGGCCTAGTGGAGTCAGAGGTAGGGGCCTGGGGAGTTCATTTCAACACTTCATGCCTAGGAAGCATCTGGCCATTTTTGCCCACAAAGGCTTGGTAATTTCACCCTCTGAAGCTTGTTTCAGGCACCTGATGAGTACTTTCACCACTTTTTATCCTTTCCTCCACAAACTTCCACAGCACAGCTTGGTACAAACCAGTTGTTTCTTCAACGATGTTAGAGACACATACCTTCGAAAGTTCATATAAACAGAGAACCTGTCTGCAGTAGTTTCTTCCATGGACACATTTATCTATGAGAGCCTTCAGACTGATAACAACCTGATCATCTGGAGCTGGAGCCACAATGTGTGTCCAGTCTTCTATGCTTGATGCTGGAAACAAAAAGTACTATAAATTCCTTTCTCATAAAGACAGCTAACACCAACAAGCCTTATACTTGGAGCAGGACTCCAGAAATCTGTAGCAAATACATAATACTTTCTCAGTCTTTGAAAACTGATACTTGTGATTTTTTTTTTTTTTAAGTTGTAGGGTGCAAACAGTATGACAGAACACAAGTGAGCCAAAATATCCACAATAATACCTCAGATGTAAAATTCCAAAGCATAAGAGAGCACAAGGGTTCAGCAGTCTTTCTGATGGCTTAGGCTTCATTTATTCTCTTGTATTCCTATTAAACTTTATACATGTTAGCATTAGAAAGTAATGTTCCAGCTGACAGCTTTCTCATTCAGACTTCATAAATATGCACAGAGTACTTTATACATAAACATTATCAGCCTTGCTATTAATAAGAAACACTAAACCCTTTATAATGTACAAAGAATTCAGAGAAAACATTAATTAAAGCATTTCCATGTTTCAGCTCCAGAAACACACTCAAGATTTACTAGTGTGTATTCCAAAAGCAGGAACATAGGGGAAGTTCAGTGCTACTTTACCGGAACAGAATTGTGAACTATAAAAAATGAACAGTTAAGAGACTACAGAAACTGTATACAGAAACACCCTGTCTGAAGCACATACAAGCAATATACATTACAAGGCTTCAAATTCCTTTCACTAGAGGATTTATGAACCAGGGAGACAAGGTCTTCCTGACAGCGGGTTATTTCCTGCAGAAATTCTGGGGGAAATGAACACTGTAACAGAAGAGGAAGAATCCAGTGGAACCCCAACAATGGTATTACCCGTCAAGTGGCTGAACTGGTTAGTGTTACTTACCACCTGGGACTCTGCTTTGCTGAGATGCACTGCTTTCAGATGTCTTCTCTCTTGCGACAAGGAGAGTCTGAATATCTGTGTGTAATTTGTCTAGATCAGTCTCCCCTGAGGCCAGAGCTCTGCAATGCAATACCACTGAAATGTCTCTGTTGTAGAAATGGAAATACTGACAAACACGGCTGGCTTCATGCACGCTTCCTTCATCAAGAAGGCACCCAATCAGAAACTTGAGTGATTCCTCCTCATCGTTAGTCAAGGTCTGTTGGGACTCTCTGAATGCAAGACCCTCTAGTTTTAAGTACTTTGGTGTGTTCAGAGCAGGTAGCTTTGAAAAAGAAAACTCCTTAGCTAAGTTATCAAAGGTAAGATCCCTGTTCACTACAACATGGGAGGAAAATCTCGACTTGCCTGACCCCTCATCTGTGGATAAAGTTTGTTGTGCGATGCGACAAATCCAGATCTGCTTCTCTATTTCTTCTAATTCGTGCAGTGACACCGAGTCATTCTTGGCTAGCCAATGGCCAGCTAGGGTAAGCAACAAATGTCTCTCCATAATGCTGTTTATCTTCTCATGAGCTAAAGATTCAAATACTGTGTTTGCCTGATTAAAAAAAAAATCAGATGCAGCTTTGCTGGAGATTGAATTTTTCATGAAGCTGTCATTACATTTTTTCCAGAATTCAATTCTTGTCTGGTTTTGATGCCACTGTCCAATGTCTCTTAAATGATGTAGATCTCTTAGAACCTGCAAAATTCACAAAGGTTTTAAACGACTATCTTTCCAAAAAAGAAAAATCACACTGGATGGCTAGCATACTGAAAAATTGAATTTAGATTGTCTCGATATGCCACAAATCCATCTATTTTTCTCACCAAATAAAACCGATTGCATAGCAAGTAAAAATAGTAAGAGAATAAGGAAAGCTACACTGTCCTTTTCAGCTCAGCACTTATAGTCAACTTGTTCGGTGTACTTGCATTTAAAATAAAAAGTGATTTGAAGAAAAATTTGTATTTAAGGAAGACTGAGAAGTAACATTCTCAATACTGCCAGTAATAGGAGTATTAAGAGGTGAATATCACTATTTAACTATACTGTACCTCTTGGGTAACTATGCTGTCCACAGGCAACTCAGCTAGTGCTGCTACCTCCCGAGCCAGGGAGAACATTCCTGTCTCTTGTAGGTGCTCCAGAATTGATCTGCACTCACTCCGAAATGCCTCCATATTGTAACTGGTTAGGATGGAGCGATTAATTGATATGGAGGAATCCTTCAGGGTCTGACTGAGTGCACAGAGTTTCTTCACGTAAGGGCCTGTTTTAAAAAAGTATAAACAATTAAAGGCAGCTGGTTTTTAAACCTGAGGAAATTCTGCTACTTATTTCAGCGTGCAACCCTGCCAGAGAAGGAGCACAGATTTTGCACTCTAAAGTTTTCATGGGACTGAATATAAGCTCTAAATCCGTAAGTAAAATATTTCTGTAGATAATTAGTGCATTCCTCATCAACACTTGCATGTAATTGTTCTCCCAAACAGACTTACACACACAATTACATTTTCACCACTGCAATTCACCATAAGAACCAACTCTGGTTATATAAATTCTTACACAACAATAAAACAGCATGAATACACTTAAAGTAAACCTTTCCAGTCACTCAAAAAACATTGTATGTGATCTTGAGATTAAAGTGGTAACATCATCTAACAGAGGAAGCTGTATTTACCATCGAGTAGAAGATTATCTGCTGCAGCAAACAGCTGTAAGAGCTTTCCTAATTCATATTCCGTTCCACATTGCTGCATCATCAATTCAAGAAGAACCAATGCTTGTGATTCCAACCATTGCACAGGTAATTCTGAAGCTGCTGGTTCATCTTCAGTTTTAAGCTGTGTAGATAAAGATTTTTAAGTGTTGGATTTTTTTTTTTTTTTGCAATTATATTCTGCATTTTGGTGGGAATCACACTGGAAATGGAAGGTGTACCAGATCTACCTCCTTCTTTAAGGAACAATGAACTGCCATTCCCAAGGGGGCACTGATGTATGTTTGACTTTGATCTGAAAGTAGTAAATTTTAATTTACTAATTACTCCTGATAATCATGGACGAGATAAAAGATGCAAGAAGGATCAGAAATGGACAGATAAAATAAATTGCTAGATTAATAGCTCTTGTCATACAGCTGTATACTTTATAAGCATATCCACGATGTGAGTGGTGCATAGGAAAGGAAACTGATCTAGTCTTAGCTTGAATTGCAGGAAGGAAAACCACTAATGACATGGAATGTTAGTTACCAAGATATTCAGGGAACTAGAAAATTGTGATGGAAAGGAAAGAACTGACATAATTTGTGAAAACATCTGTATGTGACAAACAAGGAACACTGCATGAAAACACTTTGGTCCTCTTAAAAGCAACTGCTAAATCAGTGTTTTAATCAAAGTGTGTAATTCAGTTCACTGAGTCATTTTCAACGAAAAGTCTACACAACTACCAGAACTAAAGCAGTATCAGAGACTTTTTCAGGAACTTTGAAACATATTCAAAAGAGTTGTCTGTCTTAAATAAATATTTTTAAAAACCTGTAAGTCACTGGTTTATCAGCTCAAAAGTTACTTGCCCTGGTCAGTATAGAATAGAGAATATCCCACACTTGCTCACCACAAATAATTCAATTTACCAACAGCAGTCCTACCTGAGTCAATGCCAGCCTTCAAACAGCAAACTGCTCACACAAGGAGGATGACATTGTATTTCAATCTGCCCTATCAACTCAAAATTATTTAGAAAAATGCATTGTGGGTTTCGAACTGTCAAAAATATTTTTCCATCAACTGCCAGCAATAAAAAGAATCTGCTGAAACCTACTGCTTCACAAATCAGCTCCTAGTTCATTCTAAGTATACCGCTTTTCATTATTTTCATATATGACATTAGATGCCTATCACATTCTAATACAGGAAGACATAGGCAAAGACAATTAAAGCAAATGAATTTGCTTACTTTTGTGAGACTTTCCTGAAACTTGTCCAGTTTGGTTTTAGCTTCATTGTATTTTTTAGAATTCATACATAGTTCATACATCTCCAGTATATACAGTAATGGAGAATCCTTTAAGACACAAAAATAGGTTATAATTCTTTCCTAAAAGTACCTCAATAAATGTAGAATCTGTCTTCCTCAGTACCAGCACAATAAAGTTCTAATTTATTAAAACTGCGTGCAAGGTTGATATCTAATCTGCAAATTTGTAATAATTGGAAGAACTTCCATGCACAGATTTTCTTACTTAACTGGGATTTTCAGTGGATTACACCAAGGTTATTTAGGTCACAAATAGCAAGACAGAGGGGGAATCTATAGGTCATCTCCTCTCCAAGATGATTTGAGATACACTCAAGTATACCACTGAAAAGACATTACCTTACCTTTAAAAAGAGCTGGAAGCCATTTAGAAGTGTTTTACTTTTTTGTTTTCTTAAAAAGACTTTCCAGATAACTGATAGGTCATGAAGATCCCATTTGTGATTTTCTACTGAGCTTTGAATATGGTTTGTTGCTTCAGCTCTGGTAGCATCATCCACAGTAGTAATTACCCAAACACAGAGACAATGAATAACGTTTGCATCCTGTCAAATGACAAAAATGATGGTTTTATAATAACCAGAGACAAACATCACCTTGTTATATATCACTTGGCCAAATGTATCGCACTATTCACAATTACTACAAAAACTGAGAAAAAACCCTCGATGAATGCAACCTACATATCTGTCATTTAACATAGTTATGCACAACCATCACTTTGTTATTGCTTATTCCTCTAAGAGATAAATAACTTCATCAATACTCACTTGGAAACATGCTGCTAAAACACTCAGAATGGGAGCATGCTTTCTCAATCCTTCAGTCAAAAGGTAACATGAAGGGTTGGAGTTCCCCTGACATTGAAAAAGGATTTGAAAGAGACTATCTGCATATTTGCTGTTGAACACACTGGCAGCACTGTTTTCAGGACTCCCTGCCTCAGGACACAAAAATGGTAACTTCTCCAATGCCAACATCAAGTGATCTTGTAAAATGGGAGTGAAATCTTGGAGGATAGAAATGACCTAGGAAAACAGAACCAAAAGCATCTATACAGAGTGAGATCCAAAGAGAACGAGGGCGAAGAAGGACTGAAGCATTAAATACACAGAAAAGACAAATAAAACATTCTTCACATTTTACTTTTTAGAACATTTTTTGAGACCTAGAGAGGAAAAAATGTTCTGCAGGTGTGAATTATTCTAATAAAATATTGAAGCTCATCCTTTTACATGAAGCTAAAATGCCTCCTAGAGACACTCGTTTTTGTCATATCTCTCGTACTGCTACAGCATATAATGAAAAGTGTCTAGGTAGTTGCTGTCGTGTAATTATATATTTTTCTTTTCAAGAAAACAACAAAGAGATCCAAGTTAAAATCCGAGGCCTGCTAAGTATCATCCTACCTGGAATTTTCCAGTTAGCTTCCTCACATTACTTTTCCCAAATTGCTTTTCATTTTTACATATTGGTAATATTTTATTAATTTTTAAATTACATTCAAAACCAAAAATGGAAGATTTGGGTTCTCAAAAGCTTACGCATCTTTACACAAAAATCAATGTAAGTTTTGAAAGGAAAGATGAGTGGCTTTATTAAAACTTACATTGAACACATGGTAACTCTCCAATAAAAAAAACAGTAACTAAATGATTTTAAATTAAATTTACAAACAGTATGTCATAATTTTAACTAATTTTAAAATGAAAATTAAGTCCCTTCTTGGCAAATACTTTTGTGTGCAATTCACTTCGAAGAGACACTCAATTCAATCCTCTCTGAAAATTGTTTTCTCCACTATTGATTAATAACATCACATAAGACTTTTCAAACAGGGAATTTTTTTCCTAATCTTCTCCTTTAGTAGTTAGCTTTCATGCTCTTAGAATCATATTATTATATCTGCTGAACAGTCAGCTCTCTCTGGAGTCAATTTCCTTTGTCTTGTATTAGCTTTTCACATGCCAAAAGGGAGAGAAAAGTAGAAAAGTTGGGCAATCCAGCTGTAAGAGATGAACAATCATAATCAGAGGATACCAAGCATCCTGAGACAACTTCTAGCTCCGTGGAAACTGATGAGGCTTCAATTTTATGTTGTTGCCGCAATGTGATATTCTCTCATTAAAAGAATCTATTTTTATCTTCCTCCCTTTTTTTTTTTTTGAACATCACAGACAAAGAACATTCTTGGTAAACTCTATCTTCATTTAAAATCATGCAGAGATAGCTTACCTCATGTGGCTGGTAGCTGTACAGCTGGGTTTGGATGATGAACTGCAGCCAGTCATTGGATTTGGCACATTCCTTTAGGTAAGATGTACTCAGTCTGATGTTATGGAGTTTACAAAACTGCATTACCAAAGACCACTGCCTTCTAGAGTCACTAGATGTCCTGCATGGAATTTAAAGAGCTTCAGCTGTAATAAACTGGTATTTATTCCAGGTGTTAACAATGTATAAACTCATCATGTGGCCTGAGATCCACTGCCTGCAAATGGCAACACCAGCACTTCCACTCACTTCCCTACACGTTAGGTCACATTCCACTGTGGGAGCTTCCACACTACTCCCTGTGGACATTCCTACCCACCAAGGCAGCTACATTGTCCTATCTTGACAATTTAGGCTTTGAAAAGATGTCAACCATTTTTACTCCTAAGGTGCTGCAAGAGCTTTGCGGAACAGTGAGTCTAACATGCTGACTGCATTTCCTTATTCTGGCCAATATACATCTATTACCTCTACTGTTTGAAATACCAAGACTATATTCTAAATTCAAATACTGTTGTTCAGTTTACTGCAATAAAACTCACAGATCTCCTTAATATTATCTGAATACAAATGGTAAAATTCAGTGCTCAATTTCAATTTGCGAGCATAATCCTTTAAATCATGTTTTACTCACTTCGTTATGCCTTGATACTCAACTGCATCCCAAAAGGCTTCTTCTAAGGAGATAAGAACTTCTTCCGCTGCTGCTCTTTCACCACCAGCCAATTTTGTTAACTTTTCAACTGTTTAAAAGAATGTATTTCTGAGATGCTATTTGGGATTAGAATAAAGGTAGTATTTTCAAAAGTACCAGAATAAACAAGCAGAACAAATCCTATTAATGTAAATGTTTCAATAACTACGCCAAGTCTGGCACCAAAGTGGCTACATGATTTTTGAAAAAGAATTTCAACTTTCAAATCACATAACCTTTTTTTTTTTTAAATAAGCTCTACCTATAGTTTTAAATAACACATATGTTTTTTAAATCAGGAAATACATAAAGAAATATATATTATCAGGAAAATATAAATAAATGCCAGTAGTTTCCTAGTTGCGACAAAAAGACACCTGTGGGTCTGTAGTTAGAAATTCAACTTTCTAAAGTTATTCCTAGGAGAAATTTAATTTCCCTACAGCTTTGAACATCTGATTTCACTGCAGCTGTAAGACAGTTTTCAAGTACGAAACAGAGAAGAGATTTGGTAATGTCCTTTTGTTTAATCCTCTAGTTATATTATTACAACATTAGGCTGAACCTTACTATTACACTGAGCCCGAGGCAGCTCTTCGACAGTGCAATTCTGGCTGTGTGTCATACTACAGTCTTCCTGCCTTATTTGGTACGCCAGGTTCAAAATGCACCTTCAAAATTAGTAAGAAGCAGGAATAAAAGAAGAGCAAAATTTTTAGCTCTTCAAAGGACAAGATGCTTTTACTGCATTCCTGAGAAGTTAGGCACCATCTTTCAATCCATCTCCTCTTCCCCATCAATACATAGTACCCTATTTTAAAACAAACAAAAGACACCCTTACCCAAAGATTCTCTTATTTGATTGTGCTGAGATCCTTCATTTCTAGTTCTGTAACTGAAAATTACGTTTGCAACTTTAATATCGACCCTGAGTTTGAGGCTGTCAAGACCGAGCAATTCTAGAAAACACACACAGGCTGCTCCTACTGAGGGCACACTGAAGAAAGAAAGAGCTAAAATATAGGCTTCATTTCCTGCTTGCTGAATCCTGAAACAAAAAGAACACCAGTTAACACATATAATTTTTAACACGAATATTCCCCACATAAACAAGTACCTACAAGGTTTACTAAACTCACAGACTTTATTAGCATGAAAGATATTTACAAACCACAAGTTTCATATTTATAAAAAAACGTAGGTATGAGAATAAAGCCTCACACATGATAAGTACATGATAAGAGTTTGCAACTGAATAAACTTTAACAAAAACTAAAGCCAATGCATTTGATATTATAATTAACAAAAAACACCTGTCAGCAGTTTTAGTGCAAGAAGTCCCATTGCAGAGTTTACAATCCAAGCACTGCAGCATCAAGAACCTGAAACTGATCTGCGGATTGCGCTAAGCAAAGAAGGGTTCTATAGTGCCCCTAAAGGGTTCTACAGGGCCTGGTTCAGTCGTTATCTGAAATTTTTCCAGAGTAGTAACTGAAAAAATCACGCATGCCTGACTCCCTTTTAAACTATTAAATACTTCAGTCTACATGAATATATGTCCTCCTTTTTGCCCAAATCATTTACATGAGAAACTGATTTGTATAGAAATGATGAAAAGAAACAAATAGTGACTAACACACAAACAACACATTCTAAAAACAAAGTGATTTGTTCTGATGTAACTCCTACTAATTTTGAATATATTTAATAGTAAATTTAATATATTCAAGCAAGATGTGTAATTTGACTGTATCTTTTTGAACACATGATTTTGAAGCTTCAGCCAGAAAATTTAATTCCTTCAATCTCCAGACATTATTTGTCTTATTAATTTAACTAAAGAAGTGTCATCCTTGGGAAATGTCAAAGAAAAGGGGCATCTTTTCTCTACAAAGTGATCTAGAGGCTCAGACCCCTAGAAGAAAAGCCTACCTGTGTTTGATATGACTGGAACATTTTTCATTCCTTGCTTTCATTGTGCAGATTTTATTTAGATAATTCAAAATAAAGCTCACCTTTTAGGTGATATTTTATTTCTACCCTACTTGATGCAGGACTGAATAGACTCCTAGGACACCTAAAATTTAAAGTGATACAACGCACACCACTTTTTTGCTATTGGGGAGGATTAATGTTACTCCATGTGCCAGACTGTAACTTCAAAAGAATTATCCAATTGTCATTTTTGAGAAGACTTACAACTGTTTGGGGGATTTGCTCTTTACTAACTGCTGGACCAAAAATGTACCAAAAGCAAATGATGGACGTCCATGGTGCAAGTAGTACAAAAAATCCAGTCGTTCCATTATAGCATATTTGTTCACCAGTTCAGGGGATGAAAAATGAGGAAAGTCACTTGATGCATCTAGAAAGAACAGAATCATTTTTATGAGCTGATAAACAGTTGAATTAAACATAGAAAATGGCTTTCAGCCACAAAACATGAGATGACCATCAACTACCTCTCCTCTTGTTCTAATTCAAATCTCAGCATACCCAAACCCCACTGAAATTCCAATTCTTGCTGTAAAATCAGAACTCTACATCACTTCTTAGGCCCTCAACTTGCTTTTAAAAGAAAATACTGCTTTTCTATCTCACAATACATTTGGAAAAAATTCTGTCTGTGAAGAGCTTAATGGAAAAAGGTAACCTATCTAGGATTTGATTTCAAAACAAAATTTTAGTAAACTACACTATGTTTTTTGTAGAAGAAATGGCCTTTTGAGTGAGTTTATGTGCCAAATCATTCCACTGGAAGGTATTTTATCCTAGGTGCTCAGGCTAGAGAAGCATACAAAACTTGAAAGTAACATACCTGATACAGCAAGAGTATTTGTTGACTGCCAGCCAAATAATTTAGTGGGATCAAAGGGCACTAATGACTGAAAGATTAAAACCAAAATATATTAAGACAGCTTAAGATTTTCACATCAGACCAGACTATAAAATATTTAGGGAGCTATAGTAGCAGACAGTCAGGAACAGCCTGTGCTGCTATCAAGCAGTGATGTATCTTGTGCAGTTCTCTCTCAAAGGTACATATTTATCTACTCTGTAGGATCAGAATGCAAACAAGTGCAAGGAAAGGCTTAGACTTTGGTCTAAGGAAATAGGGAAAGAACATGCTTAACTATTTTGCTAAACTGTGATCTTCGCAAAGGTAACACTTTCCTTATAATTAATAATTTGTAGCATTTCTTCCAAGTTTATCTCGTACCATAGATCTGAAGTAAAAGACATTTGCCCAGAAACGCGTCATGACGTGCGATGAGACACTATCCTTTAATTATAGATTTCAATTTTCCTTAGACAATTAAAAACATTTTAATTTTTGTAAGACTAAACAACCTGCCCACTGAACACTGCAAGAATATCACTTCCCTGACATTCCAGGACTGCTGAAGTTAAACACTGCAGACGTCTTTACATGTCTGGGGGGGCATGGGGAAGCCAGATTCGAAATATTTAGGCACCATTTTAAAAAACTGTTCAAAACGAAGCTATAAACTTTAGCTCCAAATTAAGGATTCCAACATATGGTCCCCACCCTCCAGGCTTTAGCTGAAAACAAGCTTCTCTTAGTTTACTTTTGCTCTGCAAAAAAGCACTACCGAGAAGCATTTTGTATACCTGAACAAGATGGTAAAGAGAGATATCAGGTGGCAAAATTCCATGAGAAGTACACGGGGGAAAGAGAGCAGCTTTGAGTTTGGGGTAAGGAGTCAATGCCATTTTTAAGAGCTGTGGATCAACTTTCTTTAGAGGTTTTTCCATATCTTCATTCTGAAGAACCTACATTGCAAGAAAGCAAAATTATTTCATTAGAAAGAAGACACTGCATTAAGGTAATAATAAAACAATCTTTAAACGTGCCAAACAAACTACCTTATGGGAATTTGACATATGGTGACAACAGAGAAAGTATCATTTTTTCCTGGAAAATCCTTTTAAGTTATATTAGACATATCTTCAACAGCACCTGATGTTTTAGGTTACTGTGCTATGTATCAAAAAGCTATCTGTATTAAATTCTGTTCCAACATGTGATTCACCAAGCGTTTTTCTTTTAAAAGTATAATAATTTATAATTTTTGATCGCTAAAGCACCGTGCAAATGGTTAACACAATGTAACCAGTAAGCTGAAGTTTTTGAAATGTGCCCAGATTTTCAGCCTTTAAAAATAAAAATAAGGAAGCTAAATAATACCTAGCAGAAACGCAGTCCTGTTACCCATTGCTTCATTTACTTAAAAACTACAAATGTCTACAAAAGGGGATAGTTGTCTAACAAATACATGCACACCATTTCAAAAGTTTCATTGAAAATATTTTTGCAAACAAGTGTCTATAAACACTCTCAGCTGTAACTGTTACAAAGGAGTTAAAGACTCCAACTCACAGCCAGTGTGGCTTGCTATTTCTACACCATGTAACCTCAAACCTCTCTACTCGCTTCATTTGGTCAACTAACACTGAAACACGGAACATCAAACCCAGAATTTTACATGAGAAGAAATTATATGACGGCATTAGTATATTTATTTTTATTAATGTATTCCTTTGAGTTTTCAACACCATATGAGAGCTTCTCCAAAAGCTTATCAGTAATTTGTTGCACACAGTACCTGATCAATACCTCCAGGTGCATACATTGTAGTAGCAAGTGCTAATAGCGTATGTCCTTCCAGCAGCATGCTGCTCACACTGGCTTGATTACTAGGAATCAAGATCTGAGCGTTTGCTAGACTAGCCTGAAAAATCATCTTTGGATCTTAAAAGAAAAAAAGTGAGAATTAATTTCATGCAAAACCAATATTAAATTATTAAATCATGCATTAGAACTGTTCTGCAACTATGAAAAAAGCTGAATTTTCCATTTTTTGTTAATAGTGACTTTTTCTCAATTTACTTATAAATACAGATAAGCTGTTCTAAATTTTACCACGCTTTCCCCGATTTCAAACCACAGTTTTACCTACACAGATTGATTTGGATTGAGTCCCACAGTTTAGCATTGCATTAGTTCAATTCTTTATCCTATACTGACCACACTTTCTGAAAAAGCTTCACTTGGACTTATTTTTATCATTTGTTAACGTGTGACTCTAGAAAAGATTAAATGTTTTAAAAAAAAGTGAATTGAGTTAAGGGCACAAATTCTACTGATTTTCAATGATAGTATCTAAAAAAAAAAGCAAACACATAATCCAAGGGGCAAAGAAGTCAAAATGCACCACAAGAACTAGAGGAAGCTTTAGTTTTAATAGTATACGCATTTTCTTATGAATTCTCCTTCTGTTCAACCTGTTCGGAATATAATCAAATTGGAGGCAATGATGATCATACACAAAACAATTCCGATATATCTACAGCCTCCAAATCATTATGTACAGTTTAAGTAGGAATTATAATCCACACTGTAGAGATGAGGAACTGATGCACATGTAAATGATTTGCCATGGTAAAAAACAAAGTTTGCAACAGAGCAGAGAACTAAACCCAGCTGTGCCCAACACTCCGCCAGCAGCATAAACGTCGGACCACCTGTTGAGGGAGGCCAGTCTCCTACCTCGTGGACTACTGGCAACCCCTCGACACTGCACGAGGAATTCAAACCAGGGATGTGCTTCATGCAATTCCTTGTAATCCAAAATAGGGCAATTTGAAGGAGTTAAACTGGAAATAAAATGAGTAGCAGGATAGTGAAAATACAGTATTTGTAACCATCTCCTGCCCCAATATAACACTGCATTAAAAATTAAGAGCATTTGACTTGGTGTTACGGTGACTTATTTAATCCATTCTTACGAAAGAGTCAAACCACATCACCCATCTCTACAAGACATACAGCTTTAGCTGATACGGAATCTCTGACAGTTACCTTCTTTAAGATCAGGTTTCTGTGCTTGCTTGCTTCCGTAAATCAAAGTAATAGTTTCCAGACCTGACAACCCCCAACGCTTTCCAAAGAAGGGACTTGATTCACGAATAGCACTCTGCATAGTCTAAATATTTTATGCAAACTAAAATTGATTATACAAAAAAAACCCCTCAAAAACCCAAAATAAGATTTGTTGACTTTTCTCTGGTCCACTTTTACCTTCTTAATAATTACACTGCTAGATTGGAGTTACAGCTAAGAAATTTTAATTGCAAAGTATTCATTAAGTGGAAAGTATTCATATAGTTCCAATACCTAATACTCCTTTCTCCTTCAAATCCCAACTAATCCTAATTTAGATGGAAACCAGCAATTTCTTTATTTGTGAATGTATCAAGAATGAACTCACACTTGTGCTCAAGTGAGAGTTTCTCAAGAACAAGTTGTTTTGGTTTATTTAAAATTGTCTTGCTTATAACATTATCCTAATTACAACTATAATCGTTTCCTTTGATGACTGACACACAAATTACTCTTGACAAGACAACTTGAATAAAGCTTCAAAATACAGCAAGAAACCTAACACACTGCCCCACAGTTTTTCATTACATGACACTGTTGTGACCCAAGTAGTCTTTCTCACCAAACAGCAAGGGCCGAGGAAAACTCTTAAGGCGACTATTAAAATTGTGTTTCGTTATTTAAATCTGCATGAGTTTTGAGGGATGAAAAGCATTCATACCTGTAATAGTCTAAGTAAGTGTATAACAGATACTGCAAATTATGTTCTAAACAGTGAAGGACAAAACGAGCATGGAAGTCCAAACCACTAGCAGCATTGCATTTTGGAACCGGGTGAGGATTTTGCAGTACTCCCCCAAGGTAAGACAGTCTTTGGAGCAGAAGTTCAAAATCTTCCAACTCAGAAGAGACAAAAATTCCATTTCTATCAGAAAAGAGAAAAAGCATACACACTGATTAGACAGTCATCTCTTTAGGAAGTTCTGAAGGGTGTTTTCAGTTCAAAATTATAAAGCAGACCTTTCCTTCTAGGGGATTACTTCACTACTGAGGCAAACACAACATGCCAAAAAATGTCTGATAGTGCTCAAACAATATCTTAGTTACTACAATTCACTGCAGAGAACAAGCTGTGAGGAGTGAAATGCTGTGTGTTTAGAATTTTCTCCCTTGCATTAAAATCGGCACCAGGAGTATAATCATGAAAGATTGAAGGGCTGATAGCGATTTCTATTGCTCTCATGTTTCTTACTGTTTTCAGGTAACGGAAAGTGCAAGTACAAGACTAAAATTAAATTTATTAATGGATTTGTGCTGTTTCAAAAAAGGGCACTAAATATAATATAAAAATTAATATGCATCAAAGATTTTATTAACAGGTACTTCTAGAACTATCTGATTTTGGCTTCACGTAAGATAGAAAGTTAGTATAATGCATTAAGGGCACATACCTAGCCAGCTTGTTTAATATATCATTTCTCATATAGCTACTACATAACATGTTCCGGTCAATAATGTCTGGAGTAAGAGGGGGCCAGTTAGCTTGTCCACACAAAGTCTGGCTGGGCTCAGATTCTTCAATCCATGAACAAATATTAAGCCAATCATGCTGGGCTGTCAAGTGCATCCAAAGAACCTCAGGATTACATCTGTTGAGTTCTGTGTTTCAAAAAGGCAAACTGATGAAACCAGCACAAACAAACACTACTTCGGGAAATGCCGACATTTCTTTATACATGTACGTATTTTTAATGAACAGTTGCAAATTTGATGCTGAGATTAAGTATACTGTTACAGCTTGTTAGAGCTTTATGTAAAACTACAGTATAATGAGCTTTACAGAACGTACCAGAGTATGACATTTACAACAAGTGACCATGCATTAGACAAGTCCCTTTCAGATAGTTCCAAATCACAGGAAAATCACAGATCCCTGCCAGAACGCAACAGGATGAAAGCACATTGTTTACTTTTTTGTCAGTGAAAATGGGTAAGTGACCTACAGTGGTAGCACACAACTTTAATTATATCAATGCCACTCCTACACAATTGCAAT
Organism: Pelecanoides urinatrix; assembly: GCA_013400755.1. Lineage (NCBI taxonomy): Eukaryota > Metazoa > Chordata > Aves > Procellariiformes > Procellariidae > Pelecanoides > Pelecanoides urinatrix. The sequence goes on from VZTQ01005309.1 coordinate 129,014, forward strand.
ATACTACGTCAAAGACAGATTTTTAATGCACAATTTCTTTTAAGTTCTTAGTACCAGAATACTTGCCTTGGCGTGGTCTTCTGGCGAGAATAATCATCTCCTGAATAAGCTCATCCCACCACTGAGCCCAGTTAAACATCACTCTGACTCTCCTACCGTGAACCTGACGTCTATCACAATTCAACAACGAGTCTAGAACAGCTGTATGTCTGGAAAGGTCTTGTTCCTTTCTCCAGTTCTTGAAACTGCAATGAAGTACTGCATTAGGACGTTTTCTAATACTCTTTTAAAAAACAGTCCACAATCTAACAAATAGAAGATGATGAAAGGGTCAACAAATTTTGCTAGTCCATTTTGAAGAGTTCTGGAAGTGACAGAGGGACTTACTTCAGCTAAAAGTTTGAGAGTGCATATGAGAGCAATGAGCAAAGAATTACCTCATTTTTCTAAAACGGACATAGCAAATGATAAGCATCGTAACATTTTTACAATTATTTAACTGTACAACGATTTTTCTAGATTACTTTAGCTTGCTATATTATGGGTATCATATAACAAAAATAGAGCAAACATTCCATCTGAACACGTTTCATTTGATTAATAATTCTAATAATATCATTTGTTATTAAAAATACTTCATTCATAGTGATGATGACATGAACAGAACAACTCTGTTACACTGACAATAGTACATCATGACTTAGTCCGGAAAGAACATGACAGGAACTGTTACATTAATGAGAAAAGTAATCAGCTCCCACACTGACCCTTACTTCTACAAATTAAGACCAGTGTGAAACTAATGAAATTACAGAAGACTGTATTTGTTAGTGCAGTAAATCATACGGAATGTAGAAGTCAGTGTATTTTAAATCCTATTAACGTTATTAATTAATAATTAAAACTGATAACCCACATTACCTGGAAAGAGATTGAATCTCTTTATTTTCTTGGAAGGATTCCGAGTAAAAGCTTTCAACCTGATGCACAAAGTCTATCATTTTCTTCTCTTTTTCAGAAAAATAATTTTCTTCTTGTAAAACTTTCACCTTTAATTCAAATTAAAGTATTACCTCCAATTACAACTTTTATCTACTTATAATATATTAAAGTTGTAAACGATCCTGCAAATGTAAAGAGTTAATCAACTGTAGGAAAAAATGCTGGAAGCATTGAGGTCAATACACTTAAATCACAAGAGGGCCAGGACTTCATACTGTGTGCAAGCAGATGACAACTATATCAGAGCCAGAACAAAGAAATGACATTTTAAGCGATTTTTACTTTAACTGCAAATACAAAAGAACATACGCATGTCAATGACATGTTTCAGCAACTACCTTGCAAGGATGCAGGGACAAAACCTGTTTGTTCCCATTCAGAAAGTTTGTTCAGTACAATGTTTTCTCTCAGCATAAATACACATCAAACTTCAGACCTGAAAACATCAGCTAGACAAAAGCCTTTTCTACACTTACCAACAAATCTCGTACATGTTTATCAACTGTGTAGAAACATATCTTATGCAATTCCTCCTTCACATCAAAGCCCTAGCAAAAAAGAAGATACTCATTGTATGCAAACTGTACAAATGCAGCTGTACATTGATAGAATAAATGCACCTGCTTTCTTTCCAAAGCACGCAACCCTTCACAAGCATGCTTGTGGTATTTGGTTCACCAGTTACTAAAGATGTCATAATAACCCAGTGATCTGTGTCATGCCTCCAGCATGTCTGGATATAAAATGTGTACCCTTTAATACCTGACTTGCCAGAATCAGCTTTACACTTGGCTGATCGTGACATCAGTCAATACACATTCATAAACAGGCTCCCTCAGCATTCTGAAGGCATTAGTGATCAAGGCAGTTCTTTAAAACAAGTTAATTTTCATTGTAATACATGTATGTGGTAGAATCAATACATCCATAAGATATCTAAATGCTCCCCATACTCTTAGCATTCATTTATTTTGTTAGTCATAAAGAAGCGTTAAGAACTATCAGCATGCTTATCGACCACCTCTCACCATATTTCTTAGAAGTTCTGAGGCCTCTCTGGTATCGTCCTTCAGAAGACGGTCATAGACCAGATTCAAACCTGTCTGAATAAATTCTTGAAGATTTTGAGCAGGATGCTGATGCATTCGGAAGAAGGTCTGGGCCTCTGGCATTTTGTTGCTTAAGATGGCCTCAGCAATGACTTCCTAAAAGGGAAAAAAAAATGGAACAAACTGATCTCATTAATCTTCAGTGTTACTATCTTTATAATCCCTATATCGATTTTTTTCCCCAACAGTTTGAAGACATTTCCACATTAATAATTTCCTTAGATATATTTAATAAGAATAGTAAAAAATGGATTACTCATTTTTACCTCTGGTGTTAGTTTTTCCCACACGTGGCTTTCTTCTAATGCAGGTAGGTCTTCAGCAAGATCACTTCCTGTGTGTACCGTATTTATTTGTGGTTGAGGATATTTTCTCAGGAATTTTCTAAGTTTAATAATGTAATCAGCTAAAATATTCGCCCCTTTCTTCAGGAATTCATCAGGTTCTGTCAAGAGCATCCAAGATATCAGTAAAACAGAAATGAACAATACAGCGTTTTTAGTGCTTAGCAATGTTGAATGTATTCTCCTGACTAATAAACGGAACACACCTCAGAGGAAAGAGCCCATCAGCTCTTATTGCAATCTGACCTGTACAGGTACTGATGCCATCCACCACTACCAGCCTACTGTCAGGATACAGTCACAATCCTACCAGTGCTCCAGAGAGGTCCCCCTGTCCTCATTGATATGTTTTCCCCTTCAGGGACAAGGAAACGAGAACTGGAAGTTGTTATTAATCCAACCAATTATTAATCAGATAAGTCTCATTTAAAATGCAGGGACTTTTAAACATAACTTTCATGTAGTAAGAAATAAAGACTACTAAAAATCATGTAGAAAAAATGATTAAGAATAACAGTTAATGGTCTGCACCTTTTACTATCAGAAGAATTCAGTTCTGCTTTAACATGTATAGCCTGTTGGTCCACAGACTAAAAAGCATCACTGAGACAGCAATTCAGACCCAAGCAGCAGGACAGCACACTGTATGTTGGGACATGTCACCCCTCTCTCCATAGTTTTCTCTAGCAAAACAAAATTGTCTTCTGGAATTCTGTCATTTTAATACTTCACTAGTATACCAGCTGTTACTCTATTCTTGTACCTTCTAGGCTGTAGTTCAAAGAGCAACATTTCAGCAACTGTGCCAGCGTAAGTCGTGCACTGCCACATCCAGTCATCCCCCATCAGACTGTTTCTTGCTTCTGTGCCACCCCTCGGGTTATACTGGGATGCGCGACAGTGTTGCCACACAGTAAATCAGACTGGGAAGTGCTCCAGATAAAAAATAACCTGGTAGGCTATTTTTTCAGCTGTATCAGTTTCTTAAACTAGTCTATTCCATTCCACAGCCACATAAATATTTGTGCCAGAATATTTCAAGTGGTGGCATTGAGAAAAGAACGAGCAGCTGAGGGCTAAACTCAAGCCGTTTAACGGCACTACCATCAAGCATCCAGCAATACCTGAAAGTCCCATTCTGCTGTTCTTACGCATCCCAAAATGATTCTGTTGACAGTATCCTGTCCATCTGAGAGCCTGATCATAGCTGTTTGGGCTAACACAGATACTGTATTCAGATTAATTTCTCATGTTTCCCCTTAAATAACATCTTTCATTCACTTAACTCTAGCATGTTTTTTGTTAACTCTAGGCAAATTTAGGCTTTTAATTAAAAAAATCAGTTGTTCTTACTTGCCTAAGCAATGACACATTATATTACTGCATATGACTCAAAATGAATAATCTTACCCTCTGTGTGCACAAAAATTTCTTCAAGTTGCTTGTTAAGGAAAGTCAACGTGAGGTTTAGCAGCTGCTCAGAAAAGTGTTTACTGTGAGGTTCCATATCATTTTCCTTGATTGCTGAGCAAAGCAAGTTTAAAGCTGGCCTCAGCTCTTCCAAATCTGCAACATTTACATAAAAAGTTAAAACATCTGCATTCTACCATATGACTGATCACATAAATTTAAAATTTAAGTTAAAAGTCATAAAGGTATGCCACAGAAATCTTCTAAAATGTGTCAAACAATATATGTAACATGCTTCGCCTTCACATCAAAATGCTTATAATACGTATGCCAATATCAGAACACAGCAAAAAACCGCACACATTATGCACCGNAAAAGTAGAACTAGAGCACTGGAAAACTGCAGAGACACAAGGAGATTTGTTTTGTGGTCTGATAAATTAAAAATATTTTATCACCTATTGTTAAGGGATACCAAGCAACCTTTGGTAGCTTTAAGTTCTCCTCTTGGCTTTACAAGGGCAGTATGATAAAAACAAAAATATAGTTCCAAGGATTTATTTTCATATTTGACGTTTTGCAAGAGGACAAAACCTGCGCAGAAATTGGCAAAAATGCTTTTGGGTCCAACTAAGAGGGATTTTTGAGCACTGCTTAGTTTATATCTTTTTTTATGTGTGTTAACTTTGTTGCTGTATTTCTTCTTTTGGGTTACTCCGGGTTTCTTTGTTTATTTAATAACTAAATCACTACTTTTTGCCACTAGGTTACTGAGGCATAGTTTTAATAGTGTATAAAAACACCACTGACATTGCTAAACTGCATTCATTACTTCAAGGAAGTATTTTTGTTATCTCTAAGACATGAAACACATTTTTTTACCTCTAGCGCATGTATCGGAATTGAACATCGTTCCCATCCATTGAGATGACAAACAGAATCGACGACTCCAGCGCTGCCATAGATCATCAATCTATTCAAAAACTCCTCTTGAGTTAAACCAAAAAGAACTAAGGAGAGACCATGCTCTAAATAAAAGAATCAAACCATAATTAAAACCATATAAGCAAGTTGCTACACAGCAACATTTCTGCTGCCTCTCTTCCAAAATAATGATGCAAAGCGGCAGTGGCTCCGTTCGGATTTCACCTCAGCAAGAATGCATTAGAAATTAGCCAACAGCAGCTAGGCAGACAGGAAAGAACACTACGAAAAAAAAAAAGCTTTTATCAGAAGGCTACATCAGAACAATTATATAAAAACGCCCTCACCTGTCAGAAGTATACATAATGGCACCTCTTCACTGCAATCCACATAAACACTATGTTTGCCAAAGTGGTAATACGTCACATCTTGCGACTCAAAATCCCACAGAGCAAGAGTCAATCCTCTCTCGTTTGTTAATACTACAAACAGGGCTTTAACTCCAGTTACCAATTTACACTCCAGTTTCACCACTTCTTGTGGTGCTTCTACAGGGATTTGTTTCCATTGCTGTCTTGCATCGCTGAGGTTTGTACCATCGCTTTGTAACGGTTTGGAAGGGGGCCATGTAACAGCCCGTGGAACAAAAGCCACCATCTTCTCAGAATTTTCATAGATTTCAGGATCATGATCTTCGAGATGGGTAAAAAACTGATACCAAGGTAAATTCAAGTCATTCACCAAATCTGGAGAACCTGGTCTTCTTCTCCTTACTATATCATGTAGTGAGGACAAGTGTGCCTTCCAGGACCTGGGGTGAAGAAAGAAGTTACCTATAATACCAGGTATTACTCCAAGAACAATGCAGATAAATAAATTTTTAGTTTTCTCAGTTAAGTAATATGCATTTTAAGCTTATAGATTCCATGCAGCATCTTGCATTTTAACCTTAACATGTCCTGCTTATTTCTATTTAAATACTGTTTGCAGCCAAGTTGAATGATCACAGCAGCATTAGCTGACAACTAACATGAAGCTGAGTATTTTTAGTAGAAAATTTTCTTTTCCTCACAGAAAATGCCCCCATCAATTAAAAAAAAAAAAGGAGAATGAAATTAATTCCAGAATTGAGTATCTATTAACACAAAATATTTTCAAGTCCACATGCACTCATCCGCGCTAAACACGCAACAAACTGTAAAGTACTTGGAATACAAAAATCTGTCAATACTGGTTCAAACTAAAAGTAACACCCTAAACAGTAATTACTATTTGGAAGCTGTTTGATGACATATGCAAAGTCGTCTCAGCCCATTTCCTAACATCATCCTAACGTTAAAAAAATTTAAAGCAGAGTGAGCTGATTTTACTTGCCACAACTACAATTAAAAAAAAAAATCAGCAGTTTATGAATCAAGGATCTAAAGGAGGCAAAAACCAGCCTGTTTTAGAAAGTGTTTTCATTATGTACCTGTCTGTGCGGAAAGGCAATGACAGAAGCTCCATGCTATAGTCAGAACTAGCAAGGTCATCCTCATCAAGTCCTTCAGGAGGCTTCACTGGAAGATTTTCAGAATCTCTCTTACGGAGCAAATGCTCAGGGAACTGTCTGTAAAGAAATAAATATTAAATTTCACCTCCCTCAGATGATTTAAGATCTTTTTTTCCTTCATGTTTAACTCCTCCAGGAGCTAACAGTGAAGCGGTTTTCTCTCAGATTAATAGCATTCACAAAAATGTATCCAGGCAAGCCATCAAAACCCGATGCTATTTCCTTTGAGGTGGACAACACCTCTAAATTACAACCTAGTCCTAATTTATCAAGCAAAATCAGTAAAGTTGTATCAGAATAGTTTAACAATCCCATACCCCGCAGTATTTCTAAAAGGTGTTACCAACGACCGCTGGCACTAATTGACAGCACGTATCTTAATCTTCCTAGAAAAAATATAAAGTCCAATACAAAGTTTTTCTATTTGTTAAGGTGACAGAGCATAAATTGGAGCAAATAATAATGGGCAATCTTTAAACAAATATGAAATTTCCACTCTACCACGGAGCCAGAACTCAAAATAAAAAGCTGACAGCATCTCACCTATTACAGGACCAAGATCAGGCACTTTCTAATGTTAGTTGTACTCAAAAATTTCATGTAGGAACTCTGCTGCAAACGTACCTGAAGTACGTGTTTAGATCCACAGAGATGGCGTAGTTGGAAGAACTGATGATCACAGCAACACTGAGATCATGCGACACTTTCACAGCAGCGAGGGGCGATGTGACGGCTGGACTCCTGTCCTCATCCAGCACATCTCCCTGGCAGAGTGCTACGTTGACGTTCGCTAGATTTGCACCATCAAAAGAGTCAAATACGTCTTTAAACAGTGTCAAAGAAAACACCAGGCCTCAGATTGTCCAACAAACAAGAAATTACATAAAGGGGAGGATAATGAATTTCTGTTAACTTTGTGGTCCACGCCAATCTCTGCACAACAAAACATTTAGAATTGCTTGTTTTACAAGAGCATTCTAAGCTCAGCTAGGATCAGAAGTGAATTGTGCTGGGTGCTGTACAAACACGCAACTTGTGCCATCTCAAAAGTGTTAATTTATACTTAGAAGTGAACTGGGACAAACATATATTGACAGTTACATAATTAGGAAGAAAACGTAACCTGACTTTATTGCATTTTTTTACATACGTGTCAAAAAAAATTGACAAAGAACAGGTTAAAGTTGAGCACCTTGTAAAACAATCTGACAGGTCTAAGCTGCTGTTCATTAGAACACAGAAGACAGCTGTCTGGTTTCCAAGCTGTGACTCCCTGCATATCTGTAGATAATTTCTAAAGGATCTAATTAGAAAAGAAAGGCTAGTGACAGTAGACTTAAGCCTGTTACACATAAATCCATATATCAAAAATGCTGAAAACAATTACTCCAGTGTGAAACAGATTTCCAGTGGCATGTTGACAAACTACATTTGACACATGACTATGGCATTTTTTACAACATTAACTAGCACTTTGCTACACAACCCCTTTATTGAAAGCATCTTCAAAACAGACACTTGAATTTCTTTCAAGAAATTTCTGCTTAACCCTGACAGAAAAGAAAAACGACTTTGTTCTTCCAGATCATTTACACCGAGAGCTAGTCTCTATTGCAAAGGATACAAATCCAGCCAGAACTATCTAACAGAAACAGGATCCCCCTGCAGAAGTTTGTATCTGTTATTCTTTCCAAAACTTGTGGAGGCAAATCAAGGGTAAAGCAGTCACATGTCTCTAAGGGTGAGTCTCTTCCAGGAAAGGTAAGATGCACAACAATAAACTTATTGAGCAGAAGTATGCATGTGTTGTTTCCAAAAGACAGTATCCTCAAAGAGAAAATTGAAGACAGACCTGTAAGTTTAAAGATATTTTAGGATTATAGCAATACTTTTGATTTGTAAAGATATCTCAAGAAAATTACAGCTCAAATTCATTGCCTCCGCTACCATCTTAATAAAAGTTGGGACTGGGGAAGGGGGGGCTTGTTTTGTTTTAAATCTCACTTTCTATGTCAGGAGCACTAATTTTAGAACAGTTTCCTAAAACGGTGTAGGCTTTTAAAGTGGACAATACTATGAAGAACACAAAAAATCATCACAAAACAGTATTTCAGTCAGCACTGAAAATAAAACCTACAACCTTTGGACATAAAAATACTTCAGCAAGGGAGGCTGTTTAAGAACATGTAAAAACATCACAGGTCTAGGTCCTGCAAAGACTGTGCATTCTAACTGTACGCTACTAAACATAGAACATAAGGTTAAACATATAATTAGTCTTTGCAGGGTTAGTGAGAAGCCCTGCCTCTGTTTTATTCCCATCAGTTCCAATATTAAAGGGAAAATTTGAGACACCAGGGTTGCGTGAATATGTTTTATTAAAGTTTATTTTTAACTCTGTATCATCCAAACACCTTACCCTACAACAGTTTAATTTCCTCTAACAACATCTTCTTTGAATACAGAAACGTCTGCATTATTTTTCAAGTTCATTAATACTGCTACTGATCACTTTAAGTAAGTGTGAAATTATCTGACACTTCCCTAGTGTTCAGTCCTACTGCCTCGATTTGTTTCACCAGCTGAAGCAGAATTAGACCTATAATTTCAAATATGGAATACACATTGAAAGTTACTCACTAATGTTTTTAACTTCAAGGAGCTTTTTAAGTGTATCTTCCTTACAACTGTGCAGGGAAATTGGGTTGTATTTTCCATCTTCTATAGTGAATTCATAGACAAACAGTTCATGACTTTTACTAACAGCCAGTATTTTTGTCTTGTATGCTTGTAGGTCATCATCTTCTGTATTCTCCCACATGAAGCTGAAGATACAACATGCAGTGTGTTTACTGACCTTATTCTCTTTCCACATTTCATGCATTAAACAGTTCTGGAAGCGTACCAACGATGGACAGTATAATTTTAATCTTTTGCAGTAAAGATTCTGCCGCCACCCCGTTCCTTCCCAACACTAGAACATATTTCATCCCTCACAGAGGCTGCAAGACAAGAGAGCGCTTGAGGAATCCCTACTTCTCTTCCTCTCAAGAATACAGGGTTTTTCTATCCTTGTGTGTTTCTTTCCTTTAGTCATCCATGACACGCACCACGTGAGCGATGCTCTGCTTCAGGACTTCTAGAACAAGGAGCACAAGCACTGCCAGCTAGGGAGAAGCCGAGCATATTGCCCACTTCCATATGTTTTACCTCCCCGTTGCTTAGACTGAAACACTCTTCAGGCGTCTGACTCCACACCTGCTCTCGTACGGAGGGGGAGCAGGCAGAGAGGAAACAGCGAGGCGGCCACTTAGGATGGTGCAGTGTGAAACACGAGACTAGAGCACTGTAACAGTGTTGGTATTGCTTGACACTGCCGACGTTTAGAATTGCAATGCGACTGTGGTTTTGACTCGGCATTAAAAGCTACTAAAGCAGATGAAAAACATCTCGTGATCGCTGAATGTCACGCACCAGAGCTTGCCCCTGACCAGCAGACAAGGAAGTCAAGTAGTCAGGGCACTATGAAATTTTAAGCCAGCAACTCGACAAAACCAGATGAATTTTCTTTTTTTGTTTTTTTTATATACTCCAATGAATACACCCACAACTAAACAAATAAGTAGATATAAATCAACGTTCCCTCCAGCAATGGGATTTTAAGTGGAAAACACCCCATTTCACAGAAGGATTTGAAAGCCCTCCTCAGTCTCCTGCAGCTTTCAGGGCCTGCCCTCGCCTGTGCAGGACTGCTCCCTTTCGGGGCGCGCCCCCAGACCCTGGGGTCCACCCGGCGCCTCTCACCAAAGCAGAGCGACGCCGGGGGACCCGTCCCAGCCTCCCTTTCCCCTGCTCGCCCCCTGCCACTTACTCAGCCCAGTCTCCCGGGAGGACGCTGCCCCGGGCCCGGCCGCCTCCGCCCGGCACCAGGGACTCCAGGTAGATCCCACCAGGGACCAGGAGGCTGCCCAGAGCGTCCTGGCCCCTGCTCAGCCGGACCCAGGCTGCGTCCCGCAGGGAGCCCTGCGCCTCCCCCGAGAGGGGCGCCAGCAGTACGCGCAGCTCCCGCTTCGCCCCGTCCATCCTCCTCAGGGAGGGCCGCCAGCCCCGGCCTAACGGCCGCCCAGACCCGCCGCCATCTTGGATGGAGCAGCCTTTCCTTCCGGTCAGCTGACAGCGCTGACCAGTGCCGTGGTGCGACTACAATTCCCAGCAGGCACCGCGGCCCCGCGCCGGCGGGCGGGGGGACAATTCGAGCTGGGAGCTGTAGTCTTCATGGGGGCCTGCTGCGGCGGCCGCCACCTTCGCTCCCTGCGGGCGGTGAGATCAAGGTAGGCGACCGCCTCCGGGGGCCTTTATATTCATCACAGCACCTGGGACAGGGTTCTCCGCACAGCTGAGCCGTCCGAAGAAGCTCGAAACGTACAGCAGACCCACCCCTAACTCCCATTATCCAACCCGTGCCTCTTCCTATTAAATCTAGCAGCTCTAGCTTGGAAAGTAAATCATGACGGCTCCCTCCCCCATGCTCCTTTAGTTGTTACCGTTACTTGGAAAGGGTGAGGTTCCTTGGGGCAAAGCCCGGCAGACCGGGGAGCGTTTGTGCGTGTGCGGACGGGCCTGCCGGCGCCATGGCAGCTCCGCAGAGCCCAGGCACAGCCCACAGCGCTGCCCGGGGTTGCCGAGCCCCCTCGCAGGTAGCCCGAGGGGGCTCGACAACCCCGGGCAGCGCGGTGAGACCCCCGGGAAGAGCCACTTCCCCGCAGCAGCAAAATCCCGCCAACGCTGAGGGAACGGTTAACCACGCCCCCGCCCGGCCCCCTGGGCGGAGCCCCCGCAACATAACCCCGCCCACAGGCATCCAAGAGCCTGTCCCCGCCTTCGGGCGGGGCCTCGACAACCTCGACCCCGCCCCCAGACCTGGCCTCCTCTAGCCCCGCCCCTGGAGGAACTTCCCGCTGGTGGCGGCGGCGGTGGACGGTGGCCGCGAGGGTCCGGCTGCCGCTCTCCCATGGCGGAGCGGGAGGATGTCGCTGGTCTTCGGGCTGCTGTCGCACACGCTGAGCAGGGTGCTGTGGTACTCCGGGCTGCGTAGGGGCTGCCATGCCCCCCGGCACCAGGCCATGGAGCAGGAGAAGGCGCTCGAGGTTTACGGTGACTGTCGTGGGGGCTGGTGGGGGGGTCCAAGGGTCGTCCCTGGGGTGAGGGGCCGTGGGGCGAGGGGTCGTGAGGGGCTGTGGAGCGGGGTGGGGAGGGAGCGTGAGGGGCCCTGGGGGCCGTTGGTGCGGTGCCCTTGGGGGTGTGAGGTGGGGAGAGCCAGGCCTTGTGGGGGGCCGAGAGCTGTGACCTGGGGTTGGGTGGGTGGGAGCGCTGCTGCGGGGTCCCTGAGGGGCTGGGGTGAGGGCGGCTGCTGGGTGCGGGGCGGGAAGGCAGTCTGCCTGCCTTACTCGAGACCCTGGCAGGGCTGTGGGGCGGGGAGGGGTTTCCCTTGGGGTGCTGGAGGGTCCGGGAGGTGGTAAGGGAAGGGGGAGGGCCTGTTTTGGGTGCCTGCCAGCTTTCCCAACCGCACCGCCAGCCCCAGGCTGCGTCTGGAGCCGGGGTGGGTGCTGTGACCTTGGGATGGGGCGTGTGCCCCGGTCACCGTTGGGATCCCGAGCAAGGAGCGCACCGAAGAACTTAGTGCAGGGCTTGGCTGGTGGGTGATGCGGCTGCTTCCCAGCTCCGGAGCCTGAGGGACGGGGCCGGACAGCTGCTGGGCTCGCTCAGTCCCTGCGCGGGGGGGAGTTACCTTCGTGTTTCATCACTTAGACAGAAGAGAAGCTGCACACACCTGGAAAGGCAAGTAATTCCAGAAAGGTCAGCCAGAGAGTCCAGCGAAATGGAGATTTCTGTTACTCAATGACTGAGTTTTTTGTAAAATATGGAGAGATTTTACCTCTGGAAATGCTGCATCTAGGATCTTAGAGGATTCCAAAAACATTGTCCAGCTTTGAGGCACTGTTATATTAGGAGTAGTGTGACGATTCCATGCAGCACTGTATACAGTTTTATCTAAAAAGAATAGAAGAGGAAACAATGTCAAACAAACTCAATTTTAAAACTTGAGTGATGTTTAAATATAGGCACGTTAAAACATTAGTGGCTCTAAGTAATAACTTAGGTTATGAACCTTAAGCATGTCAGTAGTCCCGTTGATTTCAGTTCATCCGTAGGGTTATGCTTGTGCGTGGTCTTTGCAGAACTAAAGCATTTGTCAGTGTAAAATTTAGATTTAAAAGACCAGAGACATCCATGAAGTACTGCTGAACTAAATCAACTTCAGTGTTCCTCTCGTTGCTTGATGAAGTAATTGATTGCTTCTTTAATGGGCCTTTTCACATAAAGGATAAAATTTAAAAATAGAGGAAGAAATGTATCGGAAATTACAAGGAAATGTGTATGTGAAGATACTTCTGTTGTATGTATGTATGAAGTAATTTCAGTTGGACTAGATGATCATTGTACGTCCCTTCCAACGGAACTATTCTATTCTTATGGATAAAATACCAAAAGTCATTTCAGTGAGAATTCCCCTGCTTAAAATCAAATTGGGCTAGATGTTGTAGGATCAAAACCATTTTCTTTAAGTAGTCTTTCTGTTTTCATTGAGATGGTTTCTTTGGCTAGACTTCTATAATTGTCTAAGACTTTAAGCAAAAAGTGATACTAGAGACAGAACAATGGAAAAAAGGTGAAAATACTTTTTAGCGATCTGACAAATAAGACTGTTAATCTGTTTGGTGGGAAACATTCTAATACAGCTAGATAGTTTGTTTGCTTGTTACCATCGTGATCCCTAATGTAATTGAGGGGGCAGTTATCAATTCTTTGGCAACACAGAACAAATAGCCTTGTGGCATCTACTGTGTCTTCTGGGTTTGTAATTCAGCAGCATCGCATCCTTATGTAGAGAGAGAAACAGAGGCTAGGGGCTTCAGAATGATTTCAGCAATTGTCTGCTTCCCTGGGAATTAGGGAATGGGGCTAAGTTCTCTCATTCATCCTAAATTTTGTTTTATGGTATGACTTTGGACAGCAAGTGTTTCCCAGCCCTGCTGAAAGGATTACCTAGGTTTTGAGAGCAATTTGAGTAGCCCTTGCAGGAGGGTGAGAGGTTCTGAGAAGGTGAGGCGAGTACCAGGAGTGAAAGCTTATACGACTGTACAAATGTAAGTCTTCTCCTCCCTCACAGGTCAGGGACTTTAGGATATTCCTGCACGGATGGAGTCCAGACAGACATGAACTGCTGTTCCTGCCTGCTGGCTGCCTTCTTCCTTCCTGCCTGGAAATAATACAGCACTATTAGTGCCATGTTGTACTGTGGCTGCGATGCCTGCGGCGAGGCTGGGCTATCAGCTCAGTGGCAGGAACGCGCTGAAAGCAGCTTTGCAGCTCTCAAGTTAAGAGCTGGGTGGGTCTGTCTGTACCTGAAGATAGACTGGAGACCCGTGGTGAAGGCGGGTGTCCCATTTGCTTTCACAATACAGTTAGCTATTGTAGTAGAGCTATTGGTAGGGTTACACTAAAAATAAAATCACTAGGGCTAGCTAAAAATACCTCCCCATTGTTTTTTAAAGGTTGAAAAACCTGATCTTAACCTGTATCCTTTTAGTTACCTTATTTATACCAGAAATGTTTGTACTTGCATTTCTAAGGGGCAAACTACTGCATACAAGGCAGAAACGAGTGAGAGGTGACAGCTGGGAACTTCCTAGGTTTGGCCTTCGCTGTCAAAATTAGTGTCTCTTCAAGTTATGCCTTGTACGTGGCACAGATGTGAATAGGCTAGAGATCTCATTGCCTTTCCTTCTATGCTACATTACTCAGCAAATACATTGAAATGCAGAGACTTATTTTTTCAGGCTCTTAGGAAATTTACAGAATCCATATATTCTGTGTGTTATTTTTCAGTGCCCTATAGCCAAATGTTGTAGCTTTTGAATATTACTTTAAAAGCTTTTGCTCTATGGAAAAAGCAACAATAAATGTAATTGTTTCATTGTACAATGAAACTTCCTTAAGCTAATCCAGAACACGTTGCTTCTATAAAAAGCAATGCTGTTTATCATTTTCTATACAGGTGTATTAAAACTAGTTGATCTCCACATTTTACAAGCTAAGGAAGTGACCATGGATACAGATAAATATGGATTAGTGCATTATTTTTGTATTGCTTTCCCTAAGATAGCTTGAAAATCTTAACTGTGAGGCCAAGGCTGGGAAGTGGAGAGAAGATGATGAGAAGCAAATCTGGCTTGTCTTTTTAATAAGTTAGATTTTGACAAAACTGAAAGGCAAGCAAACCTATCTGAAATACTGCATCTATGTATATCTTTTGGGTTAACATTGAATGACCTGTAGTTCTGAAGGTAATACATATCCTTTAATAGGCATGTTTTGATTTCTATTTATTATAGTGGGGTTGTCAAAAATAATAGTAAGTTTAGAACTGGAATGTGAAAAATAGGTGCACACTGAACAATAAATGCGTCAGTTTGCCCAGTTCTGAAGCAATTTGTGGGATAATGTATCGCTGATATTTACAGCTCTGCCTTTGCTGAAGAGGAGCAAAATAAACAATGCTGGGAAGATGGTTTCTAATAAAAGTACCTTTTATTAAATTCAGGAAAGCTACTTTATTGTTGGTCACTTGTCTTCTGCTTTAGATATAATCCGTACTATCCGGGACCCAGAGAAACCTAATACTTTAGAAGAACTGGAAGTGGTAACGGAAAGCTGTGTTGAAGTGCATGAGATAGGTGAAGATGAATATCTGGTTATCATCAGGTTTACACCAACAGTACCTCATTGCTCTTTGGCTACTCTCATTGGTAAGATTTCTGTTTCATTAAATCTGTAACAATGAGCGTAAAGTTAATTTTAGGTTGTCTGAATAACATCAGTCTTAGTTAAAATTCAGTATTGCTTTGCCAGCAGTTTGACCAGGAATGTAATCTTGAGAACCCTACTAGCAATACAAACAAACAAAAACCAGAAGAAACGTGGGGACATCCATCTGTTTTTAACAAGTTAGGGAAACTCTTCAAAGAGAAGCTCTCAAAAATCTGCTAGGAAGTGGTACAGAATTCCTTCTCTATATTTTCCAAATTCTTTTAGTAATGTTAAATTAAAAATTTTGTCAGCTCATAAATTTAAAAAAAGTGTTAAAACTTTATGATTGCTTCCCTTACCTTATGGACTGTTCTCCATTCCCAAACATGTACAAAAAACCCCATGTGCAATCC
Organism: Pelecanoides urinatrix; assembly: GCA_013400755.1. Classification (NCBI taxonomy): domain Eukaryota; kingdom Metazoa; phylum Chordata; class Aves; order Procellariiformes; family Procellariidae; genus Pelecanoides; species Pelecanoides urinatrix. The sequence continues at coordinate 144,639 of VZTQ01005309.1, forward strand.
AAGAATACAAAAAAAACTTCTGGGCTGTTAGGAGTTTGAAAGCAATTAAGTTGAATGAGAATCTACACTGGCTTATTTTGCTTTTTTTCTTCCTTATTTGTGGTGAGATCACATCTGAAAAATCACGTCTGGGATCTGTGAAATGATTTGTTTAAATGTACCAAGGTTAGCAATTCTTACCATTATATATAAATACTAAGTTTTCTCAGTCTATTTTAAAGATTTAAGGGAAAATGCCTTTAATTGAATGAAGAAGTATATGTATTTATGCCCAAATAAGTCTTTGCAGCTTTATGTAGAAAGTAAACTATAGATAGTAAAGCATTAGCATGCCAAACGGTAATAATTTATTTATAGTTTGACCCCGTTAGGAATGTCGGTGGGTTAGGGCTCAGACCTGAGGCTCAATGATGTGCATGTCAAATCTTAAACTTAGTGCTAATCATGTTCTCAGCACTTAAATGTCAGCCAGGTCTTTGATGTCTGTTTGATTGTGCAGTCGTTATCAATATTGTGTGACCTCTAGAGCGTAGTTCCTCATGCTGTTACAGGAAAGGGTTATGGTAACTGTTTTAAATAGTTGGGTAGTATATGTAAGAATGTAGGCAGTAAACTTTTTTTTTTTCCCCAAACTTCCTTATCTGTACAGAGTAATCTAAGCTGGTAGTGCTTTTGGGGGTGTTTTTTATTGCTGTACCACTGGCTCAGCCTGAGGACAAACTGGGGCTGCAGCATGGCTTTGTCTGTGCGTAGCTCATTGCAAAGCCAGGCCTTTTGGGGAAACCGCAATGGCTAGTGGTAGGGGTGTCCCCAAGCTTGGATCTCGCTCCCAAAGATGAACCACAACTCTCCTCTGCTCAGTCTGTACGTCAGACATTAAATATGAAGTTAGGAGCTTGAATTGCCCCCAAGTCATTGCAGGCTTGTGTTCTTCAAGCGATTTATGTTGGATTTAACAAATGTTAGAAAACAAAACAGTACAGATGCAGCCACAGTGACAGCGGGGAAGCTCTATCAAAAATATAGAAGAAAGCTGGAAATGGAGGAATTTGTCTGTATTTAGTGTTACTAGAAGGTGTTTAGAGACCAGAGACCTCCTAACCTTGTAAGGCAGGTATGAGCTTAACTGAGAAGCTACATCCGAAGGGTCAAACTACAAATTATTTAGTCTTCTCTGTGGCTTGTGCTGCTCAGAATATAAAAGGAGAAGGTTGTCAATTATACTGGTGTTTTCTGATTGTTAAATATGGATTCTCTGAAAATGCACCTCAAACCTTGAGTTTTACAAGAAAATCTCTTATCTGTTTTGTTTAAACAGGCCTTTGTTTAAGAATAAAACTTCAGAGATGTTTGCCTTTTAGGCATAAGGTAAAGTATCTGTTCTGGAACTTGCTTTAAGCTACATGAATGTATGCCAAGTTCTCTTTAAAAGAGCGTATGCTGCAGGATCAAGTAACGTGCAAGCTGTGATTAAGGACGGGGTCTTTATAAAGCTTGTCATTTGCCTGTAGAGGGAGTGAATGTTGCAGTACAGTGTAGCACACGGAGGGATCTGTGAATAACTGTAGTTCTTCCTTTCCTTCACAAAAGACCGTTTATTGCTGCATTTCTGAAATACACTGTTTCAAGGGATTTCCTCACCAGCTGTCATTCAGGTTCTTGCTTGGTGGAAGAGAGAGTGTTTTCAAATCCAGTGTTACACAGAATTGACGTCATACTCTTGCCTTGGGGAAAATGAATTTGGTCTTCTGTAATATTTCAATGTATCTAAGCATCATAAATATAAAATGTTAATACTTACTGACTCTGCTGTACCATTTGGAATATCTGAGAGTTGTCTCCAGTGGACCAGCCCTCTGTGAGCGAGCCCTGAAAGCAAGAGAACTACTCAGTCATCGGTTAGAAACGGTTAAGGGGAGTTCCACTGCTTTATGTAGGCATCATCTAGGAAGTAAAAACTTCAGAACAGGTTTGTTAGAGTTTAGAAGAACTGCAGAACTCAAAACTGGAACTGCATTGAGGAATCTCTTTATGACCTGTGTCTTAGGAACTGTTGTATAGATAGCATACGGTCCTGACCCTGGTCAATATACTGTCCCTAACAGGGGCCAGCCCTGGCTATGCTGCTGGAGTGTGAGAAACTATATAGGAAACGGGGTTAATATAACCTTAAAGAAAGCTGTTTGAGTCTTAGCAGGAACTAAGAGTAGACCTGTAATGACAAACATAGTCTTTTATAGGCCTTTAGAAATTTGCCTGAAATAATTTAAAGTACAAATTCATTAGCTTAGGATTTCTGCTGTTGATTGTTGTTGTTGTTGTGTTTTTAATAGTTGCTAGCTTCATCTTTCCAGTTAAATGGTGTAAATTGAGACTTGCATTTCTAGAAAATTAGGTAGACAGTGATTTGTTAGGCTGGACACATGGTAACAAACAGGTTTAGCTTAGTGAGATAAGATAAAAGGCATAGGATTTGTTTACTTGGTTTTCCTTTGGTACGTCAGTTTTATGAGATCTCCGTGCACCTCAACACGTGAGGGTTTTTTTGTTGTTGTTTTTCCCAGGCCTGTTAAATGCATGAAGGTGATTTAGGTCTGTTTAGGTTCTAGTCTTATAATCTTTTCCCATGCAGGAAATAGATACTGCATTACACTACCATTTTTAAATAGAATATCTGTGATTCTTATCATTGAGCAAAACTTATTAGGAATATCTTCTTAGGAATCTCTTCCTAAGGATGTCTTTTGAAGAGTGCTTTGCTTGTGAAAGTAACACTTGCATTTCTGGTGGCTTTTAAACAAATTGTTCCTGAATTGTGGCCTGCAGCGAACTTGTTGGAAAAGCAGTGCCAATTCTCCACTCTGTTTCCAGTATCCTAACTGCAATTACTTTTTCACAAGAGCAGTTGATAGTAATGAGGAATGAATGCCTCCATAATTTTAAAGAAAGATTATTGGGGCCTCTCTGAAATGGGGGAGGAGATTGTCTTGTGAGTGTGTTGCAGTGAAGTCTAAGATCAGCTCTTGTAATCGATCCCCTTTCGTTGCCTGTGAACATTTTTAAAAGTATGAATTACATGCATTGTATGTGTATTGTACAATTTTTTGCTTCCAATAATGAATATGTTCAACTGTTGATGTATGCATTAATGATCTCTCCTCTAGCTGGAAATCTACATATCTGAAGGTACACATTCCACTGAAGAAGACAGTAAGTAGAGCTTATGAATGCGTGCAGCTTTAGACTGCGTGTTTGTGTTCTTTTGAGAAGTCCTTTTCTTCCTCTACCTTGCTATCCTTTCCAGAAATGAGTACACTGTTAAAGCTTTAAAATGAAACATGTAGTTGAGGCTGTTACAAAAGCTGTATTGGTACTGTGAACATATGCTTGTCGTCGTTTCATTTTTTTTAAACAAAAAAACCCCCCTAGTTCTTGCAGATGTGGAGTTGTGTTTATAACAAAAGAAGTTGCTACTGTGCTGCTGAATAATGAACATGAAGAACTTCCTGGCTGGTTGATCTTGCTATCTTAACACCATCATAACAAAAATACATGTTTCTCAGTCAGTGTTTAAAGTAAAACTTGCAGGACAACGAAATTCTTTCAAAGCTGTAGCCAATCACTGGCTTATTGTCCAGGCAATGTCCCAGGCTTTTTTGTTTTAAACATTAGACATCTTTGGGGAAAATCGGTTCTTTTGATTAATTGATTAGAAATTGAACCTGGAGAACTTGGACTACTAATTTGTCACAGATTTCACGTTTGATTTCAAGACATGTCATTAGTGCATCTTACATTCTTTTCCTGAACTGGAAAAGTAACAAAAATGTTTGGTTTCTCATGGTTGTTTTTTTTGTGACTGACTTTCATTTGCTTTGTTCTCAATTTCCTATTAATCCTCTATCCTTTCACTACTGGCTCTTGAGCACCTTCATATTCTTCTTCTCTTCTTGTCCTTCTATTGTGCCTGGCACAACCTTCTTGTTCTAGGCCGTGCAACTTAAATGGCTGCCTGTACAGTGCTGTATCAGCTATTGTACGAATTTCAATTTTGGATATTGTGCAGATAACATCTTCCACATAAAAAGAAAACTGGAAAGAAAGTTGACACAATATACTATTACTGTACAGCAGCATTTTCTCAGTCTTTGAGCTGGCCATTCACTAGATTTGGAAAATCTTCACTGCAGTATGATATCCAGCATTTCTCATGTTGTGGATGCAGTATGTGTAAAGTACCACTGAAAACTGCTTCTGACTTTACCTTTCCTGTAATGTTTTGCAGTCAACAAGCAAATCAATGACAAAGAGAGAGTAGCAGCTGCGATGGAGAATCCAAACTTGCGTGAAATTGTGGAGCAGTGTGTTACAGAGCCTGACTAGTAGCTGTAATACCCACAGAGTTATCTTTTTTGATACGTTTCTTAAAATATCTTTGTTTAAAAAAAAAAAAGAAATTAATAATAATCAAGGCCTTGAGTTTAATACTTGAGTTCTTTTTATCTTCCACATCTTTTTTAAAAGAAATTGTTTATAAGATAGATTTAAATTATGATTAATTAGTCTCTAAAATAAAGTGAAGTGTATAGTGTTAAGAGTTTGTAATTTCTGGTGTCCAGAGAAATATTTTATGATTAAAAACAAAACAACACATATGTATTGCCTTCTGATAGACATTGTGATATAAATTCAGTTTTGCAAGTTAAATTTCTACATTGTTTCAATCACTGCACTGTAAAAATAAAACAGATTCTTGTACTGAAATGCTGCTTTCTGAGTTCAGAAATGTTCTTTTTTCTTTTTTTTTTCCTTTAAGCTTAGTTTAGATTTCTGTTAGAGAAGGAAACATTTCATTCAAATTCTTCATTGTTGATAAACACATTAAAGCTGAAATGAATTCAGAAAAAGAACTCGGAACCAAGGGACTGGACTAGAACAAGGCAGATTTTTACTGGGACACTATTCCTGCTAAATATTTGCTTTTTTTCTCTGTAAGTACATGTTTCTGATTCTGCAGGTCTTGCTTTATAATTATCCTGGGGGTAAAGTTTTCCTATGGACAAGATCTTGCCAGTTTGATCCTGCTTTTTCTTATGACTTACCTGCAGCGTGGAAGGTGAGAGAATCCCACAGCCCTTCATCCCTGTGGTTCCCGCTGTCCTGTTTCTTTTTGCTGCTCCCTCACTAATCTTTTCTGGGGCATCTGTAATGTTGCCAGCTGTCACATGTTTTCTCACTGGAGAAGCTCTCTAGGGTTAGTTTCCATTGCAGCTGTGGATTTGACCATGGATTTACCTTTCCCTGAAGAATTAGGCAGATACTTCTCGCTCAGCTGTCCTCCCGGTGGAAGTGATGTTCAGTGTCTGCCGTGCAGCCACAGGAGGCCCTCAGTGGTAAATGTATGTGCGGGGAGAAAGGCTGGTGCCACCCATCTCATGCCCCAGGCACCTGACAAACTATTCGGGTATCCCAGAGCTGTGTGATCTGGCCAATGCGTAGCAGTTATCCCCTGCAGTGGTTCACGAGAGATTTAGGGAGCCATTGCTCCATGAAACAGCGATTACTCTAGTGGGCTTGTATTTGGTTAAATGGTGAGAAATCCTTGGAGTTCAGTGCAAACATCTGTTGAGATTTCAGGGATTTGTAACCATTGTAATAATAAGCCACATAAAGCTTTCCTGAAGGCATAAAATGGTTGAATGGATTCCAGCTAGGCTACACGTTATAAACAGTGGGGGAAATTTTTCCCTTTGTAAAATAGTATACTGACACATGTTACAGCTGTGCCAACAAGAGCTCATAATCTCCCTACTTTCAGTGCCAAAGTTATCTTTTTAAAAAAAAAGGGGGGGAAGAACAATCCCCTTTTTCCATAGGTTACTGCACATCTGCAGAACTGTCAGTTCTAGCATATGTGTGGAAAATTACTGTCTTAACTTCAGTTACTCAGCTTCAATGAAATTTTACTTAAATTTCAAAAGCCTTTGTGCCCTCATTGCTCACCCTGAACTTAGCTTGAGGGAAGTATGTATGTCCTTAAGCAGCACTTTCTACAGATGCTTCTGTAAACTGTAGTTAGATGTAAGCTTAAATGTGGGATGCCATGTCCACCACCTCAGGTGTTCAGCAGAATGGGAAGGGAATTAGTTACCTGATGTTTGCATGGGAAACTAAAAACTTGGTACTGTTTCCAAAATAAATAAAGAATGCATGGACCAATTTTTTTTAAAATCCTACTTTGGGCAAACATAAAAGCTGTGTGTTTAGACTCCTGCTGGAATGGTCTATCATGAAGTATCTTAAAGGATGCATTTTGCAAGGTTTTCTGTTGGGTTTTTTTTGTTTCTTTGTTGTTTTTTTTTCATCTGGGAAGACTCATTAAATGGTAACTACTTCTGTAAAATAATTTCTTTTCTATGAAAAGCAGGTGAAGATGTTTTCCGATGATAAGGCTCCCACTTTTCCTGTGCCATGCCATTAAAACAGAAGTATAGAGTGATGTTTTTCTTTCCCACTGTTTACTCTTTAATAAACTAGTTAGATGGTAACCATTGCAAATTTTAGTTTCAGTAAATGCAATTAGTAGTTCAGTTCAATGTAAAGAATTCATTCTGTGTAGTTACTTGTCATCATCAGCTCAGCACTTCTAATACAACTCTTCCTCCAAAAACCTTTGAATTGCTAAATCATGATGTGCTGTGACACTTGTACTGTTCCTTGCAACTTCTGTTTTCATTTATTGCTCTGTAAGGTTTGTTGTCATGCATCGTATCCAAAATGGCTTGGAGGCAATGTCTGCAGGTCTGCATAGTCGCTTTAAGAGAATAATACTTCATATAGAAGAGTCTCTATTTCCATTTAAAAATTGAATCTAAACTGACTTTGTTTCTATTAAGTAGAAGCAATCTGTCATTTTTTTTCCTGTTCAAAAGGAGAAAAACAAAAGCAAAGGATTTTTTAACTATTAATGATTTCTGGAGGGAAGGAAATGAGCAGAGCTAGAAATGTTTTGGAAGTGTTCTCCCACGAGGGGGAGCATTGAGAAAAGATCACAGAATGATTTAGGTTGGAAGGGACCTTCAAAGATCCAACCTCCTGCCAGGGACAACTTCCACTGGACTAGGTCGCTTGAAGCCCCGTCCAACCTGAACACTTCCAGGGATGGGGCATCCACAACTTCTCTGGGCAACCTGTCCCAGTGTCTCGCCACCCTCGTAGTAAAGAATTTCTTCCTTATAACTAACCTAAATCTACCCTCTTTTAGTTTAAAACTGTTACCCCTGGTCTTATCACTTCAGGCCTGATTAAAAAAGTCTCTTTCTTCTTATAAGCCCCCTTTAAGTATTGACAGGTCTCCCTGGAGCCTTCTCTTCTCCAGGCTGAACCACCCCACTCTCTCAGCCTCTCTCCATGGGAGAGGTGTTCCAGTCCTCGGATCATTTTCGTGGCCCTCCTCTGGACCTGCTCTCTGTGTCTGGGAGCTTTCAAAAAACCTGTGCTCATGTTCATACTCCTTTTTATTTTCCCTTTTTCATTCCTTAAAATCAATTCTTTTTGCCTTGAAGGGAAGCCTAGCGCACCCGCCAGCAGCCAAACCCAGGGCTATATCCCAGGTCCTGGCCCGGTGCCGGCGCAGAGGATGGCTGAGAGCGCACAGACTCCTGGCAAGGGTGAGGGTAACCACAGCTCAAAGGCTGTTACTTGCTGTTTGTCTTTCTTTTTTGTGGGCTGTTTAATAGTAGTCCAAAATATAAATATATGGGGGCAAAGATGATTTTCTTTATCTGAGTTCCAGGTTACACTGGTTTAAAGCTGCCATTCGAGACTGGGGAGTTGTCCCTCAGAGCCATCTCTTTATCTTCTAATTCCACATTTTACATTTTTTTGCCTTTAAGCAGAAACTTTCTCAGAAAACTTTCATCTCTTGAGAAAACTTACTTGTTACTGCCAGATGTCCCAAAATAGCACTTACATGCCTTTTTTCTCTTTGTCTCCTGCCATACCAAAACTCCCGGGTTTGATCTTTCATGCCGATACTCTGGGAACTAAACGGAAGAGGTCAGTTTTCAAGTGCAAGACTCAGGCAAAGAAGAAAAAGCCTAAACCCTCTTACGTGTTTGTAGTAAGAGATGTGTTCAAGAATACTGAATTTGAAGACAGATCTGGATTTGTATTGCCCAAATTTTAGAGTGGTTCTGTCTGTGGTTCAGCGTGCTGCAGGTGTAAATTATACTCCAGAAGTACATTTTAAGTATAAAAGTGAAACACCTCTGATGTTGGGAGTTTTTTGGATGCGAGGGTCTCCTTCTACCACTGCTCTTTGGCTGGCTTTGATGAAATCTCTGTGGCAAAGCTACTTGTGTCAAAGTGCTGGTGATTGACAAGACACTGCTGAATTTCTGGGAAGGGATTAATGGCAGCCCTGAAAGGTGCAACTGCTTTTCCTATTCTGTACTTGATTTTGCCACAGTCCAGAGACAGCTGTTTGATAGATCAGTTTTCATTTGAATGACACGTCTCAGGGGAAGCTTCTGCTAAACTAGTTTTCAAGAGGTGAAAGTCCGTGCGCAGGAGGGAGGGCTCTGCCCGTACCCATGCAGTTTGTGTTGCAGAATTTCTGGTGCCTGTTGTGTGCTTAAAGCCTACTGAGCACGAGCAAAGCCTCCCGCAAAATTCAGCAGGCTTCGGGAGGGTAATTTCTGCTCAAATTACACTAGCTCTGTTCCAATTTCAATGTAAGCGTATCCTTCAAAATATCATGAATATCATGAGAAAGACCTGAAATACCCTGGGAAAAGGAAAAAGCTTTTCTGGGGGAGGGAAATGGCAATGATTCGCTTTATTTCTCTAGAAATTTAATCCCAAGAGGGTTATCTTATTCCATTTCCTGATCCAACACAAAAATGCTCCAAGTCATGCTTTCAGAGCCTCAACCCGTTTCAAATAACCTTTAATTTAAATAAACAGCTTCTGGATTGTAATGAGAGAAGTGAGGTGAGATTTGCACATAAAAGGCTGAGGGCAGCAAGTGACTGCTGTTCTGTGTCTCCCTGCAGATAGGCACATGGAACCCACCTGTAGTCCCCATCCTGCTAAGGGTGTCGGGCCAGAGATGGCTAAAATATTTTTAAATGCCAGTATGGAACTTCAGAGCATTATTTCTCCAGCAGCAGTGCTGGTTTCAGCTGCTTCAGACATCCCTGAAGCTTCTGGCCCCACAAGCGATTGCCTTACAGCTTCCCTGAGGGATGGATTTGGTTTCCAAGAGTTTTGTGTAAAAGCGTGAACCAGCTTGTGTTTCAGTTGCAATTGCTAACTCCTCCTTAGGCACAGTGGTTGTCGGAGCTTGTGAGCTGATTTTTTAAAAATGACTTTACTTTCGTAGGAGGACAAAACTCTTGCCTGGAGGAGGTCTTCAGCTATGAAGAGCCAGTGGTTTTTGAAGCGTTATGCAAGGGAGTTTGATGGTGTTAGTGACACCAGATAAAGTGAAAAGCAGGACGTCTGCAGCTTGTTTAGCTTCTTGAGAGGCGCAGGTCTATTTCAAATGACTAAAATGACTAAAATGGATTTTTCCCCATTATGTTTTGCTTGCCAGATGATCAAAAGATGCAATTTTCTAGAAATACCGTATAACTGAGGCCTAACCAGGCCAGCCAATGTAGCTGTGGCAAAACATAATTTCAAAGATATAGTGTCATTTTTTGGTAACAGCTTTGCTGGATGCCCACGGGGTTTCACGCTTCGCCAGCAGAGACCTGTGTTACTGAAAGCGCATGTGTGTCAGGCAGCCGGCCGGAGGTACTGGGGACAGGCTGTCTTAAGCAAGGTGTGTGAGCAAGAGCTCCTGGTGCTGGCAGAAGATGCAGCAATGAGTTATTCTAACCCAGGCCTTCGGAAACCTCTGCTTAAGTAATGAATTTGCAGTGGGCCAAAAGTGAGAAAATCCCATATCGAGAGAATTGGAGAGGATGCAGGCAGGGATTGCCCCTATGCCTATCGGACCTGGAAAACTTCCAGAGAAAGAAAGTAAACTTCCAAAAAAGAACCATATCCTTGGGTCAGAAAAAAAGCAATTCAAGAAAAGCAAACTTTTTTTTTTAACTTGGAACTAGATTTAAGGCACCTCCTTCCACTTCTTTCTCTCACAGGACAAAAAAGCATCCCTGCACAGAGTGTATTTTACTGCCCAGGCAGCTTGTCTGACGTTCTGAAATCTGAGGGAAGGAATAACTGCATCACTGTATCGGCACAGTGGGGGCACACGTCCTGAGTTATAACCTCACTGTTTTGAAGAGGTTGCTACAGGCAGATAAATACCCTGCAGGGATGTGTTAAATGAACCTGTGAGTGTTCTGGCATCGTCTGTCAGCTGTTTTCCTGGAATTTGCTTTTTTTGCTTTCCAGCGAGGGGGTTGATATTTTCTTTCCAGAATGAAGATATCTGCTGGGAGCAATGAGGTTTTGTGAAACACTGTGACTGTGAGATACGCAGCTCCTCTTCTCGGATGAGTTGCCTGGTAATTTGTTGGGTGCCTGGTGCCTGTGTACAGCCTCAGGACGCAGCACTGAAAGGTTATCAACATTTGGGGGGTTCAGCTGTTCTTCTGAGATATCTACCTAAAACCCCAAAACCTTAAAGACAGCTTCTATTCTAGATTTGATTTTTTAAAAATAAATACAGAAAACAAACTCCTTTGCCAAATAAAATGAAGTTCATTGTCCTTTGCTGAAATAGCCTGATTCTGCCTTTTACATCTTCTTTGTCCAGCTTCATTGAGAGCAACAGTGAGTTAAGTTGGAGCAAATGGGTCTTCTGCAAAACACCCGGAGGACGGCGCTCCCAACTCAGACAAAAGCTTTGCGCTTGGGGGACAGGGAATAGGATGCTTTGATGACAATGAGAGGACCTTCCCTCTTTCTGCAGCCTGTTGAGATCATCAGCGCTGAGGGCTTTGCACTGGAGTGTGGGGGCTAACGTTGCTCTTCAGAGTGGCAGTTCAGTAAAATGGACCTGACCTCAAAAGCAGGTCACTGAAACCAGGAATAGTCCCAGTTCCTCAGGGAATGGGTCGCTGCTGGGGGGACTGGGAGGTGGCTCCCCAGGGCTGGGCTCCAGCAGCTCAGGAGGCAGCTCCACAGCCCCTGCACTTTTCAGCAATTCCCTGTTAAATTGGGGTTGGGAGCCTTGTTCCTCCCTGTTGCTGCTGCCCTGCAGACCGGGCTGGGCAGAGCTTCGCTGTGCTCCCGCCACAGCCCTGGGGTTTTGGGGTCACCGCGTGGGTGAAGCCGTACCGCGTGGCGGCAGAGAAACAGCCAGCGAGCAGGTCGCGCTGTCCGCGTGCGAGTGGACGAACAGGTCAAGGAGGGTTGCATCGGGCAGGATTTTAGGTGCCTGAGGACCATATGGTGTTTTTCCAAACCTGGGAAGACAGGCACGTTTCACCTGTCCTCACTTGCTATCATCAAGTAATAAAATTGTCCCTTCATATTATTAATATTTTGCATTTACAATAAGGAGAAACAACTGCAGAGGGCACCAGCCAGCCACAGAGCGATACCACCACCAGTAATTGTCTGCTGGGTGAGGAGCATCCCTGCCTCCCACTGCTCCTCTTGGTCCGGCTGCTCTCCCGAGTCCCCGCGCCCGGGCAGCGATCTAGCACCCGGCTCGAGTCCCGTGCGGCTGGGGAGCCGCACGGGTGTTTGCTGGAGAAGCCGTGGACGAGCTGGGAAGCGGAGGAGCTGACGGTGGCAGTGTCTGCTCTGAGCTGCGGTGGTTTCTGTAGGGTTTTGGCTCTCCCCGCTGGTGCCCATTGCAGAGGAGCCACATTTCACAGCGGGAGCGCGGGCGCCTGGGGTTACCGAGGGAATCCGGGAAACCTCTGCAGGGATGTGAAGGGAAGGAGAGAGCACAGCAGCCCCCACCACCACGCGTGGAGCCAGGGGGGCCTCAGCCAGGGTGGATGCACCTTCATCCCGGTCAGATCACCCGCCCGGCAGGCCGGGAGCGTCCCGAGCCCCCGTCTAGCTCCTGCCCCGCGGCTCTGCCTTGCCCAGCACAGCCCCAAACCGCAGCATAAGCACAGAGGAGGCCATTCCCCCTCTCCAATTCCTCTAGGAAGAGCCCGAATCATCCTTTTGCCCTTTTGCCAGGCTCCTGTTGCATGCAAAGGGATTTATAGCAGCTTCTGTTTTTCCAGGCAGATTTGAAATCACGTTTCCAAGCCCTTGCAAGCGAGGTGTAAGCCGGGAGGTAACGGGACTGTTTGCCTCCTCTGATCGCTCGCACCTGGGAGGTCTCACGCCTGCCTTGACGGCAGCAGGGCTGCGTAAATGGATCATGGGGCTTGTTTGCAAAAACTTTACATGGGGGCGAAAGCTGTTAGTCACTACAGATGGCAACCGAGCAGTTGCGTATAGAGATAGAGCTATTTTTAGCATATAGATATTTCTAAATATTTATATCGAGTCATGCTGAGCTTTCCTTAAAGCACAAATGCAGGTCAGCAACTGGGGGTCCCAGGGAGGCGAGCGGTGGCTGATTTAGCTCTGGCTTGGGCTGTGCAGGTCCTCCCTCTCTTTCTCCCCTCCTTCCACACGCCTGTGAAAAAGCTTTATTTAACTTCTTGACCAAAGTGATTGCTCTGGGCGAGCAAAGCATGCCCTGCCTCGGTACCAGCTATTCGGCCAAGGAATGAGGCAGCTTATTTCTCTCCCCTTGCTTTCCTCCTCCTGTTTTCTGCTGCTTTACTTCCCACTGGGAATGTCCCTCTGCCTTCCCGCTGCCTGCAACGGGCAGCCCGGGACGGCGGTGACCGGCTGGAGCACTTGACCGGGGTTCAGGACCCCGAAAGGGTCAGACGATGGCTGTTCCCCTGCCCGAGCTCGACACCCCGAGCAGCTGACAGCGATTGGCTGCCACATAAAAGCCAAAAAAAGATAAACCAGCTAAATTCTTCAAATCCTTTTCTTGCTGTCCTGCCTTTGCTTTTCTGACCCTCGAGGCTGTGCTTGTGAAGCCTTTCTGTGTAGCACAAGGGCTAGAGGTTTTGAGAACAAGAGAAAATAAAACCAGCTCTTATTCTTAGCTGAAGAGGCATGGATGGATGTTGTGAGCTATTCCTGGTCCGCCTGGACTTCGCTGCCTCCTCGCGTGCTCGGGTCACCGGCGGGACCACATCCCTCACCGGTCCTTGCAGCTGATGAAGGGCTGACGACCCATCTGGCTCTTTGGGACTTAGAATCTCCAGCTGAGATCATCTGGTCCGGACAGAAGCACTGGGGTAAGATGTGAGAGCCTGCAAAACACAGGTGCTCTGACAGGGTGACCCAACTGCTTCTCGAGACACGGAAGCGTTTAAGTGTTATTGTTAGTAAGAGACACAAACAACCTCCTCCATGAAATGCCTGCTGCTTCCCAATTAACGAGCTCTCAGTTCCTTCCTGTCTCCAGCTCTGGAAATGTCTGGAGGTGACCAGGGGAGACACAAGGTCTGATTTCTAATCTGAAGCCAAAAGCCTGTGGCTCCTCTCGGAGAGGCTTTCAGGAGATCCCGATGAATAAATAGAAGCAACAACAAAACACGAGCTACGGGTTACTGCCCTAGCGCCTTCCTTGCGCAGGTTCTCCTGCGACGCTGCAATCAGGAGGAGTCTCAAAGTGTTTGCGAGCACCATCCTGCTGCTGATGGCCGGGACGCTGCCACCGATCACCCACCTCCCGGTCACCCACCTCCCCGTCACCCAGCCGAGGTGGCTGTTTAAAATACTCCCACACCTTCCTTTCCCCTGGAAGAAGAAACCCTGCAGGCCAGCCCTACCCGATCCCTCGGGAATCGCAGCCGGTGGTGGCTGTGGGGCTGGGGAGCGCCCAGCACCTCTTCCCACCTCCGGCGATGCCGGTGCCGCTGCCGAGCTCCTGCCGTGCCCCTGCAGCCTCTCCCCGCTGCCCAGGCTGAAGACGCCAGGCTTGCCGGCATGTCCCCAGAGCTTCGGTTTCAGCAGGTCCACGTCTCAGTTGGTTTTCCAGGTCTTCCCTGGCCTGGGGAAGCCTCTCCGGCGGAGCTGGCTGAGCTCAGCACAGGTTTCCATCGATGAACATCTACGAGCTGCTTCCTTCGACTAAGCCGTGCTGATGGACAAGACCTTGGGCTCAGCTTCTTTTAGAAGGTCTCATTATTTTAGTTACATCTAATAGTTCTGCTGGCACTTACCTTTCCAGATCTCTCCTGTCCCCTGTCCCACCATCACCACATGGGGACAAGCCTTGCCCAAACCGCCCAAAACACTGGGGCAAGTACTGATGCAGACTTTGCAGCTGCAGGGCAGGGTGTTCGGTCTGACCGCCCTCCTTTCGTCCTCCCCCGGTTTAACACCACCGGCCTCGGTCTCCTTTTATAGTCACAAGCCTTCTTCACAAATTTCCCGCTGGATCCCAGCCCAGTTCTTTCCCACATTCTTCGTTGCCCACTGCAAGGGAGCTCTCACATCTTGCACAACTTCTTCTTAAACCACGCCTGCCATCTGGCTCCAGAAACTGGGCCGGATCCAGCTCCCCTGACGGACGCGGTGTGGAGATGGCTGATTTAATCCTACCTCCGACAAGGGGGGCGTGAGAAAAGCTATTGAGAAGACGCTGGGCGGAGGTGGGAGAAGAGGTGCGGACCCCGGTGCCTCCCCCGGGCTGAGCGTGGCCAGCCTCGACGGTGTCTTGATGTCAGCGGTTTGCATGGCTGACCTGTAGCAAAACCGCACGTTTATAAATAAAAGCACAAACTGAAAGCCTAGGGAGAAACAGCAAATATTTCAGAGAGGTTTTATAGTTACAGTTGGTCCTGAAAAAAACCAGGCAAAGTCCTTTGGAAGTTCAGTTTCGTGGATGTAGGATGGTTTGAATGGGAGCCGCAGCCGCAGGCTGGAAACCAGCAAAATTTGTGAGGAAAGGTCTTCCTTTGAAGTCAATATTTCTGTAATGAAAACAGTCGACTCACCAGGTTTAAATATTACTCTGAAGGAGCCAGTGGCCTGGCTAAGGGGTTAGTTCACCCTGGATTTGCTCTAAACTTAAATTGTCTTCTGGTTTGGCCCAAGCCGCCCGTATAGCCCCAGTGCATCCCGAGCTGCTCAAACAGCCTCCGGCTACCAAACCACGTCTGAGCAGAGCACTGGAAACCTGCACTCAGGGTTGATTGGCTCCAGAATCAAATTATTTTTCAAATTAACTTCATCAACAGTTTCTTGAGAATGAAGCCTGCACAACGTCAGGGTTTTCCCTTGTTCCAAATCCGCCTTCTGTGGATTTATCATCTGTTAGTCCAAAAAACGGCAAGTGAAACCTGTGAGCAATTCTTTCCCTGTTCGGTAATTACCAGCTGGAGATTACAATAGATTTCAGGAAACTTAGCTGAAATCCTCTTTTAAAAACATATTGTTTGTTCTGTTTCCTTTGTGGAAAATATAGGAAAAAACTACTCAGGAGTGTCTGCCAGAGCTTGGTGCTGGGTGTGCTGGGGCCGGGGGTCGGCGAGGGGAAAGGAGCAGGCGAAGGACGGCTCGGATGGAGCACGTCTCCATTTATTGACTGAAGCAACTCGGCCCGACTCCCAAGGCAGCCTGGGCACTGGATTGCTTTGGGAACAGGTGGAGTGGACAAACCTAAAATCTAGAAGCTGAGTGCAACCTCTTAGGAAATTTTTGGAAAGGCAGTTTCTAGTCATTGTGAAGCTTTATTTGCCTAAATTTCTGGTTTTAACTTTCTATGTTTGGGTTGTGTTGGGTTTTATCTTTTTAGACTTTTCCCATTACTCAGAATTTTGTCTTCCCCTTCCCCTCCGCTCTCCCCCCCTTCGTGACCTGCTGAAACACATGGGGTTTGGTTTTTCAAGCAGCACAGAAGGCGGCTGCGCTGGGATCAGCCGCCAGCCTGGAGATCCCTGCGGAGGGATGCTCTCAGATCCTCCTCGGGCACTTACAGGCCGTGGGGTTCAGGACGCCCTGTAGTACCTGCACCCGAGATTTGCTAATCCCACGGGAACCGTTTTAAGTCAGAGCTTCACAACTTTTGGCCAAAAAGCCATGGCTGCTGGGGGGAGCAGGATCCATCCGGGTCCCTCCTGCCTCTCCCTTCCGAAGTCCCTGGGGATGAAGCCATTGGAATGGGAAGGGACAGTTGTTTTCCAGCTCCAGCGCAGTTGAACATTTCCCAAAGGTTCGGCGCACGGGGACAGCGCATTTAGAATCGGGGGGGGGCGAATGCAAAGAGGCGAGAGGCGTTCGTGTCCGAAGGCCGAAAAGGGAGGCGCAGGACAGCAGTAAATCATCTGCCTGCTGTTGCTGCTTGAGCCATTTATTCCCTTGAAAATGCTCTTAAATGTAAAAACAAATTCTATGTCTGTCTTTTATCAAAGAAAAGGAATTATTCTTACTGACAAATCAGCTGGATGACTCCCAGGCAGACTGGGGCTAGAAAGCCCCCGAGCACGGGACGAACGGCAGCTCTGTGCTGCGGATCGTATTGCACGGTGCTGCCCAAAGCAGGCAGGTTCTTCCTCCATCCTCAACGTCCCGGTGATTTCTGCTCCTTTTCAGCTGCAGCCCCCGGTCACCCCCTCCGGCGCCGCGGCACGGGGAGCCCAGGGACCCTCCAGCTGCTCAAGCCGACTCCTTACACCACGCACGTTTTCCCAATTCCCTATCCTAGCAGCGGTGACAGCAAGCGGTCTTACTGAATATATACCTATAGATGTGTATATATATGTATCTATATATGTATGTGCATAGACGGGGCCAGCAGGTCTCAGTCAGCCTGAGCCACCTGCAGAGGAAGGCACAGTCTATGCCATGCACCCAAAAAAAAGTCTTCGATGACACAAAATTTTAAGAACAACTCATTTGAAAGAGGAGACAAATATCCTGTGCAAATATCCTGTCAGTGAAGTGTTCAGATCTCTCGATGCATTTGTTTGAATCTTGTTAACTGTCTTTTATAACTGATCACCATATGTTCATAAGGTAAAGGACAACAGGAGTCTTAGTATAATCTGCACTATTGCCAGCACCGTGTTTCAAATTATAAAAGTTTGGTTAATTTTTATAATAAAACTTGTTATTTTTTAATCTTGATTGCCTGTGTTGGTTGCACTAGTTGTTAGCTGAGAAGATCCCTTCTGTGATCTTCTCAGATGCCTGGCTGAGAAAGAGGAGACTCTGGTATCATTTGCTGTTGTAATTAAGCTTGCCTAGATTTGTATAAATGTGCATTCCTGCCTTAAAAACCAGCCCACAGCTCCCATTAACCCAGTGCAGACGTCCAACTGGTGCTGGGAGGCGACCAGGTTGCAAGAATAAAATTCCCAGTAGCCGCCGACAGCTTAGCAGAGAAACCAAATGTTTTTCAAAGGGGCCAAGTAAAACCGAGCGGCCAAAGGTCGGAGGGACTTCGACCCCCCCGTGGCTGCGGTTCACAATGAGTGGGAATCCCCCGCTTTGCTGTGTGCCAAATGAGGCATGCCGGTTCTGCGCGTTGCTCTTCAATGGGGTCTTTCTGAAGTAATGAACCAAAAGTATCTTAGAATGACAAAGCGAACGCATCCTGGTCACCACGCAGCCTGCACCTCCAGCGAAAAGCACCATCTGGGGCTTTTCTTCTGTCTGGGCTGGCCGCAGCCAGGGCTCTGTGGGAGGCTCGGAGGGGGGGCTCTGCCGGGGTCTCCGGTCAAACGCACGCGTGTTCTCGGCGTGGCCGGTGCATCGCCGGCAGGGAAGCCGGTGGTGGGCTTCCTTCTGCTCTGCGGGGCCTGGCTGAGGGACAGCGGCCACACCGGCCACCGAGCTCGGGGACCTCTGCGGTGGGGGGCTGACGTATTCTTGCTTTTCTCTTTCATACTCTGCTCTAATTAACCTAGCAAAAAGGATAAACTGGCTTTCCTGGCAAAGGAATCCTTAGATACCCCAGGGAAAAGCATCTTTCTGTTTCAAACATCTTTTGACTCATAATTACTTTCCTGCTTTCCTTCCACGCTACTGCAGCAGTTATTTCTAAAGTAACATCCTTCTTATGTCGACACATTAATAAAGTGTCTTCAAAAGAAGAAAAAAAGGCATTTCTAGTTAGTTCCTTCGTTACAAGGAGCAGGTGAACACACGGATACTAACAAAGCTGAGCAAGTAAACACCCAGATCTGCTGCTGGGAAGGGTCTGGCCTTGCTGCGAGAGGACGCGGGGGCTCTGCAGGCTCCTGTGTCCCCGTGGCTTAAAGCGGATTCTGCCGTCAGACGCGTCAGAGCTCGCGACAGCGGGACCGGAGGGTCAGAACGGCACCGATTCTGGAGAGTTTTTCGTTTACAGTCGCAGCCCATTTTCCAAGCTGTGGGTATCTCATTGAAAGAAAACGTGGCAGGTATTTAAGCAAAACGTGTGTGATTATTACTTATAATGCAATCTATGTGCTTGTAGGAGGCCTGGCTTATTATGTGGCTAAAAATCCGATGAAATGCCCTTCTAGTAGGGATTCCCGCACTGCGATGCAAACTTCTCCGGCCTCCGCGCCCACCAGACACCTCCGCGGTTTGGGAGCCGCGGGGCTCGGGGGCCGGCCACGCTTTTGGTTTACATTAATTCCTGCTGCTCCCGGCCCGAGCGCTTGGGAACCGGCTCTGCTCAGCCCTTCCCAGGACGCCCCGGCCCCCCTGCTGCGTTCTGGCAGCTGAAAGTCATGGCGGGGCCGGGGCGCCCGCCTCTGCTCTGCAACCCCCGTCGGCATCGGCCCTTGGGCCACAACAACCCCCGGCACCGCTCCAGGCTTGGGGCAGAGCGGCTGGAAAGTGCCCAGAGGAGAAGGACCTGGGGGGGCTGGTCGACAGCGGCTGAACACGAGCCGGCAGCGTGCCCAGGTGGCCAAGAAGGCCAACGGCATCCTGGCCTGTATCAGCACTGGTGTGGCCAGCAGGAGCAGGGAGGGGATCGTGCCCCTGTACTGGGCACTGGGGAGGCCGCACCTCGAATCCTGGGTTCAGTTTTGGGCCCCTCACGACAAGAAGGACATGGAGGGGCTGGAGCGTGTCCAGAGAAGGGCAACGGAGCTGGGGAAGGGCCTGGAGCACAAGTCTGATGGGGAGCGGCTGAGGGAACTGGGGGTGTTCAGCCTGGAGAAGAGGAGGCTGAGGGGAGACCTCATCGCGCTCTGCAACTGCCTGAAGGGAGGTTGGAGCGAGGGGGGGTCGGTCTCTTCTGCCAAGTAACAGCGATGGGACGAGAGGAAACGGCCTCAAGTTGTGCCAGGGGAGGTTTAGGTTGGACATCAGGAAAAAATTCTTTCTGTAAAAAGAGTGGTCAGGCCTTGGCACAGGCTGCCCAGGGCAGTGGTGGAGTCCCCATCCCTGGAGGGATTTAAAAGACGGGTAGATGAGGCGCTTGGGGACATGGTTTAGTGGCCATGGCGGGGTTGGGTTGAGGGTTGGACTCGATGACCTTAGAGGTCTTTTCCCACCTCAGTGATTCTGTGATTCTACGATTCTGGAAACAGAAAGGTTTTCCCTGGCTGCTGCGGTTCCCGGGGCTGCAGGGGCCCGACGCGGTCGGGGCTGCAGGGCCGGGAAGGTGCTGGTGGGCATCGTGCTCTGAACCCCCTCCCGCGCCCCGCGGCTGCGGCGGTGCCGGCTGGGACGCTCGGGCACCGGCTCCGCGCCAGGGCGTGCGAAACGCTGCCGGGCGAACGGGAGAGCCTGCTTGCCGCACAGCACGCGGTGCACAGAGCTCTCGCAGAAGCTCAGCGCCTTTGATTTAAGGGCCTGTTTCATCAGCATATTCCCAAAGGTTTATCTTTGGCCAGGCTGAAGCACTTATGAAACGGCAGCTGCCGTTACGGTCTTCCCCTCGGCTGCAGTCGCTTCTCCGGCGTTGCCCGTACGGCGAAATGGGTTTGCCCGGGTCTCCCGCGGGAGGGATTATCCCGTGCCCTTGTCCCGGCCGGGATGTGGCCCCGCGCACGCAGGGGTGCCGCGGGAGAGGCTCGCCAGGCCGGGCTAGCGCTGAAGCGAATGGATGTGCAAAACCGGAGCAGGCATCAACACAAGGCAGGGGCTGAAGCCGTTCGATCTGCGCGTCACCAGCGGGCTGCCCGCATCCACCCCCTCCGCCCAGCTCACACTGTCATCACACAAATCCCGGCTGCAAACGGCAGCCTTAAATGATTTTCAGATGCAAACTGATTGCCCCTTTCTGCTGCGGTTACGAGAGTAATCACACCCCCGCTGTACCTGAACCGCCTCCACTTAACTGCGTTTTCAGTGAAAAATCCCTCCAAATTCCCCAAGGGGAAGAGAAAATGTGAAACCCTACCATTTCCTTCGGTAACTGTTTAATTTAACACACTCGTGAGCTATAGCCATTACACCCCGACACATTTGGTGGCTATCCCTTAGCAAAACCTGTGAGCGTGGCGGAGGCGTGGGACGGGAGATGCCGGAGAGAAGGAAACCAGGACTGAACACAGGCTCTTGAAACATAACAATTTACACCACGTTGGAAAGGAATAAAACACAAATGGTGAAGTCATGGCTTGTGTTTTACATACAAATCACACGCAGGAATTTCCCATTATGGCACTGAACGTTGCGCCCGACAGCACAGGTGAAGAAGAAACGCCCCGGGGCTGCGGGACCGCACTGCACGCCCGGCGCAGCCGATGCTGGGCTCCAGCCTTTCTCCGCTCAATGCAAGTACGATTGCCTTCATGGTCTCCCAGTTTTTGGGCATCCTCCATAGCCTGAAGAGTACTACGGAAAGGAATTCCTACCTAAATGCTCCTGACCTTCCTCCCAGCCTAACAGCAAATCCTCCCTAAGACAGGGAGGGATTAACGACCCCCCCGGAGTGGGTGGTAAGGGCTGTGCCAGCCGAGCGCCGCTCCTCGTACAATACGGGATATTCTAGTTAAAAGAATCAGCTAACCTTAACAGAGGTGAATCTATATAAAGAGGAAAAAAGGTTTTTAGCTTGTAAGAACACAGAAAAACACCTTAACCAACCATTAAACTGCTACGCCGTAACTGCACACAGAAACCCGGGTGTGCGGGTGCTCTGCTGCGCGGGAGGAAGGGGATGCTGCTCGCCGGGGCCGGAGCCGCTTCCCCTCTCCTCCACAAACACACGCAAGGGAACGCACTGTGGGACTCCAAAACCAAGGTATCGTTCCACGCGTGCCTTGGTGTCCCTGGCCATCCCCTCCGCCCCAGAGCGGTACAGGCAATGGCTTTGGCACGCAAAGCCAGCAGCGGGGCGACGAGGGCACGGAGCCTTCGCACACCGCGAGCCCTGGACTCGAGGTAACTAAAGCCAATGCTTTATTCCTCTGCCCTGTCTCCATTTCTTAAATTACGGCTATTCAGCTTCAGTGCGTAAACATTTTAATGAAAATTACAGAAATGGGTTGCCAGCTTCAAGTCCCTAAAGGAAAAAAAAAACCTAATCCAAACAGTCGGCTGTATGGAGGAATGCTAGATGCTCACGTCATATATATAAAAATAATAATAAAAGTCAAGAGTTTCGTGCTGGCCTGCCAACACCATCAAGAGGCTGAAAAAGTCAAATGATAGCACCATAAGCATTTCTGAGAGGTCTCCCCCAAATTATTGCTGCTTTCGGTTTCCCTTCCCCAAAGCATCTCCCGCTGGTCGCCCAGGGGCAGTGTGACCCCGACGGAGGGTCCCGGCTGCCCGGCATCTCCCACGGGACCAGCGGGACCTGCACACCCAGCCCACGCCAGACCTTATTGTTCAGACCGATGGTTTGAGCACCGTTATAGTGTAGCACAAATAAAAGAAATCAAGCCTTCCCCGTGTTTTGACAGAGCACCGCGCGGCTCGCGGGCGGCACCGTCCGGCGCTGCCGCGGGACGAGGCAGAGCCGCGAGTCCTGGCTGTCACCCAGCTCCCTCCGCTGCCGCCGCGCTGCTCCGGGAGCCGCCGCGGGTCCTGGAGCCGCCGCGGGTCCTGGCGCTTCTCGCCCTCGGGGACGGTCCTGTCACCTCCGGGAGGCCCGCTCGTCCCCGCGGTCCCGGTCGGGCGCCGCGTGGTGCCCGTGCTGGCGGCAGCTTCGGCAGCACTGGAGGTGGACCGTGGGGAGGTGGCACCTTCCCAGCACCCGCAGGGTCTGGCAGAAGCCGAACGTCAAGCGGTCGCGCTCGCAGACGAAGCCTGGAGGGGAGGCGAGAGGGCAAGGACAGTGTTATTGCCGGTGTCGCCGGCGCGGTTATCAGGCGTTTGATGGGAAAATTGGCACGCGGTTGGCAGAGACACAGCGAGACCTCGCCAAACGCAGAGCCCACCTCCATCTGGGTACCCGGCATCCTCAATATTTCCAACTGCCGGCAGAAATAACACCCGCGCTGCTGTCTACAGCTCTGCGGCATCTTCCCAGGGTAGCGAATCCCTATGGGGGAGCGGGGCTGAGCGGGGCTCGCTCCCCGGGGAGGAGGCTCTGTGCTGGAGGCCTGGGAGAGGCGACAACCCTCCCCGCTACGACGTCTTCTCGCCGTCCCCAGATCTTCCCCGCAACGCCAGCAGAAGGCGGCAGAAAGACAATAATTCATTTTTCTTTGTGTTTAGATTATTTTGAGAACCCGCATCATCTGGTTCGCTTCCTGCAGGTGTCTCGCAAACCTCAAAACAACACCGGTGCTGCTTCGAGGACGGGCTTTGTTTTGGGAACCACCGCTCCAGCGCCCGGCGCCGCGGCGGGAGCAGCACCGGGACCAGCTGCAGCAGCGGCAGCACCGTCCGAGTCACTGTCAGGCTGAGCAAACTGCAGAAAGAGCTTCCTCTCTGCAAACAGACCGAAAATCACAAATCCCCCTCCGGGGCCGGGGTGTTTGGTCCAGCGCTCGGGTTTGCAGCGGGGGGAGAGGCGAGCGCTGCCCCAAAGAGACTTTGCCCTCGGGGTGCGACAGGGCAGAACATCCCACCACCCCGAAACGCCCTCGCACCTGCCACCACGTGCAAACCGCCGTGCCGTGCATCCCGCGGGATGGCGTGGGACACGGCGAGGAGGGGACAGCCCTTGCCTGCGCCATCGGCAGAGGCTGCAGAAATCAGCCCCAGCAGCTCCCAGGTCCATCGCCAGCCAGACCGGGCTCAAACAGGCTGCAGCTCGGCTTAGTTACAGCGGCAAAGACCCATCACCAAATATGCATTGTCTATAGGCACATATAGTCGGTTTGCTTTCATTTTTAATTTCCTCCTTTTCTACTTCATACCAAAACATACGTGCGCCTCATTGAGCCTCCAGCATCTCACCCAGTTGCGTAAGACTCGTTTAAATTACATCAGTTCTGTCTAATTGCACCTCCCGTACAGGTACGGGACGCGCAGGGCCAGCACCCCCCGTCCCCCCACGCTGCCTCTCCCCGGGGTACCCTCCGCCCAGGACCACGCTGAGCAGACATAGAAACGGGGCAAGAAAATGGGCTTTTCTCTTTCTCGAGACATTTTTCTGCTGGAGAAACACCGGGAGTGAGCCGGGGGAGCTCTCGCTGAGCCATTGCCCCTCACCATCTGCCCTCTGCAAACAAAAGGCTTTGCTCCGGGAAAGGCTCTGCCCCGATTCCCACGGGGACCAGCCGATCCGCAGCGGTTAATGCAAAGGATGGAGCAGATGCAGAACAGAGACTTTTCCCCCCGTTTGGGATTTCAATCACAGCCCTCACCACCCCAGCCCGCCAGTAAGGAGGTCACTATACTGGTCTAAAATTAATTTTCTATTTCAGTAGAGGTATTTCCTCTCTTCCTCTGGAGCAACAGCTATTTCTGCCCGGCAATAGTCTCTCTGTGCCCTGACACAGAGGCTGCTGCCTGCCAGCGCCCTCGGATCCAACAGCTGCCGACGGACCAAGCGCCAGATCCTGGCCCCGCGTCACGCTCCCGGGCTGGGGTTTGGTCCCCTGGGTGCTGGGGGACCATGCGGATTTTTCCTGCTGGTTGAGCAAAGCGGAGGAGAAATTGCTGTAGAGCCCAGAGAGGGCCGGGAGCGGGGCACGTCCCCAGACCTGCCGCCAGAGCAGCCACGCCACGCGGCGGCACCAGAGCCGGTCGGGAAAAGGGAACAGTTTGTGGTGCGATGCTCCATCGGGGTCTCAGGGACGGTCTCCCCCGAGAGCATCTCTGCGGCTCCGCTCGGCGTCCCCTGAACCCCCCGAGCGAACGGGGACATTCGAGCACGTGAATACATATATTCCCGTTTGCACGCGCTGCAGGACAGGGATGTCTCAAGCAGGGATCCTAAAACACCCTTGGGGTGTCTGATGAGAGAGAAAAGCCTGAGGGCATGTCAGCCTGGAGACCCCCCCTCCTGCCCCCAAGGGCTGGCGACGGCAACACCGGGGCGCACCGGCCGAGCTGTGCCTTAGAACGCCCTGGTGCCAGCGCCGGCTCAGCACCCTCCTCGCAGCCATCCCCCTCCTGCGGGACTCGGCCACCATTTACTCTTCACCAGGGCACGACCGCTGGGTAACCCCCACCTGCCCAACACGTGCTTCCCGCAGGATTTATAAACTCGTGGTGTTCCGAGTTGCTGGTTTTGGAAGCGATATTGAGTAGGAGAGACGAAGAACACAGCGACGGCTCCCGGCAGGCACGGACAGGGGCTGACGTGCTCCGGGGGGTTAATTATTCACTGCATAGCATAGAGCAAGTGTAATAGCAGTAAAAACTCCACGGCGTTTGGAAGAACTCCGTTAAAAATACTGCATGGATGGATGGGAATGTCACCGGCGTTTCGGGTGACAGTGCCGGGGCAATGCTCCTGGGGGATGCCGTGCCGCGGCAGACCCCCGCCGAGCGCCTTGGTATTTTTAGCCCGCTGCCGCTCTGCCTTGCTGGGCTCGTTTCTGCTCACGAGCCTTTTGCTTATCGCAACGGTCTTCCTAGAAAGCTATTTATGGATCACAACCAAGTTGCCTCCTGCCTTCCCTTGAAAGAGCTGTAAAGGCTCCTGGAGCCTCTCGCGGGACAGCAGCTTTCCAGGAGCAGAGGTGATGGTTTAGCCCGTCCAACACATCAGCATCCTGGGTGCTGGCACGGAAACTCCCGTACCTGCAGCACCAGAGCCGTACACAGGCATAAACAAGCCCCTCGGTCTCCTGCCAGGAGTTATTTCTCTTTGTACACCATTTTATCGGCAAAGCCATGAGCCTACTGCGCAATAAGATCTGGGATGGGGTTAGTGGAGGGTGGAGAAGAGCCTCCGCCCGGGGCTGGAGGCATTGCTGCAACCGCTCGGCCGACCTGAGGTGAGACCCCGCGGCAGGACTCGGGGTTTCCAAAGCATTTCAATAAACTGAAGTCAAGGGGAGTTGTTGAGCGCTCATCGTTTTTCCAGATCGGGCCGTGCTGCGGTCTGATGTAGCGTCTCAGCGTGGATGTGTGCGGGGTCAGGCTCAGGTCTGGAAATCTTGGCTGAGCTCGTGATTCCTCCCTGGAATTTGGACTTGGGCAAGGGAAGCTGTAATAAGCACTTAATTTGTCAGCTCTTCAGAGAGGGTCCCTACAGAATTGACCCAATTTTCATTTAATCCTTTTACTGTTTTTTTTTTTCTATTGACAATTTTTTTTTATGTAATGCTAACACTTAATTTGAACATACGCTCCAGTATTCAAGTCTATGCCAAATTTTAGTCTAAAGAAATAGCTTAAAGCAGGGCTTTTAAGATCCAGGCTAAGTCAGCACATTAGAAACTGAAAACCCCCACTTTTTTTGGTTGTTTTTTTAAGTTGGCGGGGAAGTCACTTTAAATTTCATTTAAGCTTCTGCCATACAGACCTAAGCATTTACTTTTATGCTCGGGAAAAATAAACTTCCTGGAACAGGTTTTGTAAAAACAAGGAAAGGTTGAGCTTAGAGCTGAGCTAGCAAAACCAGAGCATTAAGCTGCTGACCTCTGGCCTTCGGGACGCCCTCCGAGCCAGTGCCCAATTTAACAAGCACTATCCCAGCTCCTGCTCGGGGCCCGCGGAGCCTCCCCTGGGACGGGGCACGGGCAAAGGCAGCACAGTTTGTCGCAGGCAGCAACACGGCCGCAGCTTGGAAAACTGGGAGAAAAGCACTAAAACCCCCCAGTTTTCAGGCCTCAGCCTGCTGCTCCCGGCACGTCTCGCTCAGCCCCAGCACACCCCGGAGCTCCCACCCACACCCCCTGAGCATCCAGCCTGGGAATCCCACAGGAGGGAGGAGGCGCCCGCGCTCTCGAAGAGGCTCAGAGGGATTATCCATTTTTTAGAGTCTCTGGATCCCACAGAGAGAAATTCTCATTTCCGAAGAGCCGCGGCAGAGCCAGGACTCCTCTGCGCTGCCTTCCCCTTCCTCCTCATGAGCGCAGGGAGGAGGGGGGAAGCCAGCTCTGCGGAGATGAGCCGCTGAGTACGACCCCCGCCTTCCTCTCCAAAACCCAAAAACGCTTCAAACACGCCGCGTCCAGAGCTTCCCACCGCCAACCCTGCGAGGAGCCACCCGGCTCGAGCTGCCAGCGTCCCACGGCCGGGCGGCCGCTCCTTGGTTTGCCGTTTTTTAACATGCAGATGAGGCGGGGTGGCAGCTCGGCAGAGCGCTGAGCCCTCCACTATTTCAAGACCAAGGGAAAGCGAATCCAGGCAGGACCCAGCGCGCGACTGCAGGGGCTGAGCACAGTTATTCCCCCAGCCACGGGTAAAGCACCGTTTCTTCATTTTTGTCCTTGCTTTCCCCATTTTTAGCACTCCAAGGCCAAGGCCAACATCCTCTCTGCTGAAGGGCTTTCTTCGGCACAGAAAAATATGCCTTTGATGTATAAGTGGTGGAGTCCCCATCCCTGGAGGGATTTAAAAGACGTGGAGATGAGGCGCTTGGGGACATGGTTTAGTGGCCATGGGGGGGTTGGGTTGACGGTTGGACTCGATGACCTTAGAGGTCTTTTCCAACCTCAGTGATTCTGTGATTCTATGATTCTATTCTGGAGAGTTGTCAAAAAAGTTAAGTAGGGGTTAATCATCTGTTGTTGGGATTAGGCTTTGCCTCCTCCCTGCCAGGCCGTTACCGGAGGCTTGGCAAGAGGCTCCTGGCAGAGGAGCTGCAGCCGCGGAGGTCCATTGTGATTTACGCTTTCTAAAACTTAAATCTACTCAGCAGTTGCCAGGAAGGAGGGAGGAGAAGCATCTCCCACCGCCGGAGGAGAAGCGTCTCCCACCGCCGCTGGCCAAACCAAGCTCGCTCGCACAAAAAGCGCACGGCACGGCCGTAGGGAAGCCCGCTGCTCGTCGGGGCGAGGAGACGTGCCCTTCCCGCTCCGTCTGCCCGGTGCCTATTACGGTTTTTCCTCCCATCGCCCAGGTTTTCGCGGGAGCCGTGCGGTGCCGACCCCCCGTGCGGGCTCGGGGGCGGATCGGCCTCTGGGCGCGTTACGGGGGTCTGCAGAGCCCGAACCTGCCCCGGCCGGGCACCGGCATCAGCCCGCGCACAGGAGGGGCCGACACGGGGACGCCTGAACAGCTCTGCCAGCCCGTGTCATTGGGAGCCTCTTTCTCCGTACGGTTAAAATGCGTAACATTCATTTCACCCACATCTAATAAAAACGGGGAATCCTTTCCCAAACACCCATTTTTCCATTGACAGCTGTTGCTAATTAGCAGTAAATAAAGGGCACTTAATGACTCGCTCAGCAGCACCTCTCTGCCTTGCACTTGGATACAGACTTACATGCTCAAATGACAGAGAAAATTGGCATTTGCTGCAATTATTTCTAGTACGTATCCCTTGCGGACAAATTCAGCTACATGCAGCACCATGAATAATTTCATTTCCCTACTCAAAGCAAGAAGGAATATAACATTTAATTGCCAATTAATCTCGAGGCAACTAGAAATACAACCAGACCCCGGATAACGAGCCCGAAGCACCGCAAACGGCAGCAGGAGCGAAGGGCGGGCGCCCGGGTTTGCCCCAGCACGGGCCTGGCATAGGGGGGCTTCACCCCTCGGCCCCCCCGTGGCATCGCCCCTCTCGCAGCCCCGCAGCATCAACACGGTCCCCGGTGCTGGCTGCTCCCGGGACACAAGGCTGAACTCCATCCCGCCCCGACCCTTCCCGCCGGCTGGAAACCTTTGTCCCGTTCCCAGAAAAACTGTATCCACGCCAGCGCACACAGATTTGTTCCTGGGCCAGCTGAACGCTTTACCTTAATTCCTTTCCCTCGCCGGTATTTAAAGCCTGAGACACTTGTGGGGAACAGCCGTGCCTGCTGCAGTGCCTGGGCCAGCGCGCGGAGCCAGACCCATCACCTGCCTGACACCTGCTCGGTCTGAATTTGGGGAACTTGCAGACCCACCCAGTATCGGATCCAGAGAAATCATTAATTTTACGACATTTACCACGATGAGCATCCTGTGGGCTGCGTGCACTTGGTCCTGAACAGGTTGTCCCACCCTTCACTGATGAGGTCTGGCCAAAAGCCGCGGTGCAGGCACAGCCACCACACTCGCAGCAGCGGGGCGACTTCTCGGTTCACCCGTTAGCGTCCCCCTCCAGTATAAAGCAATTGCTGCTTTTCTGTTTTAAGACTGTTCGACCTGCTGGATAAACCGGCACCGGCTTCTCCGAGCTCTGAGGTGGGACCTGCTGCTCAGCTCCTTTCCAAGACGGCCATAAACCGCAGTGTAATGCTTAAACACAGACATAAACACGCTGTGAGGGTTTTTTTTTCCAGCTTTCTGAGTTACAAGAAATGATCCGTAACGGGAGCGGCTGATGTGGGTGTGAGAGCACTGCTCGGGCTTGGAGCTGGGCACGGGTGGACACCAGCGGGCAGCAGCCTTCCCTGAGCCAGGGGCTGCTCTTACCTCCCCGGCAGATCTGCTCCCGCTCCCACCGCCCGGGGCAGAGCCACGGCCTCCGAGCCCCCCCACGCCAGCAAGGAGCCGCGGGGCTTTGCCGGCCGCCGCTAGCGCAGGCGAGAGCAACGGCTCTCAGCCCCCATGCCGATTCTCCTGCGCTGGAGTCGTGTTTCTTCGAGTTCCTCGTCTTAGCGTGGACTAAGATAAACGTCGCCAGCCTTGCTGGGGCATCGCACGGAGGCGTCTGGGTGCCCGAGGGGCTGCGATGCTCCCCGGGAGCCATCTAAGGACACGCCAGCCTTATCTTCTGCGCGCACAGCTGGATGCAGCTGTACAACAACAGGCACATTTAAAAATAACCTCTGGGTAATTATCAATTAATTTATAACCTAGCGACAGAACAGGATTCTGGTTCTAATTAATTCCGACCTCCTTTAATTGAAGAGAGCTGATTGCCGGTGAGATGTTTGTTTATGCTTAGTCTGTTCCACCTCTGTTAAAAATTCATCTGATAATGGTTTTAACATTTAAACTCTACTGGGGTTATTCGCATTTTTGTGTCCAGCAAGAACACGACTGCTCACAAAGACAAATACATGATTTTTCTGGTACCCGTGCACTTCATGTTAGAGGAGATAGAGGCTCCTTGTGCTTCTAACATAAACACATGAATCACTCCAGCCTGCATTAATCTTGCGCAGTAAAGATCCTTTAAAACACAGGAAAGGGCTGCAGTTACGTTCATGCCTTTTCTGGGAGCCTCTGCCTGTGGATTTACACATTTGTGATTTCCTGCCATGTGAAAGTTTTGTTCCTCTTCACGGTTTGGCAGGAAATGTTTGTATTTCCAAGAGGCGTTTCCTGCCCTGGGCTACAGCCAGAGCATTTATGTCATTTTGAAGCCAGGACTTTAACATTTATTCGTGTGCTTCCTACACATCTAAGCGGTTATTCTGGTACAACCTTGGCTACGCTGCGCGGCTCCTCGGCTCTCAGCACCAAGCCCGGCACGGAAATTTTCCCTTGACAAAAATAGCCGGAACCACACATCATTTCTTGAGCGAGCCTGACTAATTCCTTCCGAAATGTTGAACTGCCCGACAGACTTGCAAACGCAGGAGGGTCGCGCAGCCGCCGAAAAGGAGCGGTTTAACGGCTAGAAGCATCCCAACGGCCAGCGGCCAGAGTCTCCAAATCCCAGTTAATCAAAGCCAATGCTTCTGCCCCCTCCAGAACAGGTTTTAGGATGAATACGGCTGAATACAGGACAAACACAAAGAGCTGTGAGGATGAGAACGGGTGTCCCAGGCTGCAGAGGGGGACCTTCACAGCGCAGCCGCCCGCTGCCCTCCTGCCCGCCCCGCTCCGGCTCTCAGCCCTCTCTTTGTTCGACAGACCTCCTGAAGGTCTAACGTTTCTTTCTGGGCAGACAAAAAGCTTTTTTTTTGTCCAGACACATTAAAAAGATAAGGTTGATTAATGATTAACATGCTAATATCAATGATATCTAATCCCCTCATTATATTGCTTTTCCTTTTAAGTGCTGTTAACCCTTCAGCCCACAGATTTCTGGCTTATAGGGAACTGCCTGGTGCCACGGGACGTATCTCTCTGAGTGACGGTGAGAGGAGACGCCAACCAAATACCTGCTGCACGGCTGAGCACCGCGGCTGCAGCCGGAGCAGGCAAATGAAGCTGGCAGACAGCCTGCATGGCTCAGCTTAAAATGGGACTGACTCGCTGGAGCATCTGCTCGGACATACCCAAAGATGCCGGAGAACTGGTCTTTTATCTGACTTGCTCATGGTGAGCCCCAGGCTTGTTTCAAAAGTTTTGGGACTTGGTCACTAAAGAGCTTTCTGGTGGTCAGAGCGCTTAATCGCTTGATATTTCCTTCTGGCTTCCTTTTTCTGAATTACGCGCTGCTCCTGAAGCAGGTCCCCTCGCCCCGTGCCACCCCCGGCGCGGTCACTCACTGGTGGTCCCCTTGCTGGGTGACGCTGCTGCCTCCGACAGGCCCATCCCAGCTCACATTCATGCCAGCAACAAACCACGCTCAGCCCCTTGAGAGCTGAATGCTCTGGACATTTATAGATGGTTATAACATTCCCACTTAATTATCGATTAGCCAAGCTAGCCTTACCCAACCCGTGTACAAAACACCCCCTCCATCTTCCCACGGACACACTGCTGTTTAGCGGGCGGACTGCTTTTTCCTTCCTCCCCCATCGCTCCCCTTCCTGCAGCCGGCACCAGTTCCCAGTTTGGCAGCACCGTGAGCACCAAGCGCCCATCGCCCTTCCCCGTGCCCGGACCCCCGGCTTGCCCCCGGCACCCAGCCCACCCCACCCCGGGTGCTGCTGCGCCGCGCCGGCTGCACGGCCCTTCCCGGGGTCCCTTCCCGGGGTCCCTTCCCGGGGTCCCTTCCCGGGAGCAGGACGGTGTCGTGCCACCAGCCAGCTGGGAGAGCGCGGGGCATGACCTGCCCTGGAAAAATTAATTGAGTGTAGCTCGTCTTTCAGCACAGCCTGTTATTGCTGGCGCCCTCCTCTAGACTATCCGGGGGGGCCGAGAAGTGAAAGGTGGGGAGAGGAAAAATAAAGAATGAGTCTAACCTTGGCTAGAAAAAACATCTACAGCTACTGGACCCAGAAACGGGCCGTGTTCTTACACGGCCTTTACTTGGTTTCACAGCACGGCTTCGAAGAGACCGAGCAGACCACCCGGCCGGTGCGCAGCACGCCCACCCAGCGCCCGTACGACGGTGCCATTTGAAGCTCCCTCGCACGCAGCAGGCCGGGTGACACCGTCCTGTGCCTCCTCACGTCGCTGCACGACCCGCAACGAGCGTAAGAACCGCGCACGCCCGAGTTTCTAACCGGGTGTCGCTGTATCAGCCCTCACTGGTGCCCTATGGTGGAAAAGTGTCTCCAGCCACGGCAGAGGACGGTGATGGAGGACGATACATCGCTTCTCCGTAAAACTGATGGTGGAGGAGCCGCTCGCTCTCCAGGTAATATTCCTTAACTGAGAGCTGGGTGGTTTTCACACCAATCTCCACAATTATCGCCGTGTCCTCAAAACGCAGCATTTACCCCGAAGAGCGCACGCAGGCTCCTGGGAAGCACACCCACGCTAAAGACAAAACATTCAGCTTTCAGGACGGGCGCTTACCCGACTCGGAGCTCTCGCAGTCCTGCGGGTTGCACTTCTGGGTGCTCTCGGGCCAGGGCTCGTGGTCGCAGAGGCTGCTGTCCTCCTCGGCCAGCCCCGTCTTGGTGTTGATGCACTTGACCTGGCGCCGCTGGATGCCCCCGCCGCAGGGAGCCGTGCACTGCGGGAGGGGGGCAGCCCCGTCAGCCCCGGGGGGGACCCGTCCCTGCGCCCCGCAGAGCCACCCCCCAACGCAGCCCCAGACCCCGGAGGGTTTTGTTGCAGTAGCCCCCGGTTTGGTTTTGAGGGTTGGGTTTTCCTCCCCGTTCCTTGCATTTCATGCAAAAGCCCCGTCGAGAGGAGGGGTGCGCTCCCGCCCGCGCCCCTCACCTCTCCCCAGGAGCCCACCACCCAGGTGGTGCAGGGGTGCGTGTTGCAGGGCCGGGTGGTGTTGGGCCGTAACGCCTCCTCGCAGCGGCCCAGCTCCGGGCACCTCACCAGCCGCTCCTGCTCCCCGCCGCCGCACGACTCGGAGCACTGCCGAGACACAAGCCGTCGAAAGGGGAAGCCAGCGGCGCCAGAGAAAGGCCGGCACGCTCCACGCGCTGCTGTCTTAAGGAAATACACGGCAAACCCGCCCTACAAATACATCAGCACCCGCAACACCCGCTTCCCAGGCGGGGGGCCCGCTTTGCAGCTCCTCTGCTAACGGGGTGGTTTCCTTCTTGGTGCTCAAAACTGGCTGGGGGGTTCCCAGAGGCAGGAGGGTGCAGCAGACCCGCTGCAAGTACCTCCTTCGTTCCGCAGGCCGAGCCCGCCGCCTCCCCGCCGGCAGCCATCGGGGGGGCCCCAGCGAAGCGTCTGCGTGGCCGCAGGCAGCTCGGCCCCCCCCAGCCGCGCGCTCGCCCGGCAGCAGCTACTGAGCATTTGCTCTGGGCAAGCAAACGCCGAGCGCTGGCCAAACGCTTCCAGGGAGAGAGAGGAAAGATAAGTGTGGGTGGGAAACGTCCCGTCGCAGGCGTGCGCCCAGCCAGGAGAGCAGCCCCGTGGCGATGCTCGGGGGTCGAGCGCAGCCCCCCGCACCCCGCTCAGCCCTCACCTCTCTCCAGGAGGACGTGTACCAGTCCAGGCACGGCGGGCTCTGGCACGGGAGCTGCACGGGCGGCTTGTAGAGGACAGCCTGGCAGTGGAAGGGCCGCAGGAGCCTCTGGTCTCTGGTGTCGATGCAATGCACGTCCCGAACCTTCATCCCCCCGCCGCAGCTCCTGGAGCACTGGGGAACGACACGAGCATCACGCCGGGGAAGGGCGGCAGGGGCCAGTGCAGGGGGAATCCCTCCGGCAACGGGAGACCCCAGAGACACGCTCTGCTTTGGGTTGGATTGAGTTCACACTCAACCTCTCTTCACTTTTCTCTAGTCCAAGCTAGAGAAAAGTCCATGCAGCTCTGAATCTGTCACTAACTTCCCTCTGAAAGCAATCGGCTTCCAGTTGTAACAGCCACAAAGTCTTTCCTTACAACTGATGAGCTCCCACCTGCACAGCCGAGGAACGGCGCCCGCCCACCCACCATGGCACACGCTGGATTCACCCAACCCAACTGCAAACACCCCCGGTAGTGTAGATTGGCAAGAATGTTTTCCAGAAACTTTCCGACCCCTCTTCGTTTAGCTTTTGCAACTTCCTGGCTTTCTAACCAGCCCAAGAGCAGGAAAAATGAAAAGATTATTGTGGGATGAAGCAGTTTAAACTCTGTGGTAGGGGCAAAACTTTACTCTCCGCCTTTGTGAGCCATGAGGAAGAGTGTGCCCAAGAGCAGGCCATGCTCGAGCCATAGGGCAGGCACCACCTCCCTTCTTTCTTCCGTGGGTTTTTTGGGACCCTCCCTACCGGCTGCACGCCTCCTTACCTTACTCCAGTTCCCCACGCGCCACGACGAACACGGTCTCAGGGAACACCTCCGAGCGGGGACGGGTTTGTTCACAGCGGCGCAGCCCTCGTCGCTGCCGGTGCTGCAGCGCACGATCCTCCAGATCGCGCCCACGCCGCAGGTGGCCGAGCACTGCAACACAGCAGGCAGAACGTGCCCCCCTCCTCTCCTTCCCTGCCAGCCCCCGGGGTCCCCTGGCCAAGGAGGGAGCCCGGTGGCCCGGCAGAAAGGTCCCTGGGGACGCGGCTCATCGCCCCCGCCGTGGGCATCGGGAGGGGTGCAGTAAAACCGGGGCGTGCGGAGGCAGGGCTGCGGGACGATGCGTGGAGAGGAGCTTTCCCCGAGGCTGTGCCCGGCGCTGCCTGGCAGGGGACCCGGCCCCACAGCGAGAGGCTCCTCTCCAGCCAGTGCCAGGCAGCCCTCGGTTTGGGGGAAGGAGGAGGAAAACCCTCCTCCATAACCCATTTCAGCCGTTTCTGGTCTGGCTGGGACTGTCCTTTCTCTCCCTGTTCAGCTTTTGGTTTCCAGCAGGATTCTCACGCCGCGACCCCGGACCCCAGCAGCGATGGCCATCGCCCCGTGCCAGCGTCCCGGCCACGGCCGCCACAGCTCGGCGGGCAACGGGGCAGCGACGGGGATCTCTGCGGCCGGGGGTGCCTTTAGCTTTTTTGTTGCTAGGTCTCTATTAATTAGCACTAACGGCTTCAACCGTTTGACTGCTGTCTCATGAAGCTGTTTCATGCTCCGCTTTCACAAGCGCTGCCTGTCCCCTGCCCTTTGTTTTAAAAGCTCCAGTAAAGATTTCTCTCCACCTGAAAGGCAGTGCCTCCACCTCCTCTCTTGGATCCACCCCTCGCTGTCCAGACTGATCTGATTTATTTTGCAGCTGCCTTTCCATCTTAAAAGCCTTTGCAGGGCTTTCAAAACACACCGTGTGCCTCCGTGTCACGGCGCTGCACCAGTCCCCCCCGCAGCAGAGCTCCCTCCAACGCCCCGGCCCAAGCGATGCTCAAAGCCCTGTTGTAAAACCCACACGTGGGCCTGTATTTTTGCTGATTTTAAGTATTGTCCTGACCGTTACCGGGTCCTTTGTGCAGCCTTCTTAAAAGGCTCCCCCAACGCTCCGTCTCCGGTGCTCCACGACACCGAAGGCTTGTTGGTTTTGTGCTTTCTGATACAAGCCCATTCCCGTGAATTGCAGCAGCCGCTTGCCTGTCACTGCAACGGAGAGCAGCCCGGGACAGCCAGGCAGCACGGGGACAGCTGATAATTGCTGATAACCCCCCGCTCCCTGCACTCAGCACAGCCCCTTCCCTTTGGTAACTTGCAGCCTTGATGCCCCTTGCATTTGACATTCAAATTTCTGCCGTTTCGTGGCATATTTTAAGATACCCTCTCCTGTACAATGGCAGCAGCTTGCTCCCGTGCAAGGGGTCTCGCTGGGTGCTCAGCTCCAGCGCGGGGGCTCTGGGCTTGCCAGAGCGGGCAGGGATTTGGGTGCCACCACCGCCCGAGCACCCGCTGCCGGGGACCCCCTGCAGAGCAGGGACGCTGAGCATGGGGGAACCAGCCCCCCTGGAGCAGGGAGCTGAGCCCGGGCAGCAAACGGGCTGTTTGGAAACGTGCCGGGCTGGGCTGAGCGTTCCAGCGGCAAGGAGCCGCTGCCGTGGCCGGTGCCCAGGAGAGCGGGACAGGACGGAGCGGCAGTTGGAGCATGGGTGAGCCAGGCACATTTTTTTTTGCATGCAAAGAGCCATGCCCCAGAGACCAGCCAGGAGAGGGACAGGTCTCTCGCCTCCGTCCCAGCCACGTCACGCTTTTAATGGGACTCAACACATACCTCGCTCCAGTTCCCGACCTCCCAGCTGGGCATCACAGGGGCTGCCATGGTGGTTGACGGCAGAAGCAAAGCCTCCTCCTTCTCCATCTCTTCCTTCTCCCAGACTGGCGGGGGTGCCGGGGCGGGCGGCGATAACTCGTGCTCCCCATCGCTGAAAGCAAACGTCTCTGGGGTTGCCGGCGGCCAGCGCTCCCCTGGCGCGGTGCTGCTGAGCGGGGCCCCGTGGGAGGTCTGCTGGGCAGGGGGTGACGCTGTCTCCGGGTGGTGGGACACCCCCACGGTCCACCACACCGGGGGGGATTCGGAGGGCGATGCTCCTGCTGGGTGCACGGAGGGGATGTGAGCGGGGGCCGTGGGCACGGCTGGTGCCAGGGCATCTTGCGGGGTGAGGCCGCTGGAGGTGAGCTGGGTGGCTGGCCCGGGCATGGCAGGGGACAAGGACACTGCTGCTGGAAAGGCTGTAGTGCCCACCAAGGGGGCCAAGGTCGGGGATGTGTGGGTGCTGAGCTCTGGCTGGTGCCCTGCCTGCCCCACAGGGCCCCTGTCACCACCCGTGGGATAGGGACCCGCAGCGGGATGGGTGCTGCCAGCACTCCGTTGCATCTCCCACCCCGGTCCCTGCAGGGTGGGGAAGAAAAGATCTGCCCCCCTGGCTTGCTTGTCGGCCCCCGGCACTGCGTGCGTGCCCGCCGTCCCCTCCAGCATTCCTGCCCGCCCGTCCTGCTCCTGGGTCTTGGGGGCAGCGCCGTTAGCACCGCCGGTGACGCCAAGACCCATCTCCCTTGAGTCTTCACGGCCTCTCCCTGCAGAGCCGGCCCCGTCGTGCCCCTCGCTGCCGGCGTTACCCGGCCCCTCTGTGCCTGTGTGGCCCCCCCAGCTGCTCCCCGCTTCTCCCAGGCTGTTGGACGCGTCGGTTGTGCCGGTGCGCGGCGGCGGGGAGGGATCAGCCGGGTCAGGAGCCCGGGGAGCGAGGCTGCCGGCGGGAGCATCCTGCCCAGGTCCAGTCCTCGTCGGCACGGCTCCCCGGGGTCCACCCGGGAGCGGGTGGTCGTGGCTGTTTGCAGAGTCGTGACTCGTGGTGCTCTGGGTGGGCGGGTGGTCCT
The DNA here is from genome assembly GCA_013400755.1 of Pelecanoides urinatrix. Taxonomy (NCBI): domain Eukaryota; kingdom Metazoa; phylum Chordata; class Aves; order Procellariiformes; family Procellariidae; genus Pelecanoides; species Pelecanoides urinatrix. The sequence continues at coordinate 181,521 of VZTQ01005309.1, forward strand.
CGGAGCGGGGCGCAAGCATCGCGTTCTCCTCCTCACCCGAGAGGTGAGGGATGGTGTGGTCGGGAACGGCTGTCCCCGCGTCCTGAGGGACCGTGCTCAGGAGGTCATTCATGGCTAAGCCCCCAGGCTCCGTCTCTCCTTCGCCGTGCGCAGGAGCAGAAGCGTTTGCTTCGCTGGTCACCAGATGGTTCTCACTTGCTCCTGCTCCCAGCTTGATGGTGTGCAGGACATCAGCGGGTATCTCACGGGACCCCTCCACGTCGTTGGTGCTCAGCTCTGGCTTAGGCTCCTCGCCTTTGGTCTCCTTCTCCGTGAAGGGATAGTAAGACAGATCCTCATGGAAGTTGATAAAATTATAATCGTAGTAAAAATCATCAACAAAGACATTTCCCTTCCTGGCTGAGAAGTCCTCCTCAGTGATGATATTGACATCACCGGACTCCGGAATATTTGGAATTAAGGGGTTAAACTTAGCAATGTGGTTGCTGGGGATGTAATGTATTTCATTAAATATCTCTCTGCTGGAGGATCCGCTGCCAGACCAGTCCGTGTTGTCTAATTTCTCCTGGCACTGCAGCAAGGAGCAAATAGTTTCCGAGCTGGGTCTTTCTGCAGGGTCACAAGCGGCTCCAGTGCTGTTGCTGCAGTAAACAGGGCGTCTCTGCGTCCCGTTTCCACACGTCGCGGAGCACTGGGAAAAGAAGAGAGACGCAAACGTCAGGGACGGGAGCGCGGGCGACGCGGGGTGCAGCAGGAGGAGCGGGGAAGGGGCCGGCAGCGGTGCCGCGGCCGTGCCGTGCCCCTCGCCGGTGCTCCCCTCCAAGCTACGGAAGCGGGTGCTCGGCCGTCCCGTGTGCCGCAACGCTCCGGGCGCAGGGAGAAGGGGCTCCATGTCGCTCTGCCGCGCTCCCACCACCCACCTGGGTCCCGAGACGTCTCCTGTGCCAGTCCCAGCCGGGGCACGGGGTCCCCGGTACCAGAGGTCGGGAGCAGGGGGTACTGGTCACACTGGTAAGCAGTGTTACTACTGGCCCAGTCTACCTCCGGGGCTGCCTCCCCATTAAAGACCATCCCAGTGCAGGGTCGGTATCGCAGGGTACTTTGCTCACGGTGATCCCTGACCTGCACTCCAGCCAGAAACAATTTTCCCCGGAGATGGACATTGTGAAGGGCATTGGGTAAGATGATGTAATAGCTCTCTCCTGTGACCTATCACCATGAATTACGTCTCTTCTAGAGAGAATTTTTTGAAGCAGGGGATAATGACATGGGTGTTGTCCTAGTAGGGAAAAAGCAAGGGTCAATAAGGAGCTTTGTTGAGGACACCCCCTCCCCCACCATAATGGTCTCTTTGAGATTGTTCAGTACAAAAGAAACCCACAAGCTGCAAAGAAGGACCGCAGAATTTTCTGCTGGATAAGTAAATCATAGCGCTAGTAACATCCCATGAGGGCTGCCCAAGCCACAGGCCGCTGCAGTTTGCGGTGACAGATGCAGAGAGCATTAGTCACGTACGTCAAAGTGCCTGAAAGAGCCCAGCCCAGGAGAACAAACAGGCAACGAGGCAAACAAACCCACGAGAGGGGATTTCTGCCGAAACCCCTGCCGCTGGGCCGGGCTGAGGCAAGGGTCTGGTGCCCAGCCGCTAGCAGGAGGACGTTGAGAGGTGAGGGTGGGCAGGGGGAGCGGCTGGGCTGGGCTGGCCGGGTGCTCCCCAAACAGCACGTGCTCCTGTGCTTTGAGCCCGTCTCGTCTTTGCTCGGTCCTCGCGGGGGCCGGGCGCCCGGTCGGGACCAGCCCTGCTCCCCGCACCGGTCCCGCGGGGCTCCCGGGTGGGTGCCCACCCTGCGGGACGTCTCCTCCCAGGCAGGGGCTGAGGGAGGAGATGCTGACCCAGCAGCTGGGGCCCCGCGCCGCGCCGTGCCGCGCCGGCTGCAGCCTCCCCAGCTCCGTGTCTCCTGGGTAGGAGCAGAAGCAACCCCCAGGACTGTGCCCAGCAGGAGAGACAATCCATAACACCCCACGGCCACCGCCAGGCATTTCCACCAGCGACATTCTGTTGCTGAAATAAAACATTACCACACATTAACATCTGCAGGAGGGGTGCAAGCAAGCTGCTTCACCCTACTGGGATGGCTGAATCGGGGAAAACAGACATCAATTCCTGCAGCGTGCACCTTAAGCTAAAATTTCTCAGCAAATCCCTCCAACTCCATCCAGGAGAGAAATTCCAAGTATCGAAGCTCTTTCAGGGGGAAGGAGAGGGCTAATTTGCCAAGGCCTGGTTATCAGGAAAGCCTCCGGGACACAGATAAGAAACACGGCTATTCGGAGCCCCGAGGAGGGACCCCAGAGCTCGCAGGAGAGCGCAGCATCAAGCACAGGGCGCAGGAGGCACCGCAGCAGGCTGCACCGTGGGACGTGCTCCGGCCGGCACAGGCAGATGCTCCTAAATGCAGACCCTCGTGTATTAATAGACAACAAATAATGCTTCTGAGTGCACCGATAACTTCTTTGGAAAGCCCATAGAGCTGGATATACATTGCTTTAGGGTCCTTCTGAAGGCACTAAGTCCCAGCGTTTAAGCACTTTGTTGGGCTCCCCAAACTGCAAATAATCCCTCTGGCGTCGCGGGCTGCCCGGGTGCTGCCGGTGCCGGGCAGGCGTTCGTGCTGCCCTGCCCGCGGGCCTGCGAGTACAAAAAAAGCAACAACCCCCTATTATTGTCGCTGGACAGAAGGACCACGTTTCTGGGAAGCTTCCAAGCCCCTCAAATTTCTCTACTTACTGGCGGTGGTAGAAATGGAGAAGAAAGGCTCTCACTTCAAGTGAAAGAAGGACAGAAAAATTACAGATATCTCAAAACCTCGAGCACATTTTTCCTGGGCTCACAGATCTTTTGATGTCAACACCACAGAGGACGATTGGGACAGCTTGGGCTGGCTCCGCGCACAGCACAGACCCGCGGGCAATTCATGATTTTCCCTTTAAACTGCTGCAGCTTCCTTCTCAGCCCTGCAATTGTGGCTTTTGTGGGCCCCTAGAAAAATATTTCTAAATAGCTCTCATTTAGCCTTCAAATTTTCTGTTCACATTTTTATTCCATTTGTTTCTTAGCAACAAGCTCAGTTCCCAGGCTCTCTCATTTCTCTCCCGATACTTGTCTTCACGCTGAACACTTTCTGAAAACACTGCTTAAATTAGGAGTTATAATTTTCTGGTTAAAACCCTCAACCTGCGGTTACGCTGAGCCACAGAAATACAAAAATAAATAAAGGCTACGCAGGGTGCCCACAGACCATGGCATTTTATACATGGTTTTTTTTTTTTTTAATCTCTCCCTCTCTTTTTAAAAAAATTGTTGAAAAATGTGTGATGCCCCCCGGGAGCGATGCTGAGGGGGTCTGTGCCCACCCCTGCGGCAGAGTCGGGGCAGCTTCGCCCCAGCGCCAGGCCACGCTGCCAGGGAGCAGTTGCCCACCGGCCAGCACACACGGGCACGGTGCAGCCGGGCCCTGGCTTGCCCCTCGCACCCTGCTCCAGCGGGCAAGAATTAGCTTTAAGGCTTCTGCCAAAACGAAGGGGAAGGCTTGCGGTGCTGGAAAATACACTGAAGGGTTGAAAACCTCTTGCTCCTGCCCTCCTTGCAATCAAGCACGGGGCACCCTTCAGGGAGGATGGGGCAGAGCCAAACAGCTCGGTGCTCCTTCCTCGCCCGGGGACCCCCTGTGCCACGAAATTCCCATCCCTGGGATGGGGTTACGACCTGAGCCCACAGAAGCACATCCACGAGTCCCCCCGTCAGCAGGAGCACGCCCATCACTCTCGGGCAGGCTGAGGGTATCTGGGGCACTTTGCCCCCAGCTCCCGCCAGCTTTGCAAGACACTGGGACCTCCCCGACGCTCCTTCTCACCTCGGACCAGTTGCCCATGGCCCACTGGGAGGGACAGGGGACCTCCCGGTGACAGGGCGCGGTGGCGTCTGGCTTGGAGAGGTGCTGGCAGTCTGCTTGCTGCAAGGCCCTCTGCTCGTCCAGCCCCACGCTCTGGATGCAGAGCACCGTCCTCTTCATCAGCCCCGACCGGCCGCAGGTGGCCGAGCATTTCTGCCATTCGCCGACCCACCACCTGGGGAAACGTGGAAGGGAAAACGTCTCAGCCGGAGCGGGCGGCCGCGAGCCGGGCTCTGTCCCGTGCCCCACCACGCCGAGTGCTCGGGGCGGTGGGTTTTAGCCACCCCCAGCCGAGGTGTTTGGGGCCAGGAGATGCACACGAGATGCACGCAGGCTTCAGCAGCCCGAAATGATCAGCGGGGCCCGGGGGAATTAGGATCCCCGCTGCGGGCTGTGTTCCAGCCCGAGGGCAGGGACGGGGATGGTTATCTGCGCAGAGGCAGGAGGGGCTCCGGGCCCTGCCAGGACGGTGCCTTCCCGGGCAGCTCGTGGTCTGCGGACGAGCGGCGCACCGCGGCGGTCGGGCAACCACAGGGATTTGGTCCCACGGACCGCCGCAGGGTCCGGGACCCATCCTCAAGCACGAAGGAGAGGAGAGGTGCAAACCCAGGGGTGCAGACAGCTGCTCGTGTCCTGGCGCAATCCAGGCACTGAGGTCCCCCTGACTCTGGTCACCCCCTTCGGGCAGCCCGGAGATTAAAGCTTCGCTGGGGAGCGAGGGGGAACCCCGCGGACCTGGCCGGGCAGGGCTCCTCGCTGCACGTCCTCTGCTGGTCGTCAGGGCGGGTGAGCGCGTCGCAGAACCGCTCCTCCACGATGCCGGCCAGCTTCTCCACGCAGTGCACGATCTGCCGCTGCACCCCTGCGGACACAGGCGAGCGCTCGGCTCGAGACGAAAATCGAACCGAACCACCGAGCATCCTCTGCCAGCTCCTGCCGCACCACAAACCTCCTGCTCCGAGCAGGAATCCACACCTATCCCCCAGGAACAGGCAGGAAACATCTCCTGGCACTCTGTGCTACCTAGAAAGCATTAATGTCCTTGAATTCCCTCTTTTCCAGTGGCAGCCGCTCTCGAGGAAGCGCTCGCTGGTCCCAGCCTCCCGCCTTGCAGCGTGCCTGGACCGTCCCCCTCCATCAGCCACCCCAAAAGCTGCTCCGGGGACCCCGGGACACCCGGTTGGTGGTGCAGAGGGGCGGGAGGCGGGAAAGCAAGTGTCCGGCACCACGGGGCAGCACGGGACCCCGGTGCTCTGCCCGTGCCGGGCACCCTCCCATGTGCTCTCCGTAAAACCCTGGAACGATCGCCCCTGGAGAGGCCCAGCCAGGCGGGAGACCGGCCCTTCGACACTCCCTGGCTCTCTAAAGCTCTTTTGTCCCCATCACCCTGACGCCGGGGGACACCCGGCGCGGGCAGCAACAGGACACCGAGCAAGGAGCAAAGCACTGATAAAGCACTTCGGGGTCCGGCAGCCGAGCACGGCGGGGGCACCGGAGAGCGGTGACCGCAGCAGATCTCACCTTTTTTTTTCCCCCCAAGACCTCCAGAACCCAAGACCCAGGAATTCCTCAGGCATCCCCGCGACAGGGGGATGCTTTGCCTGCTCTGCTCCTCCGCGCAGGCGGCCGAGCCCCGGGGTGCCGCGGGAGCCGGACTCACCCGTCCCGCACGTGGCGGTGCAGGTGGTCCAGGAGCCGAAGCGCCAGAGGAACTCCGCCTGCTCGATCTCGTTCTGGCTGTCGGCGGGGCGCTGGATGGTGTACTGGTACCGCACGCCCGGGTTGGTCTCCTGAAACAGCAGCTGCGGGGAGACAACGGCCGGTCAGGGAGGTGGTGGCCCGTCCAGAGCAGTCGGGGTTGGCCACCGCACCCCAGCGGCTTTGCAGGAGGTAACAACGTGCCCATAGAGATGTCATTCTCCGTCCGGCTCCGCACCAGGGCTGCATTACCTGTGCCCCAGCAGCAGCCCACGACCATTTCGGAAACAGCAAATGGCTGAAGCAGTGCAGGAGCAGAGGAGCTGCCCCAGCTCAGAGCGTGGGGCTTGTGGAAATGTCAGGTGATAATAAAAAATAACAGTGAGATTATTGAGAACCACCAGGACTTTGTTTTTATGCCTCCCCTGGTGAAGAACCTGGAAGGATTCCCCTTGTTAATCCCGTCCAGTCCCACTGCCAAATGCAGCCTCATCCAAGGACCTTCTCGAGGTTCAGCACGGCGAAGGGCCCAGGGCGGCCAGACGTCTTCCCCGTCCCCTTCCCCGCAGTCGGAGCCGGGGAGCGGGTTTTGATGTGCCACCGCCGGCCCCAGCCCAGCTCGGGGTCTGCAGCACGCGGGGCAGGAACGACCCCCCTGCCAGTCAGGAGCCTGCTGAGCCACGTCTGCCTCCCCCGTCGCTCCTCCTGAGCTCAGCGAGGGGCGTTACGGCTGGAGGGAGCTCTGACTGCTCCCAGCCCCGCGTGCCAGACCGACGGTGGCTGGTGCGGACAGACGGACGCTCAGGCGAACATCAGTCACAGTGACCTGTCCTTCGGGATGGCGGCAGAAGGAAGGGAAGGGGACAGCCGCAAGAGTCCAGCCCCACAAAGGAGGAATCAAATCTCCTTGTCCTGATGAGCTGCAAGCTCCAGCAAGCGCCCTGGGGAAGCACCGCAGCACACCTCGGCTCGAGACGCCGGCTACCCGCGTCCTGCTCGGCGCGCGCCTCCGACCTGCCGCGGGGCTCGACTGCGTCGGGGCTGCAGCCTGATGCACTCCGAGCACCGCAGAGAGCGGCCCCGAGCACCGCAGAGAGCGGTGACACCCCACTCGTGCGGTGGAAGAAGGGGCTGCGGCAAACGGAAGGGAGCCGCCGGCAGCAGACGCCAGCAACGACTCACGGCGAGATGCGCCTGAAGGAATTTAACTGCTCCCCACTTGAAACGGGTTCCCGCTGCTCTCAACATGCGCGAAGCGGCTCCTGCGGTTGATACAAATCCTGCCCAAAGCACCTCCCGCACCAGCGCTCGGCAAAGGCTGGGAGTTTAACTTGTTTTTCTTAGCCTAAGTGCTCTCATTATTGCCAAAGCTTTGTTGTTCTTGGAGCTTTGGCGGGAGCGAGGGCGTCTTTCCAAAACCTCTTCACGAATATTGAAACATTTTTGTCAAAGGTTTTAATTAGGTTACGAGTCCCAGAAAGCGGTTTGCTGGTGCCGAGCATGCCAGCGGTCCCATTAACAGCAGCACTTGGCGGCGGACGCGCCCAGGGTCCCGCTCACATTTCTTCCTCAGCCTCTGCTGAAAGAACTGCAAAAGGCGAAGACTTTGGCTGCTCGGCGCGGCCGGGCTCCAGGGCGAGCCTCTGCCAAGGGGCTGATGCTCGGGAAGAGTGCATCGGGCTGGGCCGCCGCTGCCGGGGCCGGGGGGGCTCCTGGGGGTCCCGAACTTCATTATCCGCTCAGTCCGCTCCACACAAAGGCTTCTGCTGGAGGCAACACCTGATGGCAGCAGGAGATGGGCAGATGCTCTCCTGCCCGCAACGCTGCCGTCCTGGAAACACACTGCTGCAACGCAATCTTTTTTTAAATGCTTTTTTTTTTGGATGATGTGGTTAATTGTAACCTCTTCTGCCCAGACGCAGGCAGGCAGAGCGGCAGGTCCTGGGTGCCCTCCCCTGCCCTGGGAGCCGCGGCTGATGCCAGGCAGCATCGCCCTGCAACGGGGCTCGCCTCCTCAAAACCTCAGGGGTCTGATGAAAAATAACGGCTTATTCTGCAGCGGGAAGCAGCTTTTCAGAAACGCCCACATGCAGAAGAGTAAAACTTGAAATTTCTAGTTGTTTCAGAGGATTCGAAATCATCCTTTTGGATCTTTACCTTCTGCCTCAAGGGCTTGTGCGAGGAAGCGGAGCCTGACCTGCAGCACCCCGGGCGGCATCACCTGGGTTTGGACCACGGAGCACGACCCCGCGGGCCGAGCTCCTCGCCACGTCAGGCGGTGCAGAGCGGGGCACGGTGCCACCGCGCGCGGCACCGGACCGGCTCCCGGCTCCCACCGCCTCCGCCGGCTGCTCCAGCCCTGCCAGAAGCACTGCAGGCTCTTCCCCTGCTCCTGATAAGATACGGGAAAGGCCTCGGGAAGGGGCTCTTTCTCCTCATGCTCTCCCTGCTGTGTAAATATTTTGGGGATTGCTGCAAAGGGGATGAGGCTCAGATGGAAGTGGCGTGGGCTGGAAACGCTCCCCGGGCCGGCAGCGCCTGTTCGGCTGCTCCCGACATTGGCTCCCGGAGGAACACGCTGAGCGAGGAGATGCACAGCCCATCCCTTGGATGGTAGCGAAGTGCCATGACGGACCACGGCAGCTCATGCCCGCACGGGAAGGCAGGAGAGCCGGCAGCTCTGTCCCCCCATCCTCCCCGCCGTGCACCCCGACCCCCAGCAGAGCCCGGACCGTACCTGGATCCACACGGGCTCCACGGTGGGCCCCGGGGAGGTGAGGTTCTCCCAGTTCCCTGTCCTCTTGTAGGTGAAGGTGGTCCCCGCCACCCTGTAGTCCCCGTTCCACTGGATGGTCCAGCCGCCGTTCAGGAAATACTTCTCCGGGTCCTCGCTCCGCAGCGCCAGAAAATTCCCGGCTTCTGCAACTTCTTCGATCCGGATCTCCCGGGCTCCCACAGGGATAATCCCAATATCGACGTAACCTGGGAACGGAACCGAGCATTGGCCTTGGGGGAATCAAAGACTTGGCAGAGACGATCTGCGCCCTCGGGTGGGTGCCAGCGTCCCTCGGGTGGGTGCCAGCGTCACACCAATCCTGACACCTCGGCAAGGCACCAGCGGCCCCGGACCCGCCTTGCGCTGAGCCCAGCTGCGTTCCCTGCTGGGAGAGCCCATTGCAGAGCGAGACACTTCCCGCACGGGCGCTGGCAAGGCATTTGCCACACTTTCAACATGTCCTTGTCAACACACAAAATCCCCTTCAACCTCTCCAAACTGCCTCCAGCGTGCACAGATTTTTTTTCAGGCCTTTAGACACAAAGGGCAGCAAGGGGATATTTTTCTTGCGAGGAGCAAGAAGTGGACCGGCAACGCCACATCTCCCCGTGCTGCCGCTCGGGCCTTACTCCATCAAAATCAGCAAGTCGGGATTAAAAAGCACACTGTGAATGTGCAGCAGCAGTGAGCCTGGCTCTGCGTGGAACAAGCCACTGGTGTTTTGGGGACGGAGCCGAGCGCCCTTACCCAGCCCCTCGCTGTCCTCGAAGGTCTTCTTGACGGTGTGGCAGGTGGAGCCGTCCCCGTGGCAGACGCCGCACCGGTCCTCCACCGCGTTGGAGTCGATCTCGTAGTCGCAGCCCACGTTCTGCAAGGCAGCCCCGTCAGCCGCCCGCGCCCCGCACGCCCCCGGCCTCGCACCGCGCCGCCGGCCGCCGCCGCGGGAGGAACGAGGGAGAGGAGGACCAGCCTTGGTCCCACATGCTGGGAAATAAGGAACACGGATGGGAGAGAGGGGCGAGCTGGAGTCTTTTTGCAGGATGGGGGTGACACAGCCACCTCGGCTGCAACGCGGCTTTCTCTAACATATCCTTGGGGTCCTGCGCTCCTTCATACACAGCGAGGATCACGACCCACGTCTCGTTTTTAGCTTTTCCCACCCGAGTCAGCAGGCAGCAGAGCCTGTTGGCACACGTTACGTGCTGAGCCGAGCTGGGAAAGCCCCCTGGTCCTTGGCCCTGCTAGTCCTATTTCAAAGCACGTCCCAAAAAACTTTTTTATATTCTGCTGAAACTCTCTACACCTCGTGCCAAATCGCTCGACCTGTGCAGAGCAAGAGCCTCCCTATGATTCTGCACCATAAAAGCCGCGGCCAAGACCCCGAAGGCTCCTGCCGGGTCCTGGGCCAGCGCGGAGGGACCCCGGCGCCGCTGGCATGCACCAAGCAGCACTGCTTGAACTACTGCGAGAGCCTGCAGGGAGCCAGGTTTAACTCTGGGTCGCAGCCACGAGGATCTTGTGTGCAGCGAGCTCTGGCTACACGCGCCGTTACCTGCCGCGAGCTGCCGGATCGTGCACTGTTGTACGCGCCAAGTAAAAATCATGACCCCTGCGCTCTGCCTCCAGCCCGTGCCTGGGCACCGGCGCGCCGCAGCCTTCCAAGTAACTCACAGCCTGTTACAGGAGGAAACGGGACCTTCCCAAAGCCTCCAGTTGCCGTCGGGCCCCTGCCCGCGGCTGCCGGCAGCACGGCCAGCGAGAGGGGGAAGCTCCCACGAAGTTTCAAGGCTGCAAGAAAACTTGTGGACTGATCATTTTCCCTCTCTCCTGCTGCTCTGTGCCGTCCCAAAAGCCTTTTTTCCAAAAAGGCTATTTCTCCAAAAAGCCTTTCTGAGAGCATCGTTATCTAACGCTACGGCAGACCCTGCCCGTGCGCGTCCCTGGCGACGCGCGGCCGGCAGCTTCGCAGCAGCGTGGCTTTGGTCCGTCCCGGGGCGGGAATCTGCCCCACGGACCGCGGTACCACGGCAGCTCAGATCCCTAATTTAACAGAAATCCAATGTCTTGCAGGTGTGCGAATGAGGGACCCTCCTGCTGCTACTGACGGCAGCTGGAGGACCCAGGGCGCAGCTCGGCAAAGCATCTCCAGCCACGCCAGCATCTCCCGGATGATCCACAGCGCCGACCGCGCCATCTCCACCGGATTCCTGTGTCTCCCGTGCTGGGAGATGCCCTCCCCGGCCAGCAGCCAGAGCAGCACACCCCCACATCACAGCTCATTCGTAGGGAGCTTCCAAGAAATTAAAATAACAGCCCAAAAGGAAGAAGCAATCTCAGCGCTGGGAGAGGCTGCCAAGCCGGGGGAGGCATCTCCATCGCGGCAGGTCAGACTCGTGGCTGCCAGCACCGGGCTCGGGGCCGGGCTGGCCGTCCTCTCTACGCACCCTTTCGCACGCGCTTCCCCGAGCACGGGGGTCCCCGGGCTCCCCCCGCAGGGCCCCGGCGCGGGACCCACCTTGCAGATGCCGTTGATGCACATGTCGCGGCTGGCGTTCATCTCGTAGCACGGCGTCCCGTCGATGACGGCGTCCCGCAGCTTTTCCGCAAAGTACTCGTCCTCCGGCCGGCAGTGCAGCTCGCAGGGGTTAACTGGGGAACCCAACAGGCAGAAACTAAACCCGAGCAGCTGGCGGCAACGTAACCATCTCCGAAAACATAAATTAACCCTGCAAGCCCAGCTGTCATTTAAAATACAGCACAAACACGCTGCAAGGCAAATCGTACAGACACGAACAGCAAAACCAAGCTGTTGGCAAGACTGTTTCAGGTTCTTCGTTGGGGCTGCGGGCAGACACCCGGCAGCGGGCTTTGCCCTCGACTCACTGTTGTTGGGCACCGGGGTCCACCTGTAGAGTTTCCCTTTGTAGAGCATGGGGTTGAACTGGCTGCACTGGACCTGGCGGAAGGAGGGCTTGTCGGGGGGACACGGCCTGACGTTGCAAATCCGGAACCGCTTCCGCTCCCCCAGGCAGTACCTGCCCCCGTACTTCGGCCTGTCCGCGGGAGGAAAAGGGAAAATCAGAGAATTAGAGAAGAGTTTGGGTCGGAAGGGACCTTAAAGATCATCTAGTCCAAGTCCCCTGCCAGGGACATCTTCCACTAGGGCAGGCTGCTCAAAGCCTCATCCATCCTGACCTTGAACACTTCCAGGGATGGAGCAGAACTTCTCTGGGCAACCTGTCCCAGTGTCTCACCACCCTCATTGTAAAAAATTTCTTCCTTGTAGCTGATCTAAATCTACCCTCTTCCAGTTTAAAACCGTTACCCCTGCCCTATCAAATAAAGACCTACCGCACACAAGGGAAACTCCCTTTTTATTCCCAGCTAAGGGAGGCTGGTTTTGTACGTGCTGCTGAGGTTTGACCTCATGAGGTTGGGTCGAGCCTGAATCCACCTGGAGCCAACGGGGAGCTCTCCCAGTTACAGCCCACACGTATCACCGCTGCAACGTTCACCTGAGGAAGCTGGCTATGAACCCAACACCCACCCAAAGGATCCCCGCTCCACAGCGCAAGCTTTTGAAACGTGTGGAGACCACGGCCCACGTCCTTCTTCTCCAAGCCCCTCCTGGACCCGCTCCCTGCTGCTGCTGGGGCTGCCGGGCTGTGCTACGGGACCACGCGGGGTGAGACCGTGGACCGACGGCAGCTTTTGCTGAGTGACGGCTCGCAAGCCGGATGAGCCACATCTTGGGTTTTGCCCCTTGGCAACCCCTCATAATGTCACCAAGAGGGCCAGTTTTACAGGCCCGGCGTACGACGCTGTAAAAGCGGTTATTAAAGTCAGGTGCCACTGGCAGTGTTCACGTCCGAAGCCCTCCCACCTCTGCAGCTGCAGCCAGGCACCTTCCCCGGGGGTAAAACATCTCCTTCGCCATCCCGGCTACCAGGGCGGACGAGATGCCAGCGCTCCCAGGAGCCAGCTCAGCCAGGCGCCCGCTCTGTGGCTGCTCCGGAGGAGCTGCTCTCCATCCCGCCTGGGACGCGCTTCCGACTGCTCCTCTACTGCCCGAGGGAATGGCAAAGCCGCCGCTGGACTTTTTAAAGTAAGAGGGACTTTAAAAGCAACAGTAGGCTTTTCTCAGATGCCAACAGACTCTCAAAATACTGCACTGTCTTTTCCTTCGGTCACAGCACTCTCCTCGGCCCACATCTCCACCACCTCACAAAAGTTACTTTTCCCCTGATCAGTTAAGTCTGGGCACACTTTGCTGACGAGAATAAAGTTAATTATTATTTTAGGGTTGTGTTTACACACCCTGCCCCGAGGAAATGCCTGCGGGAGGAGGACTGCCCAGTGCACACGTTTGTTCGCTCCAACCAAAAGGCAAAGCTGAAGATTTACCTACAGTGGCCAAAGCAAACAACTGCCCGGGGAAATTCTCCTGCTTTTCCAGCGCTTGCTCTCCTGCCCGTCCGCAGCTGTGTTTAAAACACTCCATAAACTACAATTGCACTTCTGCCACAGGACTCACGTCAAACACAAACCCAGCTCTTGACCTGGGACCGAGATTACACAGCGCTTCTTTAAACAGCTCAATAGCACGTGCTAAAAACAACGTGCCCAGGGAGACGCTGGGCAGAACGCACACCCGGCTCGTCAGAGAGCCTGCTGCCGCAGCTTTCACGTCTCCTCAAGCCATGGAAAAGCGGCTGCCCCGGGAACATCGCTCACAAAGCCCCTTTCCCTCCCCGTCCCAGGGCGCCCCGACACCCGGGCAAGCCGGGGGCTCTGGCTGAATCCAATACAACAGCGATTTGGTGACCACGGGGACATTTGGGGAGCAGCTGGGCCAGCCCAGAAATCGCGGGATGGACAAGGCTGCTCCTCCGGCCGTGCCCGGACGCTTCCAGGCGAGAGCCAGCGCTGGCTGCGGCACCGGCTGCGGGGAGGGCACCGGTCAGAAATTGCTCGTGGAAAGCAACGGGGTGATGAACAGCAGCAGGATTTTTCAAAACTACTCTGAATCAAGCTCAAAGAACATTTTTTTTTTCCCTGTCACTAAAGGACACTGGATATGTTTTACAGCTACAAGCAAGGAGGCTTTGCTCTTTGTTTGGGTCCTAGTCAACCGCTCTCTGCCTGCACGGAGTGAGAGCGACTTACCCTGGAGGGGGACAGAGCAAACCCTGCCCCCCCCGAGGCTTTCGGGGCCCAGCCGGCTGGATCACCCCCAAAACGAATCCCCCGAGCGTTCCAGAAGCACACTGCTCAGACAGGCAACGGCACGACGGCACAGCTGTGCTGTGCGGCGCAGACGGGGGCAGGACCGCCCTGGCCAGACGATGGTCCCCGGCTTTACGGGGCGATAAGGAAGCGAGGGGTTCCTCTCCTAAAGGGGGTCCGGGCGAGCCCCGGGGGAGCGAGGGCTTGCTTACGTGGGGCTGCTGCACTGCCTCTCGGCGCTCTGCACGCCCGCGCCGCAGCTGCGCGAGCAGGCAGCCCACGAGCTCCAGGAGCCCCAGCCGCCGTCGATCGCCTCGGGACGGTAACCCACGGGCACGCACTCGCCGTTGAAGCACCACTGCAAAGGGACGGGCCAGACAAAGAGGAAACAAGGTTTAAGGACGCAATAATTGATGTTGAGTCAGAGAGCCCGGCCGCGGGGAGCACTGACGCCCAGCACCCGTATTGCCCCGTGAAAATCTGTGCTTTGCTCGCACGGAGGGGCCTGGGGGTCAGCTGAGCTCTGCCAGAGCCCGGCGCACCTCTAAGCCATGGGAAACTCAGAGATGTTGGGCTGTTTGAGGATTTGTCTGAGGCAACATACCCAAACCTCCACCGAGACCCCTCAGCAAGGGGATTCATAGCCTGATCTCAGCCCAGAGGGCAGAGCCAGCGAGGCAGAGCCACGGACAAAGGCTCGGCGGGAGGTTTCGCAGGGAGCAGCGGCTAAGCCCGGGGTCATCCCCAGTGCTCTGGGGCCAGGGCTTCGGGAGGTGACACTAAACCTCGCGAGGAGAGATGTCTACAGATATTTTTATAGCTCTATAGTTTTATGCTAGCTTGAGCAGGAAAACCCCGTTCTGGTATGTCACCCACGCGAGGGTGACCGGAGCTGGCTGCAGGCAGCTGGTCCCCCGCGCACCCCGTGCCCGGTGCGGCACCCCCCGAGCTGCCGCAGGTGCTGCCGGACCCCCGTGCAGGTCCCGGGGGCAAGCACCCACCATCGCAGCAGACGGAGAGCAGAACAAAGCCTTCTGCTCTCCCGCCCTGGCAATTAACTGCGGGTTTCACCTTCCCGAGGCATTTTCAGCTTCACTGAAGGCAGCCCCTCCCTGGCAGCGGTGGGAGTTTGGGCAGAGCCAGGGCAGGGAGGTGAGCCCGTCCCTGCGTGCCGCAGCCTGCGAAATCCCTCTGTCTGCAGGACACGGGGTCTCGGCAGCCGCGGAGGGGCCTGCTCCCCGTTACCTTGTTCTCCCCGCAGGCTGTGCCGTCAACGGCAGCGTCCAGCTTGGAGTGGCACGTGTTCCCCACCGTGCACCACAGCGTGTTGCAGACGCTCTGCAGAAAACACGGTTGCGCGGGACAGTTACCGCACCGGGCAACCCCTCGGCACAAATTTAACTTGCAGGGAGAGGATCGCCCCCTGCAAAGCCCCCCACCCCCAGACAAGCCCTGGGATGTCGGGGGGACCCTGGCTTACGTCCATGTCGTCGCAGAAGGTGGAGTAGGCGCCGTACTGCAGCCGGCACTGGTGGCCCACGTCGTAGAGGACCCCCGGGGGCACCAAGGGGTAGTCCAGCACCTCCCGGGCAGGGGGGTCATCCAGGCACAGCCCCCAGCCCCGGCTGAAAGAGAGAGGTCAGAGCGGCATCACCACTGGCCCGGCACACCCGGACAACGCTCCGGCAGCTGCTAACGGAGGAACCGAACGTTTCATTGATGTCCCACCACGATGAGAAGCAATTAGCTGATGTGCCTGATATGACCCTGCCGCTCCAGCACGCAGCCAGCCATGTGCGGGTACCTGCTTTTCGGGGTGGGTGCCCGCTCCCAGAGCGATCGCCCCACGGCCCCCGGGCACGGCGGGTTATGGGAAAGGTGAAGAGGCAAAGGCCGGTGCCTTGCACGCTCCCCCTTTCCCCCCGAGATGCCCCCGTCCCCCTGACGTAAAGCCAGAAATGTCCTTTTCCCTGGGAATAATGCCCTGGATTTTTTCTTTGTGAACAGGTCACCAGCTCAGCTCTCAGTCGGGACCCCGCTTTCGCCATTCAAGGTGAAGGGTTTCATTGAACAAATATTTCACTGCCGAGAAACAGATGCTGTCCTCGCGTTCGTACATCACGCTGACCCCAGAAACGTCCCTGCGGACACTGCAACCCGTGTGTCAATGCCCTGCTAACAGAAATAACGTAGATTGTCAGCGACAAAACGCACTCACCCTCCTATCTGCCGCTACAAACAGTGCTCAAACTGTGCTGGACAGGACGTCTTTAGAAAAGAGATATTACAACCGAGCCGTCACGGCGGCCGGTGGCAGGCGGCCAGGCTGCGGGAGCCGCGAGGGACGTTCCTGGCTGCCTGGCTCTGCTCCGAGTGCTTTTGCTGCGATACTTCACAAACACACAAGAAATTGTCACTCGCTTAGCTTTCAGTGTTGATTTAAACAAACTCGTTTCCAGCCAGGCAAAGTCTCCGGCGAGGGTTTCTCAGCAGATTAGATTACTTCGGCTTGTTGTGATTGGGAACAGGTCTAAATTAACTTGAAACAAGATTCCTTTTTAACCCAAAGCAGCAACCCAGAAACAAGGGCCAGCAGCGCGGGAGAGCTCCTGCTCTGGGGTGCCGGCAGTGCCACGGGGCGATGCCCTGCAGAACCGGCACCCCCTCCTCCCTTTCCCACTCCCCCAGTCAGGTCCACACTGGACACCTGCAAACAGCTTGCTCGGCTGGAGGCGGCCCCTTAAAATACCACCTATATATATTTTTATAAGCAGCTTCCCTACTGGAAAAATCAGTAAACAGGTTGCTTTCCGCAGCCCAGGGGCTCGAAAGTCTCTGTTCCCCAGTCCACGACAGCGGGAGCATCCCGGCTCCGCCGGCCGGCGGGGAGGGAAGGATCGCTGCGGGCGAGGCAGGGCTGAGCTGGGGTGAACTAAGCGTGGATTAGGCGGCTGGACACAGCATCATGGTGCAGCCTGCTTCGGGCATAGCGCAGTCACTGCATGGCGCTTCCAGAGGTATTTTCTTTACCTCCTGGTGGAAAACACTTAAAAAGAGTATTTTCTTTAAAAATTGAAAGAATGGTATCTTTACTGGGGAAAGTCCAGCCAAGCAGTGGGCTCCTGCATGAGCTACATGCGTGATACTGGTGCTCCACTGGACCAGCTCACCAACTGGTACAGCACACGGGGCCCCGCACGTCACCCCAAACCCCCCAACCCTCCTCACCCTCTCATCTGCTCGAGGCACTTTCTGTCTTGCCCCAGCTTACGGGAGAGGTCTCTGTCCCAGTATGGGAGGTGATTTAGATTTGCTGTCAGCTTTCCAGTGCTATGTTGAAAATCTATTTCTTCATTAAATATTTTTACAATCGTCCCACTGGTCTCTTCAATTGGCCAAAACACATTACCGAGCCAGCAAAAATTGGCATGAGTTTCCCTCTGGCTTTGCAGGGATATGCAATAAACCACGTTCTGCAGTAAAAACACACAGGGGTCTGCGCTGCGGCTGCCTATTTCAGTCCGTTCGTTAATGAGCTGGATGATGGAGTAGATGGTATGATGATTAAATCCCCATATGTGAGCAGGCTGGGAGGATCTGCAGATACATTTGAGAGCAGGATTAAAATTCCAAAAGCTCTCGGAGAACTGAAGGAAGGATCCAAAAAGCCAGGACGGAATTCACTGAAAACAAGGAGAAGGACTGGCGCTTGGGAAGACCCAGCGGCACAAAGAGGGGCTCGGCGGGAGCGGCAGAGGAGCGGAGCAGCGGGCAGGGCCGCGGGGGCCGCAAAGGCAGGGGAAGACCAGCCGTCCCCAGGCCCCGGGAAGGTGGGGATCGGCTGGAAGGGGCCCACGGGAGGATGACGGAAGAAGACCTCCAGCACTGTGCGAAGAGGTTGAAAAACTGGTTGTCTGGCCTAGAGGAAAGACTGAAGGGAGACGAGGCAACCCGCAGCTGTGCCAAGGCTGCTGCTGAGGTGGAGGGAGGCTGCTCCACGCCGGCGGGTGCAGGCAGGGCACCCACGAGACACCGGACCCCGTGATGCTCGTTTATTCCACCAGCCAGGCTGGGAAAGAGCTCACGTCACGGTGAGGGGTGGAGAGCCAAGAGCCTTACAGCATCTTCCGACTCCTCTGAGGGGAAAATCACGGAATGCCAAAAAGGGCTCGTCCGGGTCCGGAGCAGGGAGCGGCAGAGCGGTCCCTCTGCCGCAGGAGCATCCCCACCCGCCCTGCACCGGCCTCCCTCGTTCCCCTGAAGAAGGGATGCTCGTTCCCCTGAAGAAGGGATGCTCGTTCCTCTGGGGGACACCACCGCCACAGCGGGGAGGTGACCTCTGCCATCGCCCCCGGGTGTCTGAGCGGACCCCGACCCACAGCCTCGCCAAGAGGGTCGCCCAGCCCCGGCTGCACCCAGGGCCTGACCCGCAGCACCGGGGACGTGCCGCTGTCGATGACAGGAATCATTTTCAGATGCTTAAACGTTCCGCGGCGTTTGTAAAATAATAATCTTTTGTAAAATAATTATCATCATCTGAAAGTGCTTTTTTTTTTTAAACATGAGGTCTGTTCCAAGCACATCCAGCAACCCCAGGTCAGCAGGGTCTCATTTTCTGGCTCACTCCTTCCCGTTCTCCTGCCAACATCGTATTATAACGCACTCATGTCTGTGCTGGCAAGGGGCCTCTGCCTCGCCTGGGGGATGTCGCAGCCGGTGAAAGATGCCTGCCAGGCTCTGCTCCGCTCTTAAGGAAGAGCTGCCCCTTCTGGGGGGGAGCGCAGAGACCAAAACCCAACTGGAGAAGCATCCAGCTGCTCTGTTTCTTCCCCGTCACAGCTCGTAGCAGCCCAAGGTCATCGCAAGCAGGAAATTCTTAATCCAAAAGTGAAGGTTAAAAGCAGAGGGCCAAGAACGCTGCAGATACAAGCAAGCTCCATTCCACCGAAAGCCATAAATCAACCTGCGTGGGGGCCAAGCCCACGTGTTCCAGGCTGGGGTTTGGAAGTGGGGGCTCAGCCCCGGGCAGCCTCCCCCCATGTACCACCGGTCCCTCGCCCAGCTCTCCCCGTCGCCGTTTCTTGCCAATGCTCTCACTGTTTTCTAACCTTCCCGTGGCAAGGAAGGAAAATGTTTCTCTAGTGCAAGCCACTGGCTGACAAAAGTAAATCTCTGGGCCGTGTTCCTAGGAACTGAGTAACAACAGGCTGAAAAACCAGCCACAGGGTGCTAAAAATAAACAAATGCACGGAAGAATTTGGCTCGGTCTCATTTCCTCACGTGACGCCTCCTGCCTACAGGCAAACATCATCTGCCCCTTGCAGAGCACCGAAGAAAACTGCACAGAGCTTTGAAGAAAACCCCTCTGGCTTTGTTTGTTCAAGCCACAACCCCCGAGCCACCACCCCAGTGTTCGGGCTGCTTTGGGGCTCAGGCTCCCACCCTTCACAGCAAGGTCTGAGGCAACCGAGTGAGATCAAAGCATCCCCAGAGCCCTGGACCAGCTTGTGGGCGCCGTCGGCTGGGCCAGTCCCCGGCCGCAGACCCGAGCCCCGAGCCACCCCCAGCCCCCGCGAGCGAGGAAGAAGAGGAAGGGAGGACTTACTCGAGGAATCGTGTGATGTATTCCCGGCTGCAGCGGGACCAGGTGAGTGGGGACGTGTCATACAGGAGCTGTGGAGACATGATGAAAGGTCTTTTCCCAACTGGCTCACAGTCATTGCTGCTTCCATCATGCTGAATCCCAAAACTGTGTAAGAGCACAGTCCCACAAAGGAGAGGTGAGCCGCACGCCGCTACAACCGCGCAGCCTCTCTGCTTTCCAGCACAACCACACGCGACGCCGGACATGGCAAACCGTCCCGGCTCCGCGGGGACTCGCTCGTTAACGGGCACCGGGGGATCTGGCCGTCTGGGACATTTTAGTGATAGCAGGGACACTGCCCCGAACTTTGTCCCATGCTTTTATTTCAGCTTTCTTACTGAAAACTCAGCCAAGAAAAAAGTAATGAGACTATCAATGAACAAGATCAAGTTAATTAAACTTACTGGGTACCTGTTTTTACCATGCAAAGATATCTATTATGAACAATAATGTTCAGGTGATCTTGTCAAAATTTAATTGAAATTAGGGCAAGCAAAATTTTGTCGCCGATTCTATACGCAGACCCTAATTTAAAACTTCTTAATGGGCAACCCTCTTCGCCAGAACCTTCAGCACCAGCAACACAGGACAACATACAAACGCAATTTGCCCAGGCTGCCTTGGACTATGTGATTTTCATTGAACCCGGGGCAACCGAAAACTCTGAAAGGAAACTCCCAGGGTCAATTCCCCCAGAGCAGAGGAAGGTTTGCACCGGTGAGGAACCGCTCGGCACTCTTCTCCCAGCTTCCACCCGTGCCTTCTCAAGCCCTGACTGAGCAGCGCAGAGGAGAGAGTCAGGGGAGAGGAGGAGGAAGGCGGTGGTACCTGTGTCCGAGCTCATGGGCCACGGTGAAGGCCAGGGGCAGTCCCGTGTCCTCGTTGATGTTGCAGCTCCTGTGGGGCTGGCACATCCCCGCCACGTGGGACAGACCCAGGGTCTCGCAGGGTCTGTTCATCGCCGCGCAGATGTCCTTCCTTGGGAGACAACGAAACACAGACACGGGGCACAGAGGGGGGCTGAAAGCAGCAGGACCCAACGCGAGGCGCGGGAAGGAGCAGGGGACGTGTCCCGGCCCACGGAGGAAGACACGCGGGCACCAGCCAAACAGAAGCAAGAACGGAGACATCCAACGTCTTTCCACAATGGAAAGATTTATGACCTTTCCTTTCCCCTTTACTCTCCCGGTATCCCTGGCTTATTATTAAGCCTGATTAATGAGAACTGCTGGCTACATTTATTCCATTATACAAATAAAGCTGATGCTGGGTATAATTAAGCAATTACTACATTGCTTGGGGAAGCACATCCCAGGGGTGCTGTGGTCCAGGGCAGAGGAGCTCCAGCCACCCAGGAAGAACAACTCCATTGAAGTAAATGGCCTTAAGTGCCTTATTTCTGCTACAAAGCAAACTTCCTGAAGAAGATAAAGCTGTTGTGGGTTGTGAATCATCACACAAACCACCACGATACTGCCAAGAGCCAAGCTGCTGCAGCCTGAAACCATCAAACTACGTTTTGTCTGCAAGGTATCTAAACTTGGCCAGAGGCACGAATTCCTGCGAGCTTCCTGGGAGGTCAGGGGCTTCTCAGAGGCTCCTCTGCCAATCCCAGCATTAGCCTCCAAGGGAAAAAGGGGAGTTAATCCCTGCGTACATCTCCTGGGAGGATCCAGCCATTCTGGGGCTCGGCAACAGGGCCATGGTGAAAACCTGGTTTGGAAACGGCAACTGTTACTCAACTGGGAGCTGTCTCCAGGTTTAAACCTGAGATTTGAGGCCGGTTCCAGCCATTAGGACCAGGTTATCTTTAGATTTCCCGTTACATAGCTTATGTGCAGGTGTCCAGGCAGGGCTCGGGGACGGAGAGTGAGATTTCAACAGCTCCCGCTGGGATGTTCCTCCAGCTGCCCCCCTGCCCGCAGCCCGCAGACGTGTTTCTAGCTGCCAGCGTAGCATCTACAGCATAATTAGCTGTTAGCCCATTAGCCCATTAGCCCACGGGCACAATACCTTGTGAGCAGGACTGCGACGTCGTGATGCAGGGGATGGGAATCTCCTTTAATGTTGATGCTCTTCTGCCACTTGCAAAAGCTTTTCAAGGTGTTGTCTGCATGGTGGGAGATTTTCAGATCCTCCTGCCAACATAATTAGAAGTCTGCTGCCATATTGCTGCCGGATCGGTTCGTTTGTTAGGATGCAGTGGGGAGGGGTCTGATCTCAGACATGTCAGAGTGGAATCGGGAGTAACTGCCATCCAGATGGCATTGCTCCATATTTCTAGGTTGTAGGCTGGGTGGGAATACAGTCCTGTTCTGCTTTCTTTTCATCTGTGATTCAACCAAAACATTAAATCATCCGGTAACGGGGGTTAAGAAACACTGCGGGAAAATATCCCGTCCTGGCTGCTGGCGAAGGACGCAGCTGGGGAGCCCATCTGAGCGGCGTCGGGCTCCCCGAGAGCCACCGCTGCAGCTGGGAGCACAAACAACCAGCGATCCACAGCCCTCCGCGACCGGCGGCAATGCTGAGTTACCATAAATTATTGTAAGAGCCAGACTCTGCGGCTCCCCTGACCGTGCCGTCGCCCTGCCCCTACCAGGGCTGCAGGAGACGTGGAAGCAAGGCACAGGCGCCTGCCTTGGCCTCACGCAGACTCATCCAGGCCATGACGAGAGAGCTTACGGCTTCCAAGGCCAGCTCCCCGTGCATCCCCGCCTGGCTGCGGGCGGGAGGGTGAGTCACCCTGTTTTCCTTTTACCTCTTCGTCCTCCAGCAGGATGAGTCGCACTATCGCAATGTTGATGGGGTTCCCGATGCTGGCGTGGTGGAACAGACCCGCCACCTGCAACATGCAAAAGCCAAAGAAATAAAGCCTGAAAAAAAGACCTTGCCCTGTGACACTGCTGCTGGTAAGTACATCTGCAGGGGAACGCGAGCTCCAGGGGAAGCTACTGAAGGTTGTTGACAACATCTCGGGGAATTCCCCAAAATGAAAGACAAGACCAGATGCAGATCTGGACTAAGGCGTTCAAAGTGCGATGATATCCATTTAAAATTGATGTAATCTGTGTAGCACATTGAAACTCAACCAGAAATGCTCGGGGGAACACCTCTGCTTTCCCTCCTAATAGATGTATTTAACATCTCAAAGCTCTCTGGGTGCCTTCACCAACCCCCAGAAACCCAGCGATGTTACCCTGAGGTCCTCTGCCCAATCCCACCCTCTTTTCGGGCCATCAACCAAAGCAAATAGGTGCTCCCACCGCAGCAGAAGAGTGAACAGACTAAACCAACTCCGGCTGACTTATCTGCACCAGCAAACCCCCCGAGATTCCCAGCGGAGACCACCACAACCTGGCGCTCCTTCCCTTAACTGCCCTCGGTGGGACTTTCCCAGGAAAGCCGTTGACGTCCCTCCTGCTACCCCGGCTAGTGCCGGCGCTGGCTCTGACGGCAGCCGCCCCGGAGCGTCCCCTCTGCGGGCACGGCCAGCCCCGGCGCCGAGGCAGCCCGAGGCAAAGCCCCCAGGTCCCTGCGGGTCTCTCCTCCCGCGAGGAGGTTTCCTTGCCACGCAGAGGGCGGTGGGTGGCCCTCGTGCAGGCTTCGGGGTGGTTTCAGCTTCAGCTGCGTCCCCGTGCCCTGGGGAGAGCCGCGGTGGCCGTGCCTGGAGCGGGGATGCAGCAGGAGCAGCCCTGCCCCTGGGGAATCTCCCCGGGAGGCCACGTTATCCATCCCCGCGGTGGGAAGGAGAAGGGAAGAGCCCTTGAGCCCACGGGGAAGGTGAAGCCGCCGCAGGCTGCGCTGCTCCTGCCTGCACGGAGATTTTGGCCTCGGGTTTGCTCACACCGACCCGTCCTGCCGCGGCGGACGGAGCACTGAGCAACGCAGAAAAGCCACTGAGCGGGCAGGAACAGCCTGTCTGGTGAGAGGTTGGCTGAGGTCCCACCGGGGATGAGTCCTTTATGTCTGACAGCCACGTCCCCAGGGACCCGGCAGCTCTGCCGCGGAGAGGACCAGGACTCACCATGTTCATCACGGTCAGCACGTACTTCTCTATGTTCCCGCTCCCGTGGTACTCTATCATCTTGGTGTCTGCCACCACCAGCGTTTCCACCCACTTCTCCTTGCTGATGGAGCGCTGCTTGATCCTTCTCGTCCTGTGCTGCTTCTGTTCCCATCTTTCCCTCCGCTTCTCAGACCTCTCCAGGCTTTCCTGAGATTCTGCGGCATTATAGGAGGAAAAAAGACTTTTTTTTTCTGTAAAATGTCTGCAATTTTGGTAAAATATCATCAAGGCTTTTTTTTTTTGTTAAACTCAAAGAAATAACCTTTTGGTGTTGAGAAGGAGGCTCCACATTTAGACCCATAACCTATGAGTATTTTGCTGTGCTGTATGTTCCAAAAAATCACTGGGGGGTGAAGACTCTGACCTCAGTCTGTTGCACAGCAGCATTAGCATGATAGGGGAAAAAAAAAAAAGCATTTGAAGTAATTTCTTTGACTGGAACAAGGCTTGCAGTATTCCACGAGGAACACGGAGCCTCCCAGAGCAGAGCGCTTAGGGTTTGTATTGACACATGAATTTATGAACCCTGCAGAGATGCTTGAGCACGTACCACTGAGAAACAACCCCGGCGGCTCAACATTTCTGATTATCATCACAAATCTGCATTTTGCAGGGAGAGGCAGTTCCCCAACACGATAAGCTCTGTGCCCCCAAAGCTGGACTGATGTCTTGAGCCAAACCCCGAAGATCATCAGTGTCCTGGGCAAGACCGAGACATCGCAGGACTGCACAGAGCTTTCCTCGGCCACATGGAGACTGAACTCTGCTCCTTCCCGGGGAGAAACAAGGGGAACATTCAGTGGGCTGAAAAGAGACAGGAGGCGGAGGAGAGCTCGGATGCTCCTCACGCACACCAGCAACTGGGAATTCTCATGCGGAGACTTTTCCTGTGACGCTGCTCCAAGACCAAGGTCAGGGTCAGCCCCAAGCTGGGTAAAGGCTTTACAAACCACATCCCACACAGTGGGAATTGCTTTTATGACCAGTTTCTAAGGGCTCAGCCTTTGTTAACAATGGACTTTTACATTTTATGGACTATACTGTACGTTAGTTGTGAAAGAGTGTTTTATCCCCCAGCCTGAAAAATCCCAAGTATCTGGATAATTTGATGAATTGCTAATACCACTGTGACAGTTTAATCGCAACGGCCTCCTGGGAGCTCGTTTCCATTGTGTCCCGTGCTGCTGAGCTTCCAGCCGGGACGTGAAGGTACTGCAGAGAGGGTGGGTGCAGAGGCTCCCGGGATCCCAGCAGGGCTCGCACGGCATTTTCCCTTTGAGATCCCGCAAACACTTGCCCAGCTGTACACACAGGCTGCGCTACGTATTGACAGCAGCTAAATAACCTGACAGCCTAACACCAGCTGCCTGTGCGGTGTTTTGCAAAGAAAAACGGCAAAACATCAGTACAAAAGAAAGGCTTGCAGTAATTAAAATCCTACAGACTTCTGGTTCCCTTGCCAGGGCACACACGTCACATCCACCTTGCCAGCCCAGGCTGCAGCAGAGATCTACGTGCATTACACACGGGCCACATCACACCCAGGGAAATTCATTTACAATGAACAGACTTCAAAGTCTAGAAGGAGCCATTATGATTATTACTATAGACTAAATAATTAATTTAGATTAAGAGAAGAATACCTGAAGATAACCTGATTATAAGAAAAAAAAAAAACCAGTTTCTGAAAGCGGAGAGCTCTAGGAAATACGCCAAAGAAAATGCACTGCCTGGAAGATGCAGCTTCACTGATGCAGAGGAGGAGTGAAGCGCCGGTGAGCTGCTGGGAATGCACCGAATTCCTCATTACTTGAAATCTTGGGTTTGGAAGTTTATCGAACCCATCTGCTCTAGACAGAGGAGAAGGAACCGGCACGCACTCTGCCCTGCAGCGGAGAGACTCCCGGGGCAGCGACCGGGTGTCACTCCCAAAGTCCAGTGCCCCGGCAGGTCAGAAACCGATGTTTGCAAGGAAAGGAAAACAAATACTCAGTCTCCACATCACAGGAGGGTTGCAACAGGGCCGGGAGGAAAAGATGAGAGCGGGAGGCCTGAGGTTCGGCATGCATTGAGTCGTGTGTGTGAGAAACATAAGCAAATACAGAAAAATTGGCAAGAGAAAAAAAAACCCACCCTGTGCTCTGCAGTGGTTCCCGTGACTCGTGGGCTCCAGTCGCCAACGCCACAAACCCACCGCCCGGCGCTCAGCCAGTGAGCTCTCCCGACCAGCAATTTGAGCGAGCCTTCCCGTCATAAAAACGCTGGTGGGGCGGTTGCGTGGGCACCCCTGGGGCCACGGGGCTGTCCCCCAGCGAGCAGCGCCAGGCCGTCCGACACCCACCCACCGGCGGCACCTCCCACGCCAAATCCACCCGCAGCGGGACGCCGCACAGCCCGCGGCCCATCCCCTCCCCGCTGCCGGCTCAGTTTTTTGGTCCGAGGGTTTTCTTTCTTGCCAGCCTACGTGGCAAGAGGGACCTCCAGCCCAACTTGCAAAACTCAAACTACGAGCAATCGGTGTCGCTGGTGGATGCTGGGAGCCGAATGATGGTGTTTAAGACTAACGAGCCCGCAGAGGCAAGGCAGGGGGCTGAGGATGGGCACCGCATCCTTTATCTTTCTACCGTGTGCTTCAAACTTGCAGAACTGAAGATACCAATCCCGGGATGAGCTACTGGCTCACCACAAAATGCAAGAGAAAGGGGACCGTACCTTGCACGCCACAGGTTTCCCGTGGAGCTGGTGGCCTCCTGCCTCGCTCTGCCCCGTGCGCGGGCGCCTGGCGCTTGTATATCCTGTGGGGCTGGGCTGCTCCATCCTCCCGAAAGCTGGTGGACACCGGTTCGATGAAATAGTCCTCGTTCATGAGCCGAAACACGCCTTTCTGGCAGGGAGAGACAAAGTCGTCAGCGTGAAGCCATCTGCACCTCGCACAGACTCACACTGAAGGGCCTGGGAATGGGAGAGGGTGTGCAAAGTTTTCCAGGAAGAAACAGGTCTTCTCTAAAGAAACTGTTTTTATGGGTATTCTGAGCTCTAAACTCCCAGACAAAAAAGAACAAGCCAGCTCGGAGTGATCACTAGGAAGGCAAGAAGCTAAAGAGAAGCCATCACAAAGTGCAGAGGGGTGGTGAACCCAGCGGGTGCGGGGTAGTGAGGAGCTCGGGGACTGCAGGGATGCGAGAGAGAGACGAGCCTCCTGCGAGACCCAGAGCACACGCAGGCTGTCGGACCGTGCTCCCCCCTGCTCACAGCACCTCTGTCCCTCCCGGAGACGCGCTGGGGAGCCCGGGCAGACAGCCCGAAGGACGCTGTGCCCACAGCGCGGCACCGGTCTTTTCAGTAAGCACAGAGGTGTTTTCCCGAGGAGATCCCCGTCAGACGCAGCCGGTTGCTCTGGCCTTTTGCACATTGTGAACCATCGGTCCCAGCCTTCCCGCAGCCAAAGAGCTGGGAAGAGGAACCTGCGGAGCACTTGATCACGGCAGAACTCCGAGCAAAGAAGGTCAGTCCCAGGACAAGGAGCATGGCCCCTCCAGGCAACAACTTGAGGATGTTATTGGCATCTCTCCTTCAGCAGGAAACGACACCCTAAGACTTTCTTTGGTTAATTACGGCCCCCCTGACCGGGCCCAGCTGCAACCCGTGGTTACGGGCTCACCCAGGACTCCCCAGCCTCCACGCTGCGCCTCAAGAACAAAGAGCTGCCTTCGCGGCGGGGGAAGCTCTTTGGATGGGCAGCTTCATCCCCAGGAACGGGAGCTCCCGCGGGACCTGCAGCGTCATTCCGCCGGTCAGGGTGCTGCCAGCAGGGACAGGTATTTTGTAAACATATTTTGTGCCGTAAGCCAACTCCGTCTGCTCTTGGTTGCTTCAGAGCAGCCTTGCGGTGTCTGGAGCGGGCTGAGGTGCCCTACGCTTCCTCGGGAGCCCATTCATACCCACCTTTGCTTACCGTGCTTTTGCTCTGACACGTTTATTACTTATTACCCCAGGACAGGGCAGGCTCAAAGAGAGAAGATCAAAACATGCCTCCACAACTGTTTCCAACATTTCCAAGATACAACAGGACTGAGCCTACTAGTGATGCTTTCTCACTGCTCATGCGGTGCCGGGGAAGAGAAAACGGCTTCCTCCCTAATTAACTCCTTGCAAATGTAAAATAACAAGGAGGAAACACCATGGGGAGGGGGAAGGGAGGGAAGGAGACCACAGATATGATTCCTTCTCTGTTTCCTGATCCGGGTTATTCTGAGCCAGGAAGGGAACAGCTGAAATCTGCCCCAGGTGCCCTGCGCAGGGGCCACGTTTCGTCACCGGTGGGTTCTGCGGTAGCACTGAGTGGCATTTGCTGCCCGTGGGAAGGTCCGGTTCTCTCTGTTTAAAACAAACCTGGTTAACCGTTCTGCACCTTCCGTGCCCCAGTTCACCCCAGTAAGCAGTGCCAGCATCCCTAATCCCCATCTCCTGCTCCCTCACCATAGTCTGCAGCAAGAGTGAGAAATAGCCTTGGAGAAGATGAAATTGCACTGGCAAAACTACCCAGGAGGGAGCAGAACCCAGCTCTTACGACTCTGTTTTATTTTAAAATCATTGACAGGAGAAGTTTAAAGTCTTACGGCAGCACTGTAAGAAAGGCGAAGCCCGGCCATGGGAAGAGGGATCACAGAGGCCGGCCAAGGGTGTCAAACAGGTACAATCGCTGCGTGCCACACCAGTAACGAACGCCGGCGCCGGGGCTGCGCCGACGACGGGAACGGGGAACTCGGCCCTTCGAGGTGCTGATGCGATTCGGTTCCACACGTGGGGCTGCCACGAGCAGGAATTTTGGGACAGCCCATCTGTGCTTTACAACGGGGAATGGCAGGCTGCTTTCAACGCAGCAACGCCGGGCTTGAAATGCAAGGAATATATATACAATATATATATACATGTATAAATGTAATATACTGCCCTAGCCTACAGCTCTATGCTTTCCCAGTAGTATGTTCCTTGTTTACACCCTGTAATACCGACAGTGCTCACAAGTGAGTAATTCCCTGTAATGAAGCAGTAGGTCAGACCACACTTTACTTTCCACAAGAATTATGAGACATGCAGCACATCGCTAAGTGCAGTTTTCCACGGTTTAGTATCTGTCTGACAAAAAGCCATGGTTATTTTAAGACTGAGTAGAGGTTTAAAGCAACTTCAGGCTGAGTTTTGCTCACCACTCGCAGTTTACGGGCTGCAGACCCTCTCACAAGGTTGTGCTAATGCCTTTTGTGAGCTAACAATTTTTTCTGCTTCTTAAAAAATAACCTAATCCGCAGCATTTGCACAATACTGTTCATTTTCAACACACTTTACAGACCTTAATGATGGGCTTCGCCAAACACCGCTATGAAATGGGTGTTTTCAGGTGACACATTATGTGGATGACAAATTATTTAACGAGTAACTTCTTTTTTTGCTCTCCCGTCTGTGGTTAATTCACACAGAGAACTTTAATTCTCTTAACCAGAATGTATTTCAAATGACCTGGGTGAACATCCTTCAGCCCACTCACTCTTAGCAGCTTGGTTCTGCCTGACTCACGCTGCAGGACTGGATTTCTAAGGCTGATGGCAGATTTCAGCTCGCTGGCAGGACGAGGCCACGCAAACGTTCCCAGAACCATCATCTATTACCGGGGATGTCCATGTGTAAATAGACGTTCACAGGAGCACTCACGACACTTTCTACCTCTGCGTACACTGCAGCCATCGGTGTTTCTCTCACACAAACGTGCACAGAAAAATGAATCAAAAGGCTGTGGGTTGCTCCCAGGCACGTCGGTCTATTTTTTATCCGAATGATGGGCCTGGCTATTTTCTGCAGCCTTCATCCCCCTGGAGACAGGGGTGCTGCATGAAGTGCAAGGTGTCGAACACCCTTACCTGCTCTTAAATTTAGTAGGAAAAGAGCAACCAAAACCATCCAGGACGTGCCCAGCTCCTGTCCTGCCCGTCCTGCCCTGCCATCAGCCACGGCGGGGACGGTCCAAGTTCTCTTCTTGCAGCTCCAGGTGACGGGGCGGCAGCAGCGATGCTCCCGCCGCACACCCCTGCACCGCGCTGCTCTCCCCGGAACCCAGACAGAGCGCAGGGATTTTGGGTGGCCTCTGCAGACCTTCCATTTAAAAGCCACCCTGCTCTACTGGGCTAACTCGGCGCACAGACACAGGCTGCCTTTATTTAAACACAGGAAGCTTAAAATGCAAACACAGCCCCCGGCCGAACGAAGCCACCTGCGGCAGCCAGCAGCCCGATGATCCCATGGATCCCTCCAAAGCCAAAGACGCCGGGTGCCAACGCTGCTGGCGATCCCTCCCTCCGCAGCGGTGCCTCCCTCTGCCCCGTGCCCGTGCTGGGGACACGGGGGGGTTTCCCAGGGTCAGCCCCTGTGAAGGAGAACCCCCCCCACACCCACTGCCTCCGGGGAATCCCGCGGCCCCCGCTCGGGAACGGGGGCCTGCGCATCACGGGAGCTACCGAATTATATGGTAACGCTTCTGCAAAGGCCCAAGAGGTTTTAAACCCCGGGGACCTGGTACCTCGCTAGCTGGGTGCCAGCTAAATCTGATACGCACATTTACGCTGAAGTCCTGAATCTGCCCTGCTGAGTACCGACACGAGAGTCACTTCGCCTTTCAGCAAAACTTACGCTCTTACAGGTCACTATCGCCTTCGAAAATATTTGCAGTGGAATAAGGCAGGGGAGTTGTTCACAAAACATAGTTTCACTACACATGAGCTGCGTTATCATAAATACCTCCAGGCTTCGAACACCTTGTTTTCAGATGTGTTTCTCATAATCCTACGTTTATGTACGAGAAGGCAGAGGCGATATGAGAATTGCTCTCTTTGGGAATTTGGACACAAACAAGTAAACACAGTCCCGCAGAGTTCCCAAACCACTGGAATCCATGGGAAATTTACAGTCAGCTCATCCGCAGCTGCATCAAACCTATGCGATGGGATCCTGACTCTGCTGCTGTCGTGAGGAGTTTTGCTATCGCTTTCAGCAGAAAAAAGGATTTCACACAGCTTCTGCTATTTCCTTATTGACTAAAAATCTCCGTACTTACCAGGCCATCACACGTGCTGAGCGCGGCCAGGCCTCCCGTCAGCGCCCGGCTCCGAACCTCCCCGATCATATGGCAGGAGTTGTACGTGTGAGACTGGATCTTGGCGTTAGCGATCCCCCCAGATCGCCTCTCGCTGACGAACCCGGGCGCCAGGAGGTTGTTGTTGAGGCTCAGGTTGAATTTCAGGGGTTGTCCTTTGTAATGCAGTTCATAGAAGGCGAGAAACTTGCTCCTGGAGGAAGGAGACCTTCGGTGAAGTGCTCGGTGGGACAAATCGTAGGACAGGAATGATCCGCTCTCGTCAACCTTGATGGGATGAACGATGTCGCTGCTGGAGTACGGCAGAGCAGGCTCTGGGAAGAAAGGGGTTCAGGGCTTAGCTTTAGGGTTCATCACCTTTCCTCTCCCACCCCTTCAGCTGGATGCTGCGCTCCCAAGTGGGGTCAGGTACCCAAATAGCAGTTGGACCTGGCAACTGGTGTCCACTGCCGCTGCCGAAAGCAGGGCAGGGAGCAGGGAAAGGCGGGAACCCCAGGGCTGTGGGGCACATGGGGCCCCACGCTGCCCCTCCTGCCCTCGGGGGTCAGGAGCTGGGACTTTCCGTGGGAGCGGGTTAAGTCAGGGTTAGGGTGGGGAGGGATGGAGGTGGGTAAGGGGGGGCCGTGCAGCTCCAGGGCTCTGCTCGTGCTGGGGCTGGTCCCGGCTTCCACGCACACGTTCCCGCTGTTTAATTACAGTTGCCGGGAAAAAAAACAACAAAAAAAAACAAAACAAAAAAACCAGACCGAAACCCCCCCAAATCCCAGTTTTGAAACGGTGTTTGGGAGCCGTGCAGCAGATCTCTGGGGGCAAAGCACGCCCCGGGCGCCGAGCGCCCCGGAGCTTCCCCAGCTGGGTGCGCAGCGCTGGGGCCGCGGGGAGCCGGGGGGAGCCGGGGGTCCGGCCCTGCCCAGCCCGCCGGAGCCGCGGGGCGAGCCCAGCGCGGGGGCTGCAGCCGCGGGGGGCACCGGGCTGCCCGGCTCCGGCTCCGGCGTGCGGCTCTGCGCCCCGCCTGCACCCCCGCACCCCGCGGACNGCCTCCCGGCCCGAGGGCGCCCCCCCGCGGGCGCCGCCAGCGTCTCCCGCCGCGCCCCCCGCTTCGCCTCGCGGCTGCGCAAATTTCAGCGAAAAACGTCGCTTTGCGGGGGCTGCCGCCTGCGCGGGCGCGGGGGTGAGGCGGTCCCCTGCTGCGTCGTCTTCCCGTTCCTTCTGGGGACAGGACGAGCGGGAGATCCGAGCAGCGCGGGACGGACACGGGCTGGTGGGAGCGGGTCCAGGGGCCACGGAAACGATCGGGGGGGTGGAACCCCTCTGCTGTGGGGACAGGCTGAGGGGGTTGGGGTTGTCCAGCCTGGAGGGAGGAGGCTCCAGGGAGACCTTATTGCGGCCTTCCAGTATGTAGAGAGGCTCATAAGAAAGGTGGCGGCAAACTTTGTAGCAGGGCCTCTTGCGACAGGACACGGGGGAATGGTTTTAAGCTGCCAGAGGGTAGATTTAGGCTAGACATAAGGAAGAAATTTTTTATGCCGAGGGTGGTGAAACGCTGGCACAGGTTGCCCAGAGAGGTGGTGGATGCCCCATCCCTGGGAACACTCCAGGTCAGGCTGGACGGGGCTCTGAGCACCCTGATCAAGCTGAAGATGTCCCTGCCCGTGGCAGGGAGTCGGACTAGATGACCTTCAAAGGCCCCTTCCAACCCGAACTATTCTATGGTTCTATGATAATTTGATGCCACTTAAATAAATAACTCCTTGGCAGGGCAGGCGGGCTGCAGGAAATTGTAGTCCCATCCTCCCGAAACGCCTGCGGGTGTTGCTGCGGGTGTTGCTGCGGGTGTTGTTGCTGCCTTTCCATCGCCACCCCGCTCTGCCTGCGCAAGGCAGAGGGTAAAACGTTTAAAGAACAGCAAAGCGAGCGTTTAGTTTCCGATAAGCCCGTTCCGAGGGGTGACCGGTGAGTGAGGTCTAACAGAACCGGGCTGCGGGTGCTCCAGCCCGGCTTACCTGGAGCCCTGACACTTTCAACCATCAGGTCACCTCAGAAATCTGCATTTCTGAGCAAAATTCACCCCTAATACCCCACGAAATACATTTTGCGTGGGATGAAAGTACAGCAGGGGGAAAGGCGGTGGGGCTACCCAGGGGGGCATCGGGTGAGACCCCCCGGGGCTCCCCGAGCCCTCCCGTCCCGCCTGGGCAGGGGCAGCAAATACGGGCAGAGAAGCAGGACAAGCGTCTGTCCGTCCCGCAGCACGGCGGCCCGGGGGCACTGACACCCCCGCAGCTTTCCCCGGCGGTTGCGCCTGCGGCGGCTCCAGGTCTGCGGCCTCGGGGGGGGGGGGGGGGGGGGGGGGGGGGGGGTGGAGGGTTGATTATTTAAGTGATATTGTTCGATATGCAAATGAGCCGGGACAGCGCGCGCCCGGCCCGTGCCCGCCCCGCGCGAGCGACCCCTGGCGGCCGCGCCGGGGAACGGGCGGGGCGCGGGCCCCTGCCGAGTACAGTGGAGGGAAACGTTAGTGCACAGCGCCCGGCTAGCTCAGTCGGTAGAGCATGGGACTCTTAATCCCAGGGTCGTGGGTTCGAGCCCCACGTTGGGCGCACGAATTTTTCCTCTTCCTCGCTTTCTTCTTTTTATCGCTTTTTTCCCCACTCGCGCTCCTCACGGCCCTCGCAGCCGCCGGTGGACACGCAAAGCGGTACTTCATCCCC
Source organism: Pelecanoides urinatrix (assembly GCA_013400755.1). Taxonomy (NCBI): domain Eukaryota; kingdom Metazoa; phylum Chordata; class Aves; order Procellariiformes; family Procellariidae; genus Pelecanoides; species Pelecanoides urinatrix. Next base: position 214,745 of record VZTQ01005309.1, read on the forward strand.
CCGCAGTGCGGGGCCGGGAGGCGGGGTGCTCCGCCCCAGACTACAAGCCCCGGCATGCCGCGGGGGAGGCGGCGGGGCGCAACGCGCCTGCGCGGCGCGGAGGGGAGGCCGGGGCCGGCCGCGCATAATGCGGCGGAGGTGGTGAGGCCCCCGCGGGGAGGGGGCGGG
>VZTQ01005310.1:0-10539 GCA_013400755.1 Pelecanoides urinatrix
TTCTATGATTCTATGAAATGAAAATACTTAGTGAGTATTGTAAAGATATACATATAAATGTTATTCATAGTTTATATTAATGGATCTCTATTTGATTTTTCTTTCTTTTATTTCAGAGGTTTTTTAGAACAGTAGCAGGTAGGAAATTTTTTTGTGTAATTGTTCCTAATTTTCAACGAGAAATATCTCTATTTTCTGATAAGAGGTAGTTTACCATATTACACATTAGCATTTGGGGGGGAGGGTGTCCTGAAGGTCTCCTCAGAGGCTTTGTGATGATTATAACTTTTGTTTTCACTTGGATTATTGGCTACCATGAGAAAGTAAAAATTAACTTTTGGTTTTGATGTAAGAGGAAATTCAGTTACTGCTGGTACTGTAGTTGTGATTTTTTTCTTCCTAATTAATTAATGTTAGTAAATCAATATGCTGTTGAAAATAACATATATTCTGTGCAATCATGTCAGTGCTTGTCTTTCATCTGGCAATGAATCAGTTCTGCCAATACTGAAAATCAAAATAGGGAACTGTACTAGAGTAAGAATACAACTCATATAAAGGATTTGAAAAGCGTTGGTGCTTTACTGAGTGATATTTTGAAACCTGGAAAATTCACAGGAAAATAAAAATATAATCCTCTTATTCAGCCCAAACGATCTTGCTAGTACTGAGCTCTTCCTTTCTTTGCTGTTCAGTTGTCTTCAGAATATTTGACCTCTGACATTCCCATTAGTCGAGGACCACTCCAGGATATTGTCCACCCCCGGTCCCTGCTGAGGAGTGGAGAGGAGATCTAGTGATGGACCCATTAGCGGCTGCCCGCCCTGCTCAGCCCATTAGAGAGGCCATGGCCTATGTTGGGATCACCCTCGGCTTCTGGCTAAGCTTCCGTTAGGGAGCAGCTGAGCCTTTATTACTGACTACTTATTTGTAATGTGATTATAGGAGTTGAGGACTGCATTGAACTTCATGATGGATGAATATATAGGAGTGTAATATTTTCTTTCTTCAACTGTTTACAAACTAAAATCAGATTGAGTTATTAATGGATAATGATGGATATGTGTGCTTGCACCTATAAGGTTACAAACTCCTATATTGGCACAACTAGATTTTTTAATAACAGCCAACATAAAGATTCATGACCATTTGAGGTTGGTTGTTAGCACTCTCATATGCAGACAGCTCTATACGACTTATGCTCAGAATGACCATGTAAGTAAAACCTTCTGGGTCAGAATGAATGTGGGAAATCCTGTTCTATGAATTTAGTATCTCGTACTTAATCCTTGATCATAAAACTTACTTGTACATTTGACTGCTTAGACTTATGTTAAAAGAAATGTCTGTAATGTTGTTTGAACAACAAAATAAAGCAAAATAGGATGGAATTTTAGAAAGATGGGAAGATAATATGTTACAGTAGAAAGAAAATTAAGTGTGAGAAGTGTTGAAGAGGCAGACTGTTAAAGAGCAGAGAGAGCATTTTAGAAGATCATAGGAAGAGTGATGCAAGAATGAAGTAATGTGGAATTAATTGTAGGTTACTTTATTCCATACATTTGAAAAATCTGAATTGGCGTCCTTTCTGCATATTCAGTGGTTCCATGCAGAAGTTTGTGTATGTCTATTAGGGACATCACAGTTCTGCTTTAAGCAGGGGAAACTGTACTATTCTAAATATCAGTTTGTTGTAATTGTGACTATTGTCTAGTGAGTAATGTCTTGTGATTACCTCTCTCTCTTAAGAGGCTGGACTATAACTGACTCCCACAGAAACTGCTACGCCACAGATAAATGTTTAATTATTATTTGGAATTGTTTAGAATCCCCAGATGAAAGATGCAGGAAGTGAAGAATGGCAACATGCTTTAGAATGCCATTAATTTACAGTAATTGACATATCCAGTGCAATCACTGGATATGAATTTTATGAAAAAGTCAATAAGGAGCAGTCGTACTTATGCAGTCACAAGGCTTAGACTGTCTTTCTTTTTGCAGCAGCTGTGATTCATCTCCTCTACAGGGAGTGGAAAATGGTTTCCTGGGACAGGGAAAGGGTCAGAAAGTGTCAGAGCCGCTTTTTCACATAAACTTATGTGAGGAGCATCAGAAGTATGCAAAACATTACCTATGAGACTTCTCTGTGATTGCTTCATATTTTCTTGCTTCTATTTGGAGAAGGCATTGACTAATTTAATGCAATGGGATAAAATGAACTGTTAGAAGGCTGAGGAAGATTACTAGATCACGGTCAGCTTGTCTTTCTGTCTTTTAGCAATAGACTGTCCTTACAAATGATACTGTGGGGGCAAACCTGACTCTAATCTGAAGTGGGGCATAAAGGAGGAAGGGAGACACTTCTTCCTTTGTAAATCTACCGTGATAAAATGGAAGTAGAAAACATAACGTTTGTTTCAATGACTTTGCATAGATAATTGCATAGTTACACATTTCCTTATCTTTACAGAAGCCAAACACTTTCTCTAGATCTTAGACGTAATTGTTGATTCAATTTCTGTTTGGAAGACCTTCCTATATTTTACTCTCTGATCATAATAAAGAGAATGTATAAGCTCTTTTTAATTATGAAATAAATCCAAGATAGCAATAGAGACTAATAGTTCAGTACTCTGAGTTGATAAATTGCTATTTACGATCTTTATATCAACTATTTTCTATCACAACCTAGGGTTTTATGAGCAGAGCTGTGCACATGATAACATCTCTAACATGGTTTATTTAAATCAAGCAAGCCACAATGATAAAATCACACCCCAACGCTGGATTAGTCAATTTGTTGTAACTGAACAGTACATCACTATTAAGGTTCATAATGGGTTTTGTGAACTCAGTAGCTTCTCATCTAAATGAGATTTTATGGGATTTATATGTCTTTAATGCTAACTGTTCAAGATTTGTAGATGTTAAAATCAAATTTAAGTGCCAGGCTCAAATGTATTCAGATGTTACAGTGTTGTTGTTGGCTTTGCCCAAATGTCATCAAAATAGATGAGCACGGTAATAAATACCTCATGTTTCATAATATGCAAATCGTTAGAAAGCAGAGATTTTTCATCTTTTCCCTTTTTCAAATTGTAAATGGATTAATAACTGAGGTTATCATGAGAAACACAATAACGTACAGTGATTCATGAAACAAGGTGGGAATAAATACTAACACTAAACAGGGAAAGAATGTACTCTGTCATCTCATCTGAAATACTCTATTCATGCAGTAGTTAATTGCTGTATTACGTATTGTTCAACTGAAGTATATCTGTCCAATTAAATTAGCATGTAATGGTATCTGAGCAATTTAAGAATATGCATCAAGGGACCTGTTTCTGGTGAGTGGAGTGCAAGCCTTTCGTTCTGTGTTACCCACCTCATGCCAAAACATTGAAGCACTCAGTGTAATGGGCAAACCAGGCCTCTGAGCAGCCTCTTGGCTTAGCTCTGGCTAAGGAGTGTACAACATAGCTCAAAAAGAAGGATGCCACAGCATACAGGGCTTAGAGGAGCTTGAGGGAGTTGTTTTGATGGTCATGATTTGTTCTTGGAATCCTAAAGTGACTGATTTGTGTTATTTTGATCGTAAGATTACAATAACTGAAAAGTTTGCAACCTTCACCTGACTATGACTCTGTAAAGGCATCAGACAGTTGAGAGCACCAGACATGCCATGTGCTGCTGGCTTTTGGCCCCCAAATAGCCAGTTTGCTCTGAAGTGATCTGCTTGTGAATGGCTGTGCTGGCTGCAGGACCAGAATCATAACACAGGGATGAAAAGTTGATGTGTTCTTAGTTTTTTAAAAATATAACTTCAAATGAAATGCACTGAATGAAACATTCATTAGTACATATCAATGGTGAGCCATGCTGCTGCATAATGAGGATTAAACACTATATGAGAAAATGCTAAGCCTGTACAGTGAGTACTCTTCAAGGAAATTTTCTCCAAATCAGTCCAGTCAATTAGCTTTTATGTATGACTTGAATACAGTCTGATGAAGCCACAGAACAGTTTTCTTGGTCAGAAATAAACTTGGCTTGTGCTGAGGTTAAACATTTAGAGCCTTCAATCAGTATTGGCTAGCTGAAACAGAAATGTGAACTAGAGCTGCCCACTGTTATGGGTCATAGCCTTTTCTCTCCTTAATACTATTAAAGTGATAACTTGAGGGTGTTTTCAGTTAATGAGGTAATTACACCATCCTGGATTTGACCTTGGAGTTTATTACTCATTTAACAAGAAATGAGAAGCTGAGATGTGTCTTTGTTGCTGGACACATCTTGCAAATTTTGAGTATAACAGCTAATCAAAGCAAAAAAATTATGGTGGTGAATTGGAGTATATAAATTTGCATATTAATAGTGTCGCTGAGAAAAACCTGCACAGTGATCATGCAAATCTTTTAACTCTGGCTAATAATGGCTGTCTGTCAGTGGCAGTGCAGGGATCCACATGCTGCAAGTTCACTGAGAAGTACTGATACAGCACATTTGCAAATAGCAAAAACAATTAATAGTGCAAGGAAATACATAACTGAGAAAACTTTTCTGCATAACTGAATTCCCATTTGCTGAATAGGTCCTGCTATATAATTAGAATCCCTCTCCCCTTTTCATCACAGTAACTTTAAACAAACAAATTAACTCCCCCCCAACATAGCTTATGAAATGAAAAAATCTCCATTTATTCTCTTTTCTTTAACAAAACAAGCTTTAAATACAAGGGCAAACTTCCTTTGCTGCTATAATTAAAATAATATCCCAATAATAGATAAAAAGGAATGAAGGGTTTAATCATTAACTATAAGGACATGGGAGCAAAATTTCCTGTTAGGTGGCATATGTAGGAACAGTTGCCATGGCTATCTGGTTTGTTTTTTTCTGTGGAGAATATAGAAGTTTGTGTTTTCTGAAACTCCAGGGAAAACAAGGAGCAAGTGGAGCTAGCAGGCAAATTTGACTTCAGGGAAAGAAAAAATAACACACCCTTTTTATCATTTCTTTTTGTGGTGTGATGTAAAAGATTCTGATATCTTTTTCTGTAAATTTACAGAAAATACTATTTTTGTGCTTAAGACATCTGTCTGTTTAATGAAATAGATATGTTGGTTTGCAGTACTCTTCAATAGTGTTTTCCTGTAATTAATACCGTGGTGAGTTTTTATTTTTGCTTGCTTAATTTAACTATGTTAGTTTGAACAACAGTATTATAATCTAATTAAATATGTTATCATGGAGATTGTGAATTCGGAAATTTAGAATTTGGGACCTTTTATAAAACACATTTATTTTTTTGGACTATAGTTCCATTTTAAGCATATATGTCCTTTCCTTTCCAGGAGATTGTATTTGTAGGTTGTGGCAAGGAAAAATGTATTTACATAGTCTAGCACACTTGTTAGAACAACTTGCCCTATTGTTAATTCAAGTTTGTAAGCCTTTTGCCCTAGACTTCCTAGCAGAATATTTCTTAAATTTATCTGCTTCTTCCACAGTCTGTGACACATGTCCACTAATTATTCTCCTCTCCTCAGTACACTTCAGTTTGCATTTAGTTTCCCTGAAGACATTGAAGATGTTAGTTTAACAGGCTCCCCTCCACTCCATCATTTTGTCCTGTCCTACCCCCTACTAAGGCGGGGGGATTTACCAAAAAGATAGTGCAGAACGGAAAAGAGAGCGGGGGCCAAAAATATTATGGGGAACATTGTTTGTTGTTATTTTATATAGGCAGGTTTGTGGCATTCTTTCCTACCAGCGATGTCTGACCTTTTCATCTTCAGGAATGCTCTTCCCATTTTAAAAAGTTGCAGGTCAAGATCAATATAAGGATCAGATTATCTGCCATTTTTTTCCTCTTGGTTTTCACCTTTGAGTGTCCCAGGCTCAGTGTCCCGTCCTGGCAGCATTAGTTTTCTCTGCGTTTCTGTGTTCTCTAAGCGCTGTTGACAGATGAGATTTTGTCTATTCTCATTTTATATTATAGCAAAACTTAGCTTCTGCAGAAATGGCAAAGAATAGGTCCTCGCTTCTGGCCTGATGAGCACAATAAGTGGACCTCTGGAAAGCAGAAGGAAATGCTCCTATAGCTCTTTCATGCTATGTATGTACATGGTGCCACATTGTTTTCCACATGATGGTGTTTGGCTGGCAATTGCTTTGTTTGAGGCTGTGGGCTCTCCTTAAACCCATATTTCCTTATCTCTTCCCCTCTTTCTTCCATCATGAATGAGGTATCATGACAGTCCATCTCTTTATATGACAGCTCCAGCCCTTCATCTCATTTAACCAGTGCCAATGAACTCTAATTAGTTAGAAGAGAAAAACATGCTAGAAGTTTGCGAAATGAAAATTCATTCTTGTAACTTTATAACTTGGAAATTTTAAGGTGCTTTAAAAAACAGACAGTTTTGTACAGTCATCTTAAGGGATGTATTCTTTCATTTTATGGGAATATACAAAAATAAATAGATTTTATATTTAAAATCAAATTCTGCATAAGAGCCCATTTATATAAAGGCAATAGTAACTGCGTACAGCTGTCAGAAGACATAATTCACTTTATAAATATGTTTTCTTTTTCTATAAGCATTCCAATCACCACAATTGAGCTTCATTATGGAGAAGTTATGATACAAAACTTAAATTGGAGAAAATAAGTTTCATGTGTTAATGCATGCGAGAATATACATTTTTCACTACTTGGAAAATACTTGCTTACTCCTGTAGGAACCATTTCCAAACATTACAAATTTGGTTTGAACTTTTGAATATTTTTACTTTTAAATTAAAATCTTAACATCCTGATATGAAAATTAAAACTGCAAGTATGGAAACTATTCATCCTATTTTAAGTTTAGTGTACAAATTTGAAGTGCCAGAATGTCATCAACTGATGTTATTTTAATTTTTAAAAATCTATTAAGACTTAACACACATTGCACAAGGAAAATAAATGGAAATGGTATGGGGCAATAGAATTAGTGCTTACATTTAAGAGAGTTTGTAGGAAATAGAACAATTAAGTGTAACAGAACAGATGGATATTACCTAGCTCAAACTGTGTTTAGCACTTCAGAATCAACTCTTCAAGAAAATTATCAACTATACATAACAGTTACTTTGATAATACTTTTAATAATTAAAAATATAAAAATCTAAAAATGCATTTAACGTCTTGTTAAAGGAAAGGAAATTCTAGCCTGTAGTAAATAAACATGGTCATTTATAATGGCAATTTTTAGGTAAGTAACTTATTTGAATGCCTGCATCAATTTCCTCTTATGAAAAATATTATTCAAAGTTACTAAGATTCTTTATATTCTTGTTTATGTGTAATTAATTACTAGTTTTAAGACCATATATCTACTTTTGCCTATCTGTCCTTCAGGTCTTTCACATCAGATGCATCTTTATTTTGTTAACTTTATTAAGCTGTCACAATTAGATCTGGAGTTTGGTTTTCTCCAATAAGAATTTAATATACTGTGAAGCTAACTGGTAAGAAAGGTTTCCCCAAAAAAATTTCACTAACTTTTAAAGTCAACCAGATGCTGATATTTGTATAAAGGTGCAAACAGTTGAAATTTTTTTTAAGTGGGTTTTTTTTTAAGTTTCCAGTTTGCTTTATTTTTTTACTATTTATTTTAAAAATGTGAAACAGTTAAGTTCTGCTACTTTCTTTCAAATCAAGTAAAATGTTAAATCAGATAATTTAATGCCTGTTCAAAGGGAGTCTTAAGAGCAGCACCAACTGCTACTGCCCTGGCAGCTTACCATACTTTTGTTATAAGATGTCTGCTTATAAATAATAACAAAAGATAGGACCGATGATTTACAAGATCTTAATATCATATTTCTAAATATTAAATTATTTCTGGATATTTCCTTTTACAATTATATTTCTGTTACCAAATCATTATATATCATTAGTAATTCCTCCCAAAATTCTATTTTGTTGACATTTTAACATTTCAGGTATGTTGACAGAAGCACTTAAACAAAAATAAAAAGCCATCAATCTTAAAAATTAATTATACTGAATCTTCAATAAACCATAATAACATTAAAACTACAGAGCAAATCATCATTCAATGTTCAATATATGCGAAAGATATGGAAGATAAAATCATGACAGAGTAATTGGAGGTATAAAGTTAGGGTATTTTATTGAGATGGTGGTGTCTAGATGATTTTAAAGCGAGTAGAACTGGACTCTAGCCTTCAAAGAAGAGCTTGATAAGAAAAGTGAAGGACTTTTCCAAAATTTAGGTGACTAACCATAAGTAATTCTTAGTCACTAACTCTTCTGGGGTTTTTTGTTTGTTTTTAATACTATCCAATAACTTTAATAGGACTTGTGGACAAATTATGAATATTTTCTAAATTGTGATCCCAGTCATCTTTTATTTTCTTGTCAACATCACTGACCACATTTCTAGTTATTTCCAGTAAATCTTTCTCTTTATACAAATAATGCAAACCATGACAAGATGTCCCTGGCTCGCAGCTGTGCCTATTTTGAGCTATATTTAGATCTAACTTCTAAATTATTCTACTAATCTTGAGTCAATACCTGAGCAGAAATAAACTTATGATAACAGTATTTCCTAGTGATGTAGTTGAGCACAGGAGTTCCATTATGTTACATAAAACAGTGAACAGCAAGAAGAAAATCCAGTTGAAAATAGTTGTGTGCTATTCTAGCCTCTGCCTTTAATGAAGAAGATACGGAAAGTATTTAGTCATTCTTGTGGGATTTTAGTCATCCCTGATTCAGTTAAACCATTTCAACAGAAACATAATTAAGCTTCTGTGAGTTAAGTACTGTTTTTTCCAGCACTCTGAAAAAGTTATTTAATATTATGATTATGTTCAGCAATTTGACAGCAAATAAATATTTCAGATATTCAAATATAATTATATATATTCTTAAGACTCAGACAAAGATGTCAGCATGATGTGACTTTTGATTTTGATCATCTAAAAATTGTTCCAAATGAGTGTATGAATGGAAATAAAAAGTCAGAGAAATAGATTTCCTACTCCTGTACTTTGACTAGAGTAGGCGTTCCGGTTTGTGATTGAAGAATTTTTTTTAATTGTCATGTCTTGTAACTTTTACTTGGGTGTAATTTTTTCCTGAAATCTGTATAAAATAGTCTTTGGGAACAGCGAATGACAGTATTTCCTAAGAATATGAACAGAAAAAGAAATGTTTTCTAATTACCTGAAAATTAAAAAAGCTTTCCTTATCAGCCACTGTAGTAATAGAGCAAATGATCCAAACATTTACACAAAGATGTATCTTTGATTGTATAAAATGCTTAGACTGCTGAAAATTTGACTATGTTTTCCTCAAGGGATACTCAGAACAATAAAATTTTATAACAGCTGTCTCTATCAAGGTTGCAAAATCTGCCATGAGTAATGACAAATACACAAGGACCATGATACCTGCTATCCATAGAAGACAGAATAGTTCACTGGAGGCTATTTAGTGCGATTTATCACATATAAGAAATTATTTAAGTATATTGCAGCTGATGGAGTAAGCTCCACATGGCAGAGAATGCATGTTCCTGTCTTTTCCCAGAAGCATTGTAATGACTTCAGAGTTTATATCAGTGAAAACTCTAGAAAAATACCACAAGCCTGAAAAGTACTGCTATTTATGTGGTAATACTTCTCATAAGAAAACATCAACTGTGGTATGTTTGGTTTGCTAATGACAGAATTTTTATTCTCGTTTTCATCAGATAAGTAGATTTTGGATCCAAGTGTGTTTTTTCTAGATAAAAAAAAAAGCATCATCATTTTTAATCCAGCTAGGAGGAAGATACTTTGAATTAAAGAGTGATTTAAAGGACAATGTGATAGCTGTGGATTTTATATTTGCAATGTGTGTTGTGATTTTTAGATCCTTAACTGCTCTAGAGGCTCAGGTGGTACTGATGGCCAAAGCCACTTCTGGTTTTTGAGTGTTTGGACATTTGTAACTATGCTTCCCAGAAACCCAACCGCCTTTGTAATATTTGCACTGAGTAGCTGTGTTTGGAATTATACTCAAAGATAATGTGCAAGTTTTCCTAGTAGCAAAACAAGATTTCTAGAATATTTTAACAAATTTGGTGGAATCAATGGAGGCATAGGATCAAATCTGTTAATATTGACCTCCCACTGAGTAAGTCTTCAGTTCAAAAGATTCAGACTCTCAGACATCAAACCTTGGCTGCCAACCTGTTGTATGAAAATAGTATCAAGATGTACTTTTGAATGTTTTTTAAATGTTTTTTAATTTAAAAATGAGTTATAATAATAAGAAAAATTATCAAAGCATCTGAAATGTGGAATATTTCTTAAAATTCAAATTTTACTTTATTCCTGATATTCTTTCTGTTGACATGTACAGCATTTTGGGAATCATTTAGGCAGTTTTAAAGTTGGACATGAATGTATTCTTATGGCTCAGAAATGAGTTGAGAAAGGCTGCTACATTATTATTATTATTATTATTATTATTAT
>VZTQ01005310.1:10584-48159 GCA_013400755.1 Pelecanoides urinatrix
TTATTATTATTATTATTATTATTACAACCTTTCTTTTAAGATGACACAAGTTTAAAAACACGCAAAGGACATATCTAAGAGGAAATACCTGTTTCTGGTATTGACTCTTATTTGCAAGCTGGCAGCCAGGAAACAGGCACAATACATGTTTTTGTTAACTGTCCCATGAATGACAAACATGGATAGTGATAAATGCTTTTTGAATCATTAATTTTCACATATCATCTTAGGTGTTGGACAGGATTCCATGCTAACTGCTGAATACAGATTTTCTTTAGGCAAAAGGCAAAAAGAAGAGGGGAAAAAAGGAGGAGGAAAACTAATGAAAAGAAAGGCAAGCACATAAAGAAGGAAGACAGAACAACAGCATCAGCTGTCATGTCTCACCTCTTAACCAAACCTGGGGAAGGTGGCCACAGGAGGTGTCACAGCAATTCTCAATCTAGTTGCATTGGGATACTGGCCAGGATTAGGCTACTGAAATATCCATAATATCTTCAGTAACCTGGAAGCTAAAGAAACAGTGGAAGTAGCAGAAAGGCTGCAATACACTTCTTTCAGTGTATTCTCATTCATTTCATGTCATAATTCCTTACTGAAATTCCTCTTTTTATAAGGAGAAAAAGTGGTATGATAAGGAGATTACATTCTCCCATTATTTTCTCCATCTAAGCCTAATTTTCAGTATTCCGATTTTAGTCCATCAGCTCCTAGCACACTCATTAGCTGGTCTAAGGCAGGTACTGTCAAGTTGCTTTTTTTCAGTCTGTTAACTTTTGCTGACTTTAATAAAGAATTTTTTTTTAACCAGACTATTACTGCCTATGGCAATGTGGATAATAGACTTGTATGCAAAGTGTTTACTGCCATTGTATTGGTAGCTGCTGAGAACATGACATTTCCTTTTCAATACTGCTGATGTTAGTTCTTGGGGCATTTCTATTCTTTACTTTAACTGCTCAGTAGGGCAAATGTGCACTGTTCATCATGATAAAGAAGTATTATCTTTTGGTATTCCTCTCTGTAATACAATGAAATCAAAATAAGAGCCAGCAGACAATTGAAGACATCTGTTATCCTCTAATGATTGGCATCTCGACTTATAGTCTGTCAGTTTGGAATGACAAATTTTTCATTTACCAGCGCACACTTTCACTGAACTTTATACCCAAAGTCTTCAATTCTATCAAACGTATTTTTGATACAGGGCATAGTTCAAAAGCAAACAAATTATGGATTTTTACATATTTATGATCCACTCAGATTTCTCTATACATTTTGTAAAACTCCTGAATAAGGTGGCACTTCATATGTTTTTGTGCTTCAACAATATGGTTGTTAAGGGTTCTTTTTAAGTGAGCAGTAGAGACTGAGCTCTGGGAAAAAAAAGCTAATCTAAAGAACAGAAAATCAAAGCATGATATTTTTAGATGTTTTTTAGATTTTTGAGGGGTTTTTTAGATTTTTAGAATATTTTCTCTATATTCTTCACATGCTGTTTCTGGAAGTTTTAGTACTTGCTACCTGCCATTCTCCCACTTTTTCCCCTGAAAGTCCACACCAAGCCAAGTATTTGTAAGCTAAAACGATGCAAATATTTTCATGGCTAGTAGAAGCAGGAAAAAAATGTGTCAGATTTATTTTCCAGTTACTTTTTTGTTTGAGGTTTTTTTTTTAATGTATGCATTTTTATCAGTCTTCACCAACAATTTCTAACAGGTTTGTACATGAAGTGAGCCTATCTGTTCCACTCATCTCTAATCGGCAATAGTATCCCATTACGATAGGATCAAGCCTCTATTGCGACTAAGAAGATAAACACATCTAAAATAGTAATGGGATTTTAATTTATCTATCCCCACCAAAATATGAGGTTATAGGCTATATTATTTGTTGGACATAGGTTTCCAAATAAATAATTTAGTGAAAAAGAACAGATTAGAAACAACTGAAATTTTGTTCATAGATATTCCATGTATCTTATCATCTGCTTCTGTATTTTGGAAGAACTACCTTTTTTTAAGTGCTGTTATGTTTTTACTGACTAAATCATAGAAATATATACCTGGTCTATCAAAATGGTTCTTTTCATCCTGGCTACTATGTCATTTCAAATATTTACTCTGTCGTGAACACTTCAGAGAGTGCAGTGCTAATAATTGCTAGGCTTTAAAATTAGCTGGGTGCTCTCTTTTTACCTAAAGCATCCGGTTTCCCACATTGTGTAGGTATTGTTGGAAAAAAATCAGGTCAACTATGTGAGCATTTAAATATAAATTCAGGCACACATTGTTAGACAATTATTTGGAAAATTTTGTTTCTCCCAATGAATAATTCCCTTAGCAGCCTAAAAATTTTTCAGAGGAAGACTCAAAATGTGGATAGATCATGTAAGAGAGTGGTATAGAGGTACACTATTAAAATGACTTTTGGGTTGCAGAGGGGTAATTAACCTTTGACCTTCCATTGACCTAGGAGGGAAGCTAATGTAAAGTTACAGGTTGAAACCACAGCATTTTTTTTTAGAGAGCAACTAAGTAAAAGGAGAGGATTCATAACACATCTTCTGACTCAAAGATTTTACAGTAAAATTGTAAAGAAACTGAACAGCCAGGCAGGAAAGGCACATATGCAGTGAGATTAGACATAGTTACTAATGGATTGTGGACTAAAATTATCCATAAACCTGTTATGCAAAGCTCATACTCTTACAGCATTGATGTTAAAGATTATTTTTTTTTAATTGGAGGATGAGAGACCTCATAAGATGTGAGGAGGCAGAAAGGTAGTGTTATAATATAAACGGTCTAGAGAGAGTGTGTGTGTCACGAGTGGATTTAGGATTACAATGATGAGAGTGAGAGATGTTTAGGAGCGGGCAAACAAGTGTAATCAGTGATGTCAAAGAAAACAAGCAATCTGTGAGGGCTGTTTTTAGTGGACTTTATCAGGGTCTGAATCAGAGTTCTCTGAAGAGTTACTCTGCAAAAGGAGAAAAGAAAAACCGCAATCATTGTTCCTACTTTATGTTAAAGATAAAGCTGGTAGACACAATCTTTCTCTCTGTTTGTATTCACTCATTTCCCTATATTAGTCACTTATAACAGAAACAAATAGTCAAATATAGTAGGAATTTTTTGCAAATGTGTTCCTGCTTGTTAAACTTGAGAATTGTTTTTCCCTTAGATACATAATGACTTTCCCAAGGGCTAAAGTACAAATCCAAATTGGATGCACTCTGTATACTCATCAAGAAATTTTGGCAAGAGGCCACCTGGGAGTTGTCTGCAGTTACTGGAGTTTCTGCATTTCAGATTCCACATTAATGCTTTCTGGGTATATCTCATCTTTGGAAGCCTGCACTGCATGAGAAAACACATAATTTTGACAGAAATGCATTTTGGTTTCATTCTCAAAGAATAATTTGCAGACTTTCCCTGTCCCTTGTGTGGCATCTCATAATATCATGATGATTTTCTTTGAATGCTTTTCCTTGAAATGTAGTAAAAAAGGAGTCTAATTAAGAAAAAAGTGTCAAAGAGAAAATATTGACATATACTTAAAATTCTTGGGTTTCTGTATGATAATTTGACTATTTTTTAAGATGAAATAATTTTTATTTTGTAACTTGAATACAATCCAATAGCATAACAATAATTATAGAATGGTTTGCTAGAAAGACTTCATATGTAGTGACTACTGCTTTTAATTAATTTTATATATTTATTTAATTTATTTTCTTGAGCTCATAATTTTATACTTCATTTTATACTGTGTTTAAATAGAACCTGATATCTGGCTGCTGTAGACTGTAGAGATATTTAACTTGCAGTTCACTTATTTATTCTTTGGAATGTGTTTGAACCCAAATATAGGCCTATAAAACAACAATTGAGTACAATATTCAGAAGAGATTCTGTATATTGTTAATAGCTGTTGATATTTGTTGTATATGAATTTTAAGGGAAAGAATATAGAGTCTGTTATTAATTTAGATAAGCAAATAATTCAAAATAGAAATAACCAGTTTACAGGGAATCATGCTACATGCTTCAGATTTTAAATGGATAACCACTTTATTAAAAACTGATAAAATAGGGAAGCAATAAGAATGTGACAAATTAAACCAGCTTCATTTTTGGTATGCCAAATACACTGTATCTGAAAGGTATCGAGGTGCTTGTTGTTCTGAAATGGCTGCGTAACAGCAGCAATCAGTGTGCAAAGCAAACAAAGGTGCTGTGCTCTGCCCTGCTAAGTAGTTCAGGAAAAGCATCACGCCAAAAGAATCCTGCTGTGTTAAAAAGAGTTTTAGGTGAAGAACATATTTGTAACCCAAGGCACCATATATCTGATGGGCAATTTGAACAAGTGGAACCTGATTGTCTTTACAGACAAAGTCTGTCTGCTAAATAAATTAACAGTGTCATCCATAACATCACTAGTCTTCCTCCACAACACTTGGTTTATAAATTCTACTTTTTGTTCAATTGGGTTGCATGGTATTACTGTAGGACAAAACAACTAATTTAGAAAACATAATCATGAACTACTACTGGGATCTGAGGTATTGATAGTTTTAGTTTGAGTCCAACATCTTCCCCGAGTATTTAATTGTCTTCCCAAAATTTTATTCTTACATCTTCTACAGAAATACTTTTTTTTTTTTTTTTAAATGTTTTCTTCTCTTGGCTTTGATTATACACACTGCAAAAATAAAAAAGAAATTTCTGCTGATGTTATCTAGGTTAGAAAACTGTGAATTTTCTGAAAACATATTGCACTCTCCCTTATGTCTAACATGCTCCATACGTTGGTGTTCTCAAATTGGGCTGACTGGGGAAAAAAAACACCTCAATTTCTGGAAAAAGTCTATTTTTGGAGAAAAAGTAATCCTCCAATAATTCCTCCTCTTTGTCAATGACAAAGTAATAGAAGACTGAACTAGGATATGCGAAACCAAGGTTCAGTTTTTTGGCCTGCAGATTCATTTTCTTTTTGAAAGTATTCTATTTAAGTATTTATTGGGGCAGGGCACCTGCATTGCGGATTGATCGGGCAGCTGAGGCAGTCTAACAGTTCACTGCGTCTGAAGAGGCACAAGCCTTGCTCTTGCCCATACAGTTCCCCCTTTGCTGGTACTGGTGGTGGCCTGGCCCATTTGTGCACCTTTGAGGTTGCTAACTAGAAGCAAACTGCTTTTTCTTTATTTACCTATCTGCTGATTCAACAAAATAAACTGGCTTGCCAAGAGGGTGGGTGAGTCTCAGAGATAGCTGAAGGAAAATAGAAACATATGTGGGGCAAGTTGGATTTACTCAGTTATTTTAGAGAGTCATGGTTGCCTGTGTATACTGGTAGTTGGTGTTTGGGTTTTTTTCCCCGGCAGGTAAGATGGGCATGTTCAGATTCCGTCTGTGCCTGTATAAGACCAAATACTTTGACCTGACTTACCCTCTATCACAAGGCTGTTGGCTGCTCTGTGTAAGTGTGTTCTCTCTCTCTCTTGTTTTCATTTAGAAAATATGTAGTAATCTTTTCTCCCATGAGAATGTTTCCAGAAAAAAATCTGGAACCTGTATTTTCTTGGGCGGGGGGAGGGGGGGCGGAGAAGGCCCAGTTGGAAAATTCTCAGATTTGCTGTTGTTAGATTTCCATTCATTTTTTGGCCAAATCACTATGGAAAAGGGAATAGCTACCTTGCAAAAGGAGAAAAGGTGGATGTATGTGCACAGAACATTATGCAATGTTTGAAGAAGTAGCTCCTGTCATGATCTTTTTTGCTTTGCATTTATGGGACTCACTATAAATATCACACAAAAGATAAGAAACACTTCTGTATTTGGTGGCTTATCATGTGCCTTTTAGAATATTCTGGTTTATCAACCTGCACATTCCCTAATGAGTTGTATTGCAAGTGGAAAGCTCTGTTGATGGGAACACTATAAAACATTGTGACTGTGTTCTTGCAAAAGTCACTATACCCATGGTAAACACTGCAATTCTGCTTTTTAACAGCATTTGAGAAATATCACAAATCCTTGTGTGAGTGTGTATACACAATGGTATTATTATGGTCTTTTTTTTTTTTTAATATGTCTGTTGATTAAGCTGTGCTCTGGAATTTTATCTGAAGACTTTGCATCTCATATATAGCCCCTATTGTTGGGTTTGGGAAAGAAAGGTTGGACGGCCATTTTATTTTGGATTGTCAAAAGTTATGTAATTAACACTGGGTAAATGGTTATTGTTTGTGTGCTTTAGTACATAGTAAGTAATTGCATCTGACAAATAGAAAAAGTACAATTTCAGATCTCATAAACATATAACTTACAGTAAATGTTTATCACAGAGAACGTTTAAAGTTTTGCTGTACTGGTAACAGAGATTTGTAATGCTTTTTATTCTTTACCTAAAAAAAAAAGCCTTGAGAATTATAGTTGGTTTGGTTTTTATTGCAGTATGAACTGAAAAAGATCTTGTTTCCTCTGGAGACTGTGAGCAGTTACATATCATTGCAGGAGGGAATTATTTTCACAAACCAGTCTTTTAGTTATGATATATAGTACACCATTTTACCTAAATCCAGGAGTTGCTAATACTTCTTATATAGCAACAACTAAGATTCATCTGTCAGTAGTTTATAACCACATCTGTGAATCACTGGACCACAGCTGTAGCTTACAATATCACTTTTCAGTGATTAACAGGTTTTATAGCAAGTTTTTTCTTTGCATCTTACAAAATCTGTGGGTTGCTGTAGAAATTATTGCATATTGAGACAGTTCATATATTTGTGCATTACAGAAAGTGTGAAGAATATCAGCTACTAGAAGTTTACTATTTCAGCATTCTGAAAATGAACGTCACTTCATCAGTGGACTATGTCAAGGGATCCTATTACATTAAGTTTGATAAATAAACAGCATTAAAGATTACACTGGCTGTGTAACAGGCGTGTTTGACAGTGAAAGATTTTAAAATGCCTGCTTCACACAGAAAAAAATGAATACAGACCCATTTTATGTGCCAAATGACAAACTATAATGATTAATAGACCTATTTAAGTGAATAATTGTTCTATGTACTACACCAGCTTATGTTGTACAATAGCTGTATATGCAGCAGCTGGCGAACCTCTTCTACGGAGATGTAGAAGATGAGAATTGGTAAAGATAACAACAGCTGAGCCAGGCCAAGCTAAGAGTAAGCCTACACTGCATTTCCAATGACCTCAGTGGAGTTCAGAGAACTTAATTGGCATCTCAAGGTTTCATATACCCTCCCCCCAACTTTATTTCCAAGTCTTCCATGAATCAATCCACTGTAGAATATCATGTTTTAAAGATCTAAATTAATCCCAGTGAAACAAATGTATAGCCAAATTTTCTTTGTTCTGTATGCCATCTTAAGTGATCTGATTCTATTTTTGCTTAATAAAGAAGGAATGAATGTGGCTAGCATAGTTGTAATAGAATTGGAAATTGTGATACATGCTTTCATTTCTATTTTATTTTTCATTTCTCGAGCACTGTGATAGGAATTGCTCACTTATTGTGTAGGCAAATGTCACAGGGCAGGTGGGACATCAATTAGCAGTGACATAGCAAGTAGATCTGTGTTTAACCAGGTTTGATCAGATTTACTTTTAAGTCTATCATAGCCACATGCAGGCAGTGAGTCTTTCTCTTTGCTTTTGCATTGTAGGTCTCTTACATCTACAGTTACAACATGTGTTCTACTTAATAGATTTTATCACATGGCTATGCATTTTCTAAAAGGTTCTTTATTATTTTTATTGGCTCTTTATTAATTTTGTTGTTTTCCTTTCACAAATTTAATCTGACAAAAAGCTGTTGAATCCTTGGTTACTGCTAATTTGCTCATTTGGCAATAGTAGAAGCATTATTATTATTATTATTATTATTATTATTATTATTATTACATGTGGATGAAGGATCCAGAAATATACTGCTTTTTTATCTCTGTAGTTATAAGGTTAAAAATAACTTTGGAATGAAAGAGCTGTCATTGGTGTTGATTTCCATTGTAGTAAAAACATTATACATACACACTACAGTATTGGTCTCAGAATACTTAAGGAAAAAATAGTAATTTGGCCAAATTCTTCAAGTAGACTCCTATGCGGACACACAGAGAGCAAACACATTTCCATTATATTAACATTGAGCCAGCATAAACAAGAGTATTTTATAATTTGTTTTCCACAGTCACTGTAATTGTTTATAATGAACAGCGGCAGCTTGAGGAGGAAGCTAAATTCTTGAATTAGCATTTCAAGCTCACTTTAAACTTATCTCTGTTCTTTTGCTACTTTAAATGTGTTAATATTTTAGTAACAAAGCTTATACAGCTCAGGCCTTTTCTGAAGGGACATTTGTGATTGACTGAGTTGTAAAGAAGCATCATTTCTACTCAGCTGTCCACTTAGAATATGATCAAGCAAGTTCACAGTCAGTATAATCATTGCATTCTTGCTTTACCTGGTCTACAGCCAAAGCACCAAAATCCCTTACCCTTTCACCTGACCCTTGTAGGTGTGACCCTTCTCAGTGAGCAGGTACTCCTCTGGCTTTATGCGGCTCTTCTAGGAGATACAGCCAAGGCACTGAGAAAGCACTGATTAATGAGTTTCTGCAAATAGTTTATTCCATGACTTTAGGATTTGTGGCAGTGCCCTCTTGGGCCATTTTCCCTGTTACTAGTGAGAATCTAGATTGTATAATGGGGTGTTTATCTTTTGCATGATTTACTGTCTCACTGGGTTCTTCTCTGAGAAGTTTTAAATATGTGAAAAAATCGCCTGGCACCTTGATAAATGTTGGTTTGCCTTTTAGCTTTTGTAACCTCTGACTGAGCTCAGAGAAGCTCAGCAGACTGTGATGGCTCATTTTTGTGAGACTGTCTCTTGTATAGGTTGAAGTGAACATGTTTTAGTGACTCTGTGATAGATAATCTTATAAAACCATGTCCATAACCCAGTCAGGTCATTGGAACCATTAACTTAATGTTCACCTTCTCCATCTGAAATTGTAGGTGAAGATTTAAAACTTTTATTTTTTTGATATCTTTTCAATACACTTTTTTTTTTAATACATCTCTTCTCTTTTCCTTTTAAAATGAC
Organism: Pelecanoides urinatrix; assembly: GCA_013400755.1. Taxonomy (NCBI): domain Eukaryota; kingdom Metazoa; phylum Chordata; class Aves; order Procellariiformes; family Procellariidae; genus Pelecanoides; species Pelecanoides urinatrix. The sequence goes on from VZTQ01005310.1 coordinate 19,730, forward strand.
GTTCTTTGAGGATAAGCTATTGAGGATAATTTTCCCTATTTGGAGGACTCATTTAGACTTGTTTCTTTCACTTACTAATTTTCAAGCAGAGGTCTGCACTTCCAAATCAAAACTTTAGTGAATAGAAGTTGTGTCTTTCTTGAATCTATAACTGTGTATGAAGAGCTGAAGTCAAATATTATACAGGCTTTCTTAACCTCATGCAGTAACCCAAACTTAGCTTGTGCAACATCAATTTCCCCCAACATGGGACCAATATGTTAAGAGAAGAAGAATACCTTCTGAGGTGTTTCTGTATTGGTATTGGGAGGTGTGTGGGTCAGCCTTGGCCAACAGCCAGCCAGACACTCACTTACCCACCCCCCCGTGGGGGTAGAGAACAGGATGAGAAAGCTCATGAGTCAAGATAAAGCCAGGGAGATGGCTTGCCAATTACTGTTGTTGGGCAAAACTGACTTGACTTGGGGAAAATTAATTTATTGCCATTTAAAATAGATTTGGGTAGTGAGAATGAAAAAGACAAATATTGAAACAACCTTTCCTCCCCACCCTTTCCTTCACTCCTTCTTTCCAGTCTCTTCTACCCCCAACTCGAGATTAGAATTTATTTACTCACAAATAAGTCTCTAAAGCAAATAAAATAGTGCATGTTCTTTTTTTTGTCAGTACAGTAATGGAATTTGAAGCACATGAAGCTTATCATAGAGAAAGTTTCTAGCCCTCCCTCAATCGCTGCAAAATTGCTACTATTTCACTTCGTATATTGCATGCTAATAGATTGTTTTAATAACTAATTGCTCTGTACATTATTTGAGTTAGACAGAGTGTGAGAATGAGTTTATAACCTTATGGCACTGTCCTTGGAATCCATGCCAAAGTTAATGTTTTTACTATTATAGAACAACAGAAGCAGGTGCAGGTAGTAGAATCTGAGTCTCTGACTTGTGTAAAAGGAACCAGTAAATCTTTTCAAATGTATGTCTTATTAGCTCACTAATGAAACCAATGTTTTCTGAGGGCTTAATTCAAAATCCATTGAAATTGATGTAAGGATTTCCAGGTTTAGGTTAAGTTGTGATAAGCAACCCCCAAATAACTCTGTTTTCTTCTCGGCTTCACTTGTATAAAACTATCATAAGTACATTCAATATCTCTAAAAATACTTTCAAATGCAACTTCCTGAGAAGGGCTGTAAAACCTAATGCAAAGAGAAAAATAATAACACTAAATGGTCAGTGAGCCTGTGATGCCCTTACAGAATATCTGTCCTATCATTCAAAAGCACCTTTTCATTCTTTGAGGCCTTTTGGCAACAACTACAAAGACAACTAGAAAATAATCTTCAGATAACATGTCCCTGAGGCAATAGAGAGTGCGGCAATAGAAAGAAGTGAAATAGCTTTCTCAAAATGTTTTGTTTCAAAAACGTACTTATAACTCATAATTGTGTGGACCAGCACACATAGTATACTGCAAACAGCACAGGTGCTTTCATTCATCTTGATGCTATTGCTCTTTCAGGTTTTCAAGGATTGATGAGATAGTGATATTGTAGCCTGTCCAAGCTTTTTCTGTGGATTTGTGAATATGCTGAAAACATATTCAAAGCTGAACTTCCTCTTGTTTCTTTTCTGTGGTCTAAGAATCTCACATTTTCTTTTTGTCCAGTTTTGTTATTTCATTTTAGCAAATTTTAATGTAAGACAGGGAAGTCTGTCTTTTTCTTATACATACAAAGTGCACCCTCTCCGTGCTCATGCTGGTTTTTCGTCCCTTCTGAAAAAAAAAAAAACACTTACTGCAGGATTTCCTGTTTCTCATTCAGTGAATGGAAAATTGTGTGGAAATCTCTGTTCTAGGGTCATGAGAGGCAGAATACAAAGGATAGCCTAATAAAGATTTATATGAGTGCATATAGCTTGTGAGGGCTTCTCTCTCTCAGTGTGACTTGCTCTGTTTGTCTTACATCACACTGGGGAAAAAGAATGCCCTCATTTTATATTAGGTTGTGTTGTGCACTTAAGTAGAATATGTGTTGTTTTAGCAGACACATTGTAGCAAGCTAATAGCATTTTTCAGTGCTTGCAAGGGACATGGATTTTTTTTTTTCTTAGAGTCTTGCCATTTCATTTTTAAAGTATCATTCTCTTTTCTGAGGTACAACTAAAATGGCACTAGGGAATTTTATATTTACAGTTTTACAGAGAAAATTTTGCTGAGTTTTAATGTGCTATGAGTTTTAATGTAATATGCAACTTTTCCTAAATGTGGGCTCTCAGGATAAAGAAGGTTCTTAGGATCTGGTGAACTTTCTTGGTCAAATTACATCAGTGATGGCACCACTACTTCCCTGGTCCCTTCAGTTTGTTTGCACATTTAAGAGTGATTCTAACTTAGTTCATGATTCTAACCTGATTTAAGATAATTTAAAAAAAACATTAAAAGTACCACACTTATGAAATTTGACAGATGTAGACAAACAGTTCTGTTGCATAAGAGCATAAGCTCATTGTTTATATCAGTTTTCAGAGTTAGGATTACCCTTTGACATTAGCTGATAACCTCCTGTGGGTTTCCTGATCTCTCATGAACCTGTAGTAGCTATATATCCTTTTTATATGGAGATGGAGTTGATGGAAAAATATCAATTTACATTCAGTCAGGCCTGGAAAGGAAAAAAAAGTCACCTGACTTCTCATTCCATATAGTTTTCCTGTTATTTCGATGATTGTGGACTCATAAAAGGCAGGTGAATGGCCAATTCACTGGCTTTCTTTCAAGGAGTGAGGAACTATTTGATGTTAATCAGAGTAGAAAAGTAATACAAAGTCATGCAGAAAGCAATAAAATAACATTTAACAGAATGTGTATAAAAGATAAGTATTTATATGTATCAGAATGCTAACACTGATTAAAACAGTACAGGTTTTTGTTTTGCGACGTAGTTTTGTTATTAAACTGAAGTGTAAATCTTTGTTATTAGTGGGCAGAAAATGTAGGAGAGAGTTGGTAGTTCAGTCTATAAATTGATTTGAATACCTGGACACAACCTTGAAAAGTTTCAATGTTTACAACAGATACAGCATGCAGCCTAGCAAAAATCAGTAACATAAATAGATCATGTTATTCAGAGTTATATGAATGCCTATTAAGTAAATAAATGAACACAATTAGATGTTGTCAATGAGAGATCTTGAAAGGAAATAAAAAATGACTGAGATGGGATAATATAGGTTATAGGAAAAAAGCAAGAATTCAGTCACAAAGACAATGTCACACTGATTAATAATCAAGGCACACTTGAATAAAGAACATTGAAGAGAGGACTACAAATCTGCAGCCAAATCCAAACTGCTCCAAAAGATTACTTCAGAAGTTAATTTATGCACCTGAGTTTTAAAATGACTCAAAGTATTAAAGATTATTTACAAGATGACTATGACATAGATTGTCATTGTGGAGAACAATAAGCAAAAAAAAAAAAAATCTAGGAAGAAGGGCATTTCACTTGGGCAAAAATGCATACCATGGTAAAGCAGAAGTACAAGAGGCACATTTGAAAATACGGTTCTGTGGTGTTTCTGAGGGAAGTGGAAAAGAAGGAATGCTTGAACCTTGAATACCTCTGCTTTTGCTCCCTGCTAGATTTCACTTTGGCATCTAGAGATGACATCTCTTATGACTGCAGCTTAGCCAGAGATATTCTAGGTTCCGCGTTGTCTGAATACCTGTCAGATGGAGAACGTCTGTGCCTGCCCCTCCTTGGCTACCTTAGTATTTGTCTCTGAATTTTTCTGGGCATCATAATCCTTCCCTTAGTTTTTATGGTTCTACCTTCTGAATACAGTTCCACAGATCTGTAGTGTAAAATCAGGCCTGTGTGGCTGAGAACTTAGTATTTTTCTTATCCTTTTTTCTTTTTTTCCTTCTCACTGCTTCAGCTGGCATCTTTCTTCCCTCTCTATTTAGTGGAGACTTCATTTCTTATCTGATTCAGTAGGTACTCAGGTTCAGCAGTGTAAGCAGGAAAAGTTCAATGAGGTCTTACTATTTTAAACTGAAGAAACCTTTCTAATGAGCTAGCACCTGCAAATTTACCATGTTAAACAACTCTCTCCATTCACTGAGCAAAATCTTGTCATGCAAAATTTTGTCAAATGCAAAGCATAAAGTAGAATCTGGAAGTTTTCAGTACCAGAACATCTTGCAAAACAGTGTTTGGGAAATGTTACTTTGCAATCCAGTCACTCATTAATATTTTGTCTAAGGTTCTTTGCTTACTTGTTAAATATAGTATTTTTAGTTTACCTCTGGACCTACTCAAGTACAGTTTGTGTAACGTAAATATAGGTTATCAAACAATAGTTTGGTTTTGATATGTGACATAAGTCATACATCTTTTACTCTTCCCACTTGTATGAATTTTATTCAAATGTTGTAAAAAAGGCCATGGAAAATACTTGACTTTGAGACCATATCAAACCAACCTCTTGCAATGTCACGGTTTTCTATATAATAGCTCATCTTTACATGGTAAAAAAAAAAAGTGTCTTTCGTATCTTTCTTTCTATCTGTCTTATGTTCCTTCAACTATTGGATCTCAGAGTTCCTGGCAGAATATCTAGGAGAATGATTTTCATTTCTGAGTGTACATCTCAAGTAATGGAAGGTATTATGTTCTTACATTGTATAGGAAATCTGTTTCACAGCAAAGCTGGAGAGACCTGGGAAGTTATCTGTGTGATCCAAAAGTAGCATTGAAATGCTATTTTAGCTCCCCAGAAAGATGCAAGAGCTTTTTACTTTCTTGCTACTATTATAATTTCAGAGTGACAAGTGATAAAAGCAGCATCGGACTTGAGTGCCTCCCACAGTTTTTAACAGCATATCTGAACCATATGTAATACTTTCTTTGTGGATAGGAGTACAGAATATAAGTTGTTCATTCTAAAAAAATGGAATTTTGGAGGTGATGGTTGCGTGTGCAACTTGATGTGCACAAAGGATACAGCAATTAGCTGTACAGACATCGGTAACATACATAGATCCCTTTATTCACAGCTATTTGAATGCCAGTTAGTTTGAACAGATAAACAGAGATAATGATAAACTGTCAGTCCAACTGTTTAGAAGGGAGGTAGTGTGACAGAAGATGACAAGGAAGGAAGGAAATAAGCTAAAGCATGAGGGAGAAAAAAAGACTTATAAAAACCTCTGAGTATACTGACACTCACCAGCCAACTTTGAAGTACATTTTGAAATGGATAGTAGCACAATGAATATATGGAACAAAGCCCACACAAGTTATAAAAGCACGAATATACTTCTTCCTTGGAAGTATCTGAAATCAATTTCTGCCTCATTTTTAGAGGCATAGCAGCCTCTTTGTTTTTCCTCCAAAGTATTGTATACCATCTGCTATTGTTTGTCCTTTTGTTTATAAGACATACTGATAAAGCAGACCTTATAAACAGTTATAGTCTTAAATAAAGATTTCAAAATAAAAGTGAAAATTGTGGTTACATTCTGTGAAACAAAACAGATTTTCTCAGACCGTAGGATAAACAAGCTACAGTGTTTTAGTGTTATTTCAATGTGTTTCTGGTTCCAGCACCAGAATTTAATAATTAATCTGAAAGTTCCTTGTTTTGATAAACAGGGTGTTTCTGACATGTCACCGTGTAAGTTTTTTTGGCTTCTTACAAATCATTCCAAAGATATGCACCACTGCAAGTGCTTTTATTAGTTACCATCTATTTTATCCGTCTTCAGGACAGGCATAATGTGGAGCTGAGCATAATAAATTGATTTTTTTTTTTTTAAATAAAAAGTTTCCACTTATATTTCATTAGGCTTTCTTTAAAATCTGTGCAATTTAGTTGTTTTATAATCTCCACTGCTCCTCACAAGATACTTGTCCCAGTCTGCACTTGAGAATAATAAAGATAACACAGAGATTATATGGGCCAGGTCTCAAAGAGGTTTGGATATGGGACAGCAATAAAACCTGAGATACTGATACCCTTAGTACAGGCACTTGGTGCTCACTGCAGTGTCCCGTACTGTGCACTAGGTGCTTAAATTCCTTAGAGGATGCATGTGACTGTTAAGTTACAGAACAGCCATCACTGTAAATGGGGACTTCCGCCAACGGCAGGCCAGAAATCAGAGCTGCCTAGAGCAAGATGATTGATAGAAAACACAGACTGCCGGGATGTGGCTTAAACTTGTCTTACTCAAGTCTGTATGTTGCAGAGCAACTCAGCCATCCTGAAAGGATGTTAGAATTTGTTGTGCAGGCAAAACTAGGACACATCTACTTTACATTCTGGAGCAGAATAATTTTCCTTTCTCCTAATTTAGAATTGTCCACAGAAGAAAAATTCCCAGTTTCTATCAGCTTTGTTAGCTCTTGGGTTCTTTCTTTAATCTGCTTCACTCAAGGAACAGCATATTCATCTATTTCAAGACTCTATTAAAGCACATTGTTAAGGGGGTGTTACTCTGTTGCTTTCTTCTTGTAGTAGTTTGTGGTTGCTTGGAAGCATCACACTGTAGGGACTGTTAAATCAGGGTTTTCACAAACACTACGATATATGATTTAAGGAGGGTAAAAGGAAAAAGAAAACTGCACTGATACTTCTATTTCTCTGATATATTATAGTTTCATATAGGAATAAGAATTTAAGCTGCAGTGTAATCCATTCCCTATAGGCTAGATTTAGCTGTTCTATAGCTATACTTTGATTAAAACTCAGTTAAATCTGGAATTTTGCTGAATAATTTGATATAACATTATAAAAATCATATAACCCCCCAGTGAATACAATGCAGATTTATTTGTTAATGTCAGATATAATTACTCATCCAATTTCCATCCATCTCATTTATGTGCAAGAATGGAACCTCAATTATTTCTTTTTAAAGAAGGTTTTTAACATGCTATTAAAACACATTGAAATGGGAAACATTTACATTATTCACATAGAAATGGATTACAGGAGGTGAGGAGGGGAACGCTGGCAAATTTCAAAAGATTTTGAAGTGCAGGTCAAATAGGCACTTAGCATATGATGTCTATATTTAACAGTACTTAGCATTGGGCAAATATTGAGTGTTTCAACAGTTAGGCTTATCTGTGAAGCTCTCTCTGTTAATGCGAAATTGGATAATTCAAGTGTCTGCAATACTAGCTCAGTAAACTTCTGAAAAAGGTTCCTTTGATGGCAATGGAAAGCTGACAAGCATTTTAGGGAAAAGATGATATTCCCATCTTGCCTCCTGACAGTAAGGCTATTTAGAAACCTCCCAAAGCCCAATGCTGAAAGTTCTTATAACATTTCAGATACATTCCCTGTTGGACAAAATTAGTGTTTTAATTAATTAACCACTTTGAAACCTGTGTATCAGTTTATTTAAAAGGTACATAACACTTTGTCACTTCTTGTTACCAAATAGATTTTTTTTTTTTATTGCCTTGCTTATGTGTAGTGCCCAAGTGAAACAATAGCTCTGAGGATGAGATACAGGTTCTAAGTGCTTTTTTAGGTGCCTAACCACAATGTTACTGCTCAAAATTTCAGAATTAGTTGCAATACTAACAGTGAAATATATTTCCCATTGAAGACAAACACAAAACTCCAGTGGGTTCAAAAAGATTTCACTGGGTAACTAGGAATATTACAAACTAACTACAGTCAATCTTTCCTGAGTAAATGTGTGTCCGATTAAATTAGGAACACTTCCATAACAGATGCTTTTTGTAGATTTCAGATATATTAAGATAGCAATTCGTTATTATCCATGCTATCTTTGTGCCCAGAATCATGCTTATGGGATTCACTTAAAGATAATGAAGACTTAGGAAAGAAAAGCAAAATTCCTGAGTACTTAGAGAATTTCAGTTACACTTTTTCAAACTGTTGCCATAACATACTAATAACTATTTTATAATCTTACTAAATAATGATTAAAGTTTTTATTATCTGTCTAGGCTGATTAAGGTAATTATGATGCTTCCTAGTATGCCAGTATCTCAGACTATCTTTGCTGCTTACTTCTGTCTCTGAGAACCAACCAGAAATTTTTGCACGGTCCAGTTCAAGAACTGTTGAAGTTGAATAAGGTTTTCCACACATGCATATGCATCTTTTTTCCATTAAGTTATCAGTATGCTATGATATTTAACAAAAGTTTCATTTCACATAGGAAGAGCTGCATTTAAAATGTTATATTAAAACACACAAACATTTGTTACATCTTGATCCAGTCGGATGTTTCCAGAAGATTACAACGTAGGTTTACAGAAGGCCATGCTGTGGCTGGAGACTGGCTCTCCCGCAGCATAGCCTGGGCAGCAGCTGAGCCAGGCTGAGCTTAAGTGGAGCTCCGGGCCCAGGGTGTGGTGTGGGCCCAGGTGAGGCTGCTCAGGCAGTTAGGGCCCATCAGTGTGCTCTGACAGCTGTTTACCCATCTGCAAGGTGGGTCCCCGAGGCCTCCTCTGAGCCCCGCCACGGCACTGCCCCCAGCAGCTGTCCCACCTCACAGCCCGGCCCGGCCCACCAGGTGCGAGGGTGTGCCCCGCGAGCGGCTGCTCAGCCCCACCTGTGCTCAGGCCCTGCCGCCCCTCCATTTAAGCTCTGTCCCAAGGGCTCATTGTTTCCATGCGAGCTGCCTCGTACCAGTCTCTGGGCCCATGTCCTCCACCTTCTCCTCCTGCGGCTGCTGCCCCCAGTGGGGTATCCTGGGCAGCCCCTGCCCAGGGCCGTCGGTGGTTGCCTGCTTTCCTTAGGCCCTGCGGCTCCTGCATCAACGCCTCAGGCGGCCGCCAGCTCCTGCTGCTGCTCCTGCGGGTGAGTAAGAAATAAATTTCTGTTGTGTGCCTGTGTTTGTTGGGGCTTTGTAAGTGTAGTGCATCTGAAGAAGTTAAAAACTTTGTCAGCACACAGCTGAGTTGTTTCTGGCTCTCTTTACTGCTGAGAAAGTTTCTCATGCTACCATAGAAGCATTGTTTTTACCTACAATGCACTTACGAAAATAAATCCAACTTTAGCATGTAATATCTCAACTGCTGTGAGTTTAGCTCCATCTTTTTCAAAATAAAGATAGGCAATTGGAAATCCAGGGATGCAGGGTGCCTCTTGAGTATTTCCTTGGCATGTGAAACTCTGAAGGTGTAGAAGCTCCCCAGGTGGGAGCAGTGGGTGGCGGGGGGCACCTTGTTTCACCGGCCCTCCGGCGAGAGATGTGGGACAGCACTGCTAGTTGCTGGCCACTCGTGCTGGCGTGCCCTGCTCTCTGCAAGGGTGGAGGGCATCTCACCTGTGTGCCTTTGCCTCCTGCTGCGCAGTGTCCCACCCTCCGGTTCCTGCGTGGATACCCCTAGTATTTCTGGTTTTCTGTTATTTTTGGGGTGCTAATACCTTGTCTCATTTGGGCATTCTTTTCCAGAGCATGCTGGCACATCATGCTGTGTCTCTGGTTCCAGTGATTCTAATCACTATTCCTCTTGAAACTTGCATGTTTCTTAGGAAAGCAAACAACATTTTTGTCAATGTACTTTTGTCTGCATTCTTTTTGTGTTAGCTGGTGACTCCTTTTCAAACCTATTTCCTTCATATTGCAAGGGTTCTAGTATATTTGTCTCAGAAAGACAGACTTTCTTAGTAAAAAGTTAGTTGCTATTTAGTATCTTTTTAAGTCAGATGTCTCTCAATTTTTTTATCTTCTCTTTATCCAGTTATCTTTGAGAATTTAATTTGTGTTACTACTTGTTTTAAAAGACAAATTAAAATAGCACTATCACTAAAATACTCTTTTCTCAATGGCTTGTGGAGATGGTGCTTCGAAGTCGGGACCATAAGGTTGGAATTTTCAGTCAGAATTAAAATGGTCAAGTCATTGATTCCTAGACTGCCTATATTACTTTCACCTGGATGCTATCTGAGCTGAGAGAAATAGTGAGACTGTATTAATCAATCATGTCACTTGTAGATGTTTTAAAGAAAGTAGCAATCCCTACTTTTTCAGGTCTGTAACTTTTTAAAACTGGGTATCAAATTTCTATGGACATAAGTGGTGTGTTCATGTGTCCTCTTACTCTGTGTTCTGCACCTTACTAACTTCCAAAATTTTAGTCATGCCTTGAGTTTTCAGAAGATGTATATTTGCATGTATATGTAAAATACATTGAGACAGATGAAGGGTCATCGTCACATTCCAAAGCTCAGCTGAGACTCAGCTGGACTGCTACCAGACTTTGAGCTTCAACATTTTCTACTGTTGATGTTTGTCATATTTGGTATATGAATGGCCCTAGTGTTTTTCCAGAGGTCAGTTTTTTTCCAGTTGGGGAAATCCTCCACCCTCCCAAATACACATGATATTGATATCTAAATATATAAACATAGCTGTAATTGAAATCTGAGAGTTAAAAGTGGATTTTCCAGTTCATTGAAATATTTCTTTAACTTGAGGGAGATAGGTGAATTCAAGATCATGAAGAAACAATTTTTAAATGATTCACTAGTAAACTTAAAGCATGTTTCTGATCAAAAAGAATTTATTTCTGCTTTCTGTTTTTTAAATACAATGATTTTAAAAAGTCAGTTGCAAAAGAATAATCAAAATGCTGTCAAGTGAATTTGGCTGCTTTCTGTGAAGGTTCCACTTGCCCACTTAATGCAAGTAAAGCAGAAAGTAAATGTCTCAAATGGTCTTGTGTGGGTTGTTTGTATATTATTTAAAATATTTTAAACAGTTACTTGTACTTATTTACCAAGTATTCTATGTACTTTGCCAGCACACAAAAGATACACGCACGTGTAAGGCTCATCGGACCTGGATTATATGATAGCTAAATCTATAAATTACATCAATGATTAATTCTCATTTGAGAGATTAATAATTACTTGTGTTATTTTACACAAATTATTTTGTGTAACACTACTAAAGTAGTGTTTTTGCTAACTCTACCTGCTTTGTGTTAGGCTTTGTCTTTCTGTAACTCTGAAAAATTCTGATAAATATTTGTGTTTGGACTTGGTATGCAAAAAATTTGTAATCGTGCTTCAGTCAGAGAAACACAACAAGATGGATGACGAAATAGGATGACTTTCTATATGTATCACTAAATTTTTCTTTAGGCCTTATCTGTTCCCTGGTTTTTCCCTCTGACAAATTGCTGTGTATATCTACTCCAGTGTGTTCATTTTGGGGCAGTACAGTATTTACTTAAAGAGCACAGATAAGTTTCTTAAACTTCAGCACTTGAAGCGAATAACACTGTTAAATACAAGAAGTTCTGATAATATTTTTTTTTTCCCCTAAGAAGCAGAAGCAATTGGAGACAAATTATTTTGCTTTCCTGTCTCAGAATAAAGCCCATAATTTTTCTTACTTGCATTATTATTTTTTTTATTGCAGCCATTAATGTACAAAATTATACTAATGAAAATATTACATTTATGCCTACCTTCAGCATTAGTCTAAATCATAATTCAGCCTTACCTGTGCTTGTCACTCCATTTTTTTTCCTGTTGAGCAGGTGAGAATAAATGATGACTTACAGTACTGTGTCTGCATTAGACTATTCATGATCTGGACTGTGGTTATTGCAGCACGATTAGTCACAGTAGCGTCAGGTTTCCATTGGTTCTGTTCTATTTTATAGCACTTAATTTCTGAGCAAAAATGGTTGTTTCTGTTCTGAAGACCTCAGGAAATTGAATGTCTGATTAAAGTTACTATCATGTATGATTTCCTTTTTATGGAAGATGTGCACTATTGAGAAATACAGTACATTTCTCTATGTGGACTTTCTTTCCTGATCTGCAGGAGAGTTAAAAATTCCTAAGTGTGCAAGAGTTTGTTTATAGCAGACTCAGCCAGAGTTCGTACTGGCAGACTGAAACTAAGATTTCTCTTTATTGCCTTTTTAAAAGCCTTATGGTTTTTCACTGACATTCATTTAACTCATTTTAAAGCAAACTTATGCATGCAAACCTAGTCAAAATGCCAGGATAATTTTACAGATGAACCTTTCCAAGTGGCTTGTCTGCTGTGTTGCCAGCTAAGATGTCCATGAGTGCCATTTGTAAGAACAGCCTTTAGTAACTCAGATGCATGTCCTCTAGAGCAGGGTTAAACTGACTTCTGCCTGTCACATAGTCTGTTTGACTAATCAGTTATGGCAAAACGTTTTAGGTTAGTTATGTGCACAACCACATCCTAGAAATGGGAAGTTCTAGAGTAAATCCTTCATTGTGTATTATAACCATTCAACCTGTAGATTAGGACACCTACTTCTAATGATATTTTCATTGATATGAAGTTCATGAGGCCTGAACAAATTAAGGTTATTTTAAAATTTTTTCATCCCCTGAATATTTGCAGTCAATGCTACACCATATTTGTGACTCTGTTTAATTGTGTGCAATTAACTGGGTCACAGCTCTGCATGTTAGAAACAAGGTTCATAAAGAACATCTAGTTAAGATATAAAGTGAGTTGCAGCATTTTTATTGTGTTTAATTTCTGTTTCTGGCAGAACTGGGAGTACTTACTAGTTAAGAGCTGATGGATTTTTTTTTTTTTTAATTGATGCTCTGCTTCTTAATTTCAAAAGATGACATACAATTATATCAACTTCAATTTGCCAAAGCAAACATACGCATGCTTTAATTGAAAGTGAATGCCCTTTTAAAATAAAGCAATAATAACTTTATGTACTACTAAAAATATGCTTCCTCTTCCTCTGCTTGATTTATGGAAAAAATGTCAGGCCAAGGATAGTGAAGGATGTATGAAAGCAACTCCCTGAAACAAAACAACCAATCAAACAAAAACCCCTTCCAACAAAAGAAGCTATAACCACAATGATCTGGCTACTGTGGTTATACAGTCAACAGTATTTTTATATGAAATTTTCAGATGTTCATATTTCAGAATTTAAACTTGGTAAATGTATGCAAACTGGTTTTGAACATACATAGCTGATAAGTTAAATCAGTGTCCCTTCCAGATTCTACCATGCAGAGTCTGTGACAATGAAAGTTTGTAGTGATACAGACAAAGCTTTATGAGGACAAATATTCATCGCTAACTAAAAAGATCTGATGTGTAGCAGGGATCTTGTTTTTTGGTATGTACTTAATTAGAATCTTGCAGAGTTTGACTGTGAGTTGTAGCCATAGCCTTAAGCCAAATAATAAAAATAAGGGTTGTTATGCTATGAAATAAGAGGTTTTTGGGGGTAATTTTGGATATATGTCCACATAGTGTTGAAATTAATTTTATTTGTATTTCTTGGTTAAGGTTGCTATTTTCTCTACCTAAGCTTGGAATCTTTGTGTATGCATGATATCTGTTTATTACATATAATGTACTGTAAAACTAGTATGTGTGAGTATATTTGTGTATATTTGCACATTTTCTGTTTACTTCACATGTGCTATATAACAATGCAATTAAACTTTATCTGTTTAAATGCCAAAAAAAGGCTTAGTGAGAGCTCTAAGTTGCTATACCATAATAAATGCATCACATAAAACATTATTTTATTGCATGTGCATGTAGGAGCTCTGTTAAAGATGGTCTGGGAGTCTGCACTGTTTTTTGAGATCTTAAAATCTCATTTTTAATATACACTGAACAAGACAAAAGTTCACTAAGAATAAAAATGCATAAAGTATAGCCATTTAAGAAACTTGTCAGAACTTTGGAACAGGGAGACAGAAAGTGTAGCAGTACTTCTACCTAGTACTTCCTTAAAGAAAGTCATAGCTGTCTTATCTATACAGCACTCTACCAAACCTCTACTTAAACCAAGTACCTTTTGAATTGTGCTTGTCCAGCTTTCCAGTATTTTCTTTGAATGAAAATCCTTTAGTAAAAGATCACTTTTCTCTATGTAAAGGGAAAATCAATAATTAAAAAAAAAAATCCTTGCATCAATCTGTGCATTACTGTTATTTTTCTCCTTTTTTAATAATGTTCTCCTAACGTTAAAAAATTAACACTTTAATACAACTGTTTTGATTACACTGTACTATTCCCAGTATTTTTTAACAGTGGGCTGTTACTGTTTTAAAACAGTTGGATAACAAATGAATGGAACACAGAAGAGGTCCACAGAAGCAGATCTGGGGAAGAGAAGCGGCATAGCTCTATTAATAAGATTATGACCCAGGCTAATCAATCCTTCCTGAGGGCTATTCTGGCTTTCTCAGGTAGTGCTATATGCTGCTGTGTACATGGCTACATGTTGATAATAGCTATTTAATGGTCAGCAGAGTCTTGGTCTGGTGCATCTGATACGCTACAATTATTACTGAGTAGTTCTTGCCTGTCTTTGGGTTTTCTGGATCATCTGTGGTAGGATTACTACTACTGAGTAGAAGCCCTGAGTTTAGAGTCTGCTCTTGTAAGCAAATGAAACTTAGCGTGAATGATGACTTTGAATCAGGACCAATAATAAGAGATACTTCTAAGTGGGATAATTAAAACAGAGTAATTTAAACCTATCTAATTAAGCCATGATTATTTTTTACTCTTACTAATAGCTATGTGACATCTACTGTAGAACGTACAAATGGGGGAGTTATGCAAGATTGTACATTAAATTCATGTTAGTACTCACAGGAGTAATGATATTGAAATTATATGTTAATGTCTCTTGCAGTTTGACTGTCTGGCAGTATGTTTGACACTGAATTATTACAGAACAATATGTGATGTCACATATGAAGCAGAATGGCTTATGGATGTTGGCACTCTTCATATTGCTCTACCATGAAAATGGGCTTAATTCATTAGTGATATCTTATCAGTGGAAAACAACCTATCAGCGTGTTGAGATAACAAGTCATGACTACAGTTGTGTGTTCCAGAATATTCTCAAAGTCAAGCAGCTGAAGTAAAGAATATTAGCATTTTCAATGGAAAAATTGATTATTGGCCAAGAGCAAAGCAGAGAGGAAAAATAGTGAACTGCAGACTTATGCCAAGAATATAGAAAATGTGAATCAGAGAGGCTATGCAAATGGAAATTAGGTAGGTATTCTAAACATGTACGTGCTCACATGTATAGCCAAAGCATCTGAGAGTGAAGATTTTAAACTTTATTTCATTGTTGAAATTCTAAGTACTCACTAAAGCCCTTGGAAGTGAGTATTGAAAGTCTTGCCCATTGCTGGAAGCAGGAATCATGTTTATATGCTGGTTAAAATATGTGAACTTGCCTTTTTCACCCATTTGCTTCTAAACCAATATTGTGTCTCTTGGTGACTGGAAGCAGCTTGTTGCTAGATAATGTCTCTTTATGTGTTAGCTTGCTCTAATTTTGAATCTTGAAAAAGGTCTAACTCATAAGTAGTTTTGCCTTAGATTACAATACTTGGGAGGATTTGGATTGACTTGCTGGCCTAGGTTACACTACTGTCTTGCTGATTTGTAGATTTTAGAGAGATAATTGCAGGTGTGAAAAAATGTCATTGAAGTGGGCATAAAAGTGTAGTTCTTGTGGTTTCTTGTTTAGCTTCAGATTTACACTGGTGTGAAAGCTGAATGCAAGTTGACCTTCATGTTAAATATTTTTATAACCAATATAACAGTGTATATATACATTACTTAACTAGTGTAACCACTGCTGTGGTAATTTAAAGGGATGCTCTAGCTCTTTATTGCTTCAAATAAGAAGTAGGGCTAAAATTTATGTGCATTAAAAGATTAATAGGTTATTACAGTAAATTATCTGCGTATGACATCTAACGGTAAATATCCTTTGAGTGTGGATTTCAATAATCTGAAAACAGTTCTTCCCATTCTATTGATTTTTGCCCTTAGAAGTCCCCCTTGGCTGAAGCTCCTTGTATGTTGTATTTTTTTTTTCAGCTAGAAAAAGAAATTCTGTATGTTGAGAGAAATCTCCCAGGAGGCTGATAATTAGATGGTAGGATTCTGTGGAGAATGAGCTTGTGAGCTGATAATTTGTCCTGCACTAAACAGTCCTGCCACTATCTGTCAATCATAAACCCATACATTACTGTAAGTGTGGGGGATGCAGGTTGCTTGAATTGTCCCCCGTTGCCAGTCTGGGCAGTGCCGGTCTGCTGATCTGGAAATTGGAGGCTTAGAGGAATTTTATTTCTGATCTAGACAACTGAGAAATTTTATTACTGGGGGAAATAGAATATACATTTCATGGCTCAATGCTTGTAATGGTTGGAGATTTCAATCCCTCTTTGGGATAGAGGAAATAGAATTAAAGTATGAGATCCTAACTGATTTGAATCAGTAACTCTATTAAAGTTATATTTATTATACACCTACTGACAGTGATCAAGGTGTCATTTAATAAATATAGCACTGATGCTACAGTGAAATCCATGTCTACATAGAGCTACTGAACAATTCATTTTTCATTCTATACAAACACCTTTACTTTTTTTTTTAAACAAATAATACTTGTGGTAGATGGAGCTTAAAAGTAATAGTATTTATGTTAGCAGTTAAGTGATTACTGAGATATTGACCTGTACCTTTCAGAAAAATACAGTCAAAGAATATAGACAGACTAAAGGTGCTTTGCTAGTGTGGGCTATGTAAAATCTCAACTATCTTAAACTTGGAAACAAAACTGCAACCCTCACAAAAGGTAGCGTTTTCATTTTTTGGTATTGTACTCTGAGCACTGTGGATGCTTCTGTATAATCATAAGAGTTATTAAAGATGACAGAAATTAACACCCTCACACTGAGATCACAACAAAAAACCAATCACATTTGTTTGCTGAGTCTGTGAAATATTAGATGTTCATTAGAGAGCCATTGGGCAGCATAATTGTGTGGAAACAGACTGCTTACATTTCAGAATTGAAATGTTTCACACAGATCTGAGTTTGATCCTTTGTAATATTAATGGCATGGGCATGTTTCTAAGGAGATGCAGCTAATTTATTCTTTGTGCATAATAGCAACCCCCCCAAAACGTCTACATCATCTGTGGGCTAAAATTCTGAGTTTCAGAAACAATTGGTGTTTTTTGAAGTGTTTGACATGTTGAAATAAGTTTTTAATAGCAGGAGGAGCTTGAAACATTTAAATAAGAATGAACCTTGATATTTCCAGTATAGGAAATTCATTATTTCTATATTTCAGGAAAACATTCATATACATACTGCATTTTTCCTTTTTCTTCCAAACAGGGTCTCATTAAATCCATCCTTTCCTCCACTATTTCGAACAGTATATCAAATCTGATCCTTGTCCCAGTGATGTCATTTAGAATTTTGCTATTATCTTTAACAGGAACAGACCTTTTGGAAAAGGCATTAGATGAACTGAACTGTAGCAACAATAATGACAAAGTTAGAAATGACATTTTTAGGTTGTTATAAAAAAATTTGCTCCATTCAGCAAACTTAAGTCAAAAAAGAAATCAATTGTAAAAATGCATGAGAGGATTTTATAAGTTTTTAAAAAAATCTTAATTGATATTGTGGACAAATTCCACAGAGCTAGAGAATTTACACAGAAAGGAAAGGACTTCAGCTATGTTCCTCATGTAGAAAATGTAATGTTTTGATGGAGAAACTGTTTTTTTAACAGGTTTTACTAAGCAAGTAGATTTTATTGGAGGGGATGTCTGTAGAAGGAATTATGATGTTCTGCTTACCATAGAGGAACGCTGCAGTATCATTTGACAAAATGTACTTAAGATGGATACAAAGCACTTGATTGGGACTACATGAGTTCAGATGAGACTTTAAAAATAAGATTTGTGTCTCAAACTTGTTGACTTTCAACAGGAACTTGGCCACCTTTTCATTTCTCAGTGGTGTGTCATTGTAGGATTTTACTCATAGAAAACAATGTTAACTCTACTTTTTAAAAGCTGTGCTCCAGAAACTCAGCAAACCCAGCCTGCAACCTCTTTTGTATCTAATCCTCTTAAAATATGTATATGTTAGTAACAGTATTGAGTGGATATATGCAGCAGCTTAATTTTTACAGGATAGCATGGAAGATGGGACTGTTAAATTTTTTTGCCACAAGCTCTGATTTAATAAGAAAAAACAATGATATAAAAAGTGAATCAAGTCTCATGGCATTAGTGGCAGAAATAAGGGTAACCACAATGTGGAGAGGAACAATCGAAAAAGTGATACAGGAAGCCTCAAATACACAACTTCATTCAAGTGGTGAACCACGTGTCTGTCACCGAGAAGCACACTTAAACTTGTTCATTTATTGAGATAGAAGAAGGAGGCTGAACATTATTCATAATTAGTAGGCTTTTCACATCTGCAGCAGGCTTGCATTCTGCGGTGCAAGCATTGATATGTAAACATAGAAATTCAAAGATGACACAGGTGGAATGAAGCATCAATTTTGTTCCAGCAATATTGTAAAATGTAAAGGAAGTAAGAATCAGTTTGACTAGCAAAATGAAAGGGGAACTTTGGGAAGAATATAATTACCTGTGTTGCATTTGACCACATCCTTGTGCACAGAGACCAAAACTTCTCTTAAAGGCACTATGAGATTGGAGTACAAATGGTCAGGAATTTATCTTTATCTTCTTCATTTCAGAACAGTGACTACTACTATTTGCAATAATATATGTGAATTAGTCATCCCTGTGGGAATCTTTCAATACGATAATGTTAAATACTACAGTATCTGAAAAGCCAGTCTCCTTTGGATAAGAATGCTTATTCTGAATGGTAACACAATGGAGATGATCTGATTAGAAAATTGATTTTTTTGTGGCACAAGAGTTTGTATTAATAACATATAATAAACAGATGGGTTCTTTTGATGTTGCTTGCAGGTAGTGTAATGGTGGGTCTTTAATCAGAAGAAAAGGCTGTATGTATGTTTAAAAGCATAGGACATTATAATTAGAAAGCTTTATTATAGTATTAAGTGTAACAACATCTTAAATATGAGAATCAATGGCTAATCAGATTATAAAGGTTACTCCTGTACTGGTGAAGAGCTTTTATCTAAATAAGATTCTATTTGCAATACAAGCTAGTATCACAGATTCATTGTGTTTTAATTGCAGGAAGATGAATCTCAAAAATGGTTTGGTTCAAGACTGGTGTTTCAGTACCCCAGTCACAGCAGAGAAGTGAAAACAGGGAGGCTTTCTGTCCCTTTTCATCTTATTGGACTCAAATGACAGTATTAAAGCCAACATGAGGAAAGAAATGGTAAGACAATCTCAAATTTTGTTTTAGGGGAAGCATCATTAGTCTTCAGGAAGAGCTGGAAAAAAAATTGGTTAATACCATTAATGCAACAGATTGTCACCTTCCTTTAAACAATGGACAGGCAATTTCCTTTATTTTATAAGAGGTGAGTTTGAGGGAGAATGGCTTGAATTTATCATATACAAAAAGGTCCAATATTATATTGGGTAACGCTGAGCTTGAGTGTTTGCCAATTCACAGATAATAATACTGTACCTCAGTTTTTTGTCTTGTTTATTTTCTTTATAGAAAAAACAAACAAACAGAACAAATAAAAAAAAACTGTCAGAGATCTAACTTTGCATTTCCAGTGGGAATTCCTGCCATAAATGTTGAATGTGACTATCCAACCTGAAATTTTTGGTAAACAAAAGCTAAATCAATAAACATGAAAAAAGATAAAATGTACATCTGTTTTGTCAGGAAACATTCAAACCTAGTTGATGAGAGCACTTAAAATCCAAAGCAGTTTGAAGCCCAAACTTGCTGAAATGAAATTGAAAACTGTTGTTGCATTTTATGGGCTTTGGATTAAGATCCAGTTCATCAGAACACTTGAAGCATGAGTTAATTTTAAGCATATTGACGATTTCATTAATTTAATGGAATCGTTCATGATGTTCAGTGCTTTCAGGGCTCTGTGAGTGGATGTGAAGTCACTGTGTAGGTAGATTTCTATTGCAATGTAAAGTTCCAGATAACCAAGAACCTGGGGCAAAACAGAAAAGGCAAGTAGAAAATCTGTTTCCAAAACTGTTAGACATCCTATTTCTCATAGAGCTTGTCTACTGTTGTTTATCTTTTTCTGTAACTAAAGAAGTGACTTCCAGTGGTATAATTAGCGAAGTGAGGCTGCCCCCAAAATAAGATCCTATGCATTCATTTGTTATGTAGAGCAGATGTATATTCTCTGTGTATAGTTGTCTTGTATTTTTATCTGTATTAGTTATACTTGTTCCGCATAGTTGCATGTTTTGAATTTAGAATAAGGTGATAGTCTATTCATATGGGACAGGAATTCATGGCTGTTGCCTATGCATAATATATGCCCCATATGTTATAGGACAGCCCCTAACTGTATTATCAAAGGTTTCTTTTTCCCAAGCTTGATATCCTTTATTCGGGTTATTGTTTTTCAGTGCTAAATAGAAGATAATTAAATAGAAGATAACTGTGTCCTTTTCATTACTTCTGTGATTTGATGTCATAATGTGCTTATGTAATTTTTCCTCTGCTATTAGCAATGACAAAAGGAGAAAGGTGTATAGATATGTTAACCGGATATTTTAGGCATTTCTTAAGGTCCTTTTTCATATTATATGAAAAAATAAGGCTTTACTCTGAAAATGAACTTGGGCAAGGAAATTTTATTCTGGTCAGATTGTTTTTAAAAATCCAAAGTATTCAGATTTTTCTAATCTAAATGTTGAGAAATTTCCTTTCACACAGAGTCATACATCGTGTGTCCTTTGGGTTTTTTTAACCATACTTAATTAACAATTTGACTGTGAACAGTTACTGTCACTGTAATTTTGGTGGGTATGTGAGCACATCTTTTCAATCTAATTCAAGTAGGACTTACTTTGCTATAATATTTTATATTTTTAGGATAGCTAATGATAAATAACCTGGCAAAGTTGCAAGAATAAATCTGTCCCAAAAAGTTTTACTTTAAAAAGGATTTTTCAGGAAAAACATATACATAAACCCAAAGACTTAAACCAGTCGATACAAAATAGCACAGAGTAAAATTTTCTGCAATTTTGCAGGTGCTCTGAGAACTTGTTGTTTTTCCCCCCAACAGTATATGAAATTAAGTTACTATCGATTTTCACCTATAGCTATGAGTGCAAAATCCAAACCACTGTCCAGTCAGAATAGCAGTTTCTTTGCATTCACTTAGTGTGTACATGAGCAAAAAGCAGTGACACTCTTTCCTGTAAGCCTTTGACCTAGTCCTAACAGAAGATCTTATTAGGGAGGGCAACTTGAATAAATTTTCAAAGAAGCAGCTAATTGCTATAGATGTTACTGGTTCCAAAAAAGAGTTATATTTGTTGTCTATATATTGCATTTGTGTTCTTTGAGCTATTTAACTATACTATAAGTTACTTTGGACTTGAAACAATGTTTATTCATCTTATGGAGTGAAATGTAGTACTTGTCCATTTTCTGTTTTAAGAAAAAAAGACATTTTGTGTGACTTTAGAGTGTTTTTGAACTTGTACCAAACAGTATTCATTGTTACCTCTCTTTGGGAATAAGGGCTATAGAATTAGGTTGTATTATTTATATTTCAGGTTTTGCTCTCCTTATTTCTGTAAAATTGTATTTTAAATAAAGGGAATGGACTAAAGGTTATGGTCAAAAGAGCAATACCTACATCATGGGAAAAATGTTCTAGTAGAAAATTGGGCTGTTTATCCTTAATATTGGATGCTGTGCTGCCTGTAACTTTTTGAATGTTATATAATAATTTGTAAGATTATTTGACCAGAATCTTCAGGTGTGTGAAAGATGTGTTTCTTAAACCTGAGCAAAAAAAGAATAGATTCCTACATACAAAATTGCTGGGTATTTAAGATAAATATGTTGACCTAAAATTTAGAGAGGTCTGTCTTCCTGAATGAGGGATTTCAATGTAAACACTTGATTTATTTGTTGTTTGGTTAAAATAAAATGAACAACTGATGGTATCCAACATATTGATGATGCTTGGTGAGAGATTTTAATGAGGTTTCTATCTAGGTATTCCAGTTAAGTTTTTTGAAGTACCCCACTGCCATCTACTATGGAGATGGAGGAACAAGTTTTGTTACAGAAAATAAGCTTGATTTAATAATATTTAGGGAGCAATTGAAGTCTGACAGTGTAGTTTAAAACAAACAAACAAAAACAACAAAAAAACCAAAACCAAACACATCGAGTGAAACCCAAAGTAGACTTTACATGAAGATGAAGAGCAATGTCTTTTCATCAAAGAAAAGATATTTACAACAAAGATGAAAAGTAGTGGTGGACGTCTTGCAACTCTTAGGTGGCTTTGGTCCTCATCAGAGCCCACCAGGGTGCTGGAAAAGTTAGTTTTAAGTTTCTTGGTTCTCTGATGGATCGTTCTGATAAATTTTCAAAGTACATAGACAAAATAGGATTAGACTGTTTATATCTTTGATCCTCCTTTTCTGCATTCTCAGTAAAGGCTTAACTTATCTCCCAAGGTTAATACTTACTGTTGAAAGATTTTGGCAAAACATTCATAACTGAAAATAAAGGCATGGAAGTTGATGAAAATAGTAATAGCAAGTATTAGTGGAAATTACATGTCTCAAATGAGAATTTGAGCTGATAAAAAACCCATTATGTTGTTTGAAACTGTCAGTATCTCTGCTCTGTTGTGTCTGTCTCTTTTTAATGACCATTTCCATGGTTTCTCCTCCTAATTTAATCCTGACTTGAGGTTTTCTAAGTAATATGTTTATTAGACAGTAAATAAATCAGGAATGATGGCAGAAACATTTTGGTGTTGGTGAGCTGAATTCAAACTAAGGTTTAAGAATAAAAGTACTCCAAGAATAAACCAGATTTTTTTTTCTGGGAGGCTAGTACCAGTGCATTTAGCATAGCAGCAGAGCCCTGCTTTGACTGTGGAGGGGGGAGGCTGGGAGAGGAGCTATCTTTGCAGTGCTGCGGTATTTTTCAAATGCGTATACAACTTTGGTATTCCAAACAGACTTATAAGCATAGCTATTAATACAGAAGGCTTAGAAATTAAGCCCTTAGTTTAAATGAAGACACTGCAATTCTAGAATTGTGTGAAACAGAAGGGCTCCTTTTGGCAGACTAACAAACAAAAATGTTTTCCTGTTTAGAAAGACCAACTCTTGGAAATATACAGCCTGAATAGAAAAGGTCTGCAGTGTGGTTAAAGTTTAGGAATGAAAATACTTGTATAGAAATATAGGCATATTTTTTGAAATTCAACTGTCTCACTCTCAGAGTAAGAGTAATTTGTATTACTAAGAAGATCTGTTCCTGTTGGTGGCAGCTTCTAGCTTGGCAAAAAATTTATAAAATTTCCTTTCTGCTCTTGAGTTAGTTGGAGTAGAAACCAAGCAGGTTATGATCACTTGGGAAAAGAGTAACTGTTATGGCCCATGGTCAATAAACTCAAAATTTTCCAGGCTTCAGGAACTACCCATCTATATTTAACAAATTAAATAATCCTCTTGCCAAACTCCCATATAACAAATTTTATAAGGAAGTGTACAAAGAAATTTATCTCAATTTTTCTGTGATGTAGGCTTCTGTCAGTTAAATCTTACAGAAACTTGCATGTGCCAAAACATATTATCTGCATATACTTATCTGTATATGTTTGTAGTTGTGCCTTATGCTATGCAAACCCAAGAATTACTCAAACATAAGTTCTTGAGAACCTGTATTTTGCTCTTGTTAGTTCCCTACCCACACGCTCCAAGGGTATAAAGCTCCTGCAACTTTGTTAACTTGCTCTTTCCCTTCAGCAGACTAATTTCCTTTTTTTTGCATAAGTAACTGGAATGCTGATACCTCTGCTGCCAGGCTCACTGGTGTTACTTCATTGCTTTCTGTCTCTGCCAGTGTCTGCCTGCTGTCTTACATGGTGCACCTTGTTGGTGCAAATGCACATGCACGCAAAAAAATAGAATTAAAGTTCAGGCTCATTAGCACCAAATCCCATAAAAGTCCCTTCAACAATGCAGGATTAGATTGAATTTTTAGTAATATGTTGAAACAAATATTCTTTCATTCATGAACACCCAATTCTGCAGCATCAGTGATGAGAATGCTTGTTGAACTCATTACTTGACTACACAGTTTTTTAGTTGTTTGTTCTATTAAATGTGAAACTGAGGGAATACATGGTACTTATGAATCAAAAAAAGAATAAATATATGTAGTGCTATAGTTAATAACTGTTAATGATATACACACTCATGTACAAGATTGATGCTGCCAAGGTATACGGGACTATCACACCCTAAATTTAATTAACCAAGGGTGACTGAGGAGGCATATTCCACAATAAACAGAGTTCTTCTGTGTATAGATCTAGTGAAATCTATAGGTATTTAATCATTGTCATTGCTAGTGTGCTAAGTGGTGCTTTGGTTTTTTGTAAATGCATGTGAATACATGCATATATAATTTAATTTTTAGATCTAATATAAATTGTAGTAAATAGTGGAGCATGTGAGTAAACTATGTAAATTTATGCTAGTTGAGCTCTAAGTAAGAGAGAAATACCTTCATGGAAATGCTAGCCTTTGTAGATTTTGAAGAAAAAACTGAAAAGCCATTTTGAGGAAGGAATTTCTAGCTAGTGTTCATATGACTTTTAAATAAAATCTACAAAGTGTTGACCTTTAATTGTTAAATGCTTGTTAAATTGAAATTTGGAGGAGGGGAACAGTATAAAAATTCAGCAAAAGGTGATATGTCTTAAGCTTAGTGCTCTTTGCATTATGTAATAACAATAGACATACTCTTCTGGCAATTAAAACCAAAATATGTTTTCTCAACAGTCAATAGGTCCTAACCTAAGTAATAAAATAAACTTTGTGAATTTTAATAGATATATTCTGGCTGTTTAATTTTAATTAAAAGGCTCCTTTTATCACCTACTTCAGGAAGGATTTGGGAAATTGTAGCTAGGTATTTGACTGCTAGTAGTTTTAGTCTGTCTTCTACACTCTGGCACTTGTACCTTTGTGTGTCTTTAATTATGAAAGAAAAATACTTTCATTTATCCAAGATGTTACTTGAACAAAACTACATTTCCATAAATTATTTGGCTGCTTTTTTCTTTTATTAAAAGCTCCCCTTTTAGTATTCTGCTTGTGCATAAATTCAAGGACTCAGATAAAGAAAGATAATCCTTTCTTGTCCAGTCTTGCAACTGGAAAAATAATATTTAAGTTAAAACTTCCTGTTTCAACATTCAACCAAAATATTATTAATAAAAATTGTCAGATCTTTTTCATGGACTTACTTTTTATATTTAAGGCCAGAGGTTATCATTAGATAGTCTAGTTTGAGTAATATATAGCAAGTAAATGATTACTTGTCAAACAAATTGGCTCTGGGCTATGGCCAAGAGCAAGAAATTAGGAGTCAGGCAAACATAATTTGAGATTATTTGAAATAATTTTGAGATTAGAAGCTGATTCTCCAGATGCTGGCAGATGGAATCTCCTTTCCTTCCCTGTACTCTCCCAGTTTATGTAGCATAAAGCACTGTTCCTGAAAGAGGATACTGTTAATGTCTGGTGACTTTAGACATGTTAATACCTATTTCTGTCTTTAAGAAACAGAGAAGGAAAAATACTTAAGTAAATTGCAGAGCAGTCCTGGGGTCTGTAATCTTTCACCTCCTTGTTTTGGGTTGAATATACACTTGCAATTAACAGAGAAATTGCTGATGGTTTGAAATCAGAGATTTTTAGTGTTTCACAGATCGTTTCCTAGGTGATTTGTGAGTTGCTCTAGCTGTATTCCTGGTGCTCTTCAGCAGTATATCTTAATTTTATGATTTGTGGTGTGTATAACAATGTTATCCAGCAAAAAGTCTAGAAAAATAAAGGCATAAATTAGAAATCACTGATGACACTTAAATAGCGTTGTAGTTTGTTTTTTAGTGAAAGTAATGCGCTTATGTCAACTAAAATTTACTTTGCTCTGCTAAATCCTCTTAAATTCCAGAGAAAGTTAACGTGCTTATTATTAAAGATTTTTGAGGTTTTTTTAAAGACAGGAGGGATCCTATAGCCATGAGAATCAGTATTGTCTTACAGGAGGCCTACAAACCCTGGGAGCTGCTAATTGTAAACTACAGAATCAGAACATGTATTCACAAACACTTGTTCCAATGCAGAGAGAGATTATTTCAAAATCTGTCAAGAAAACTGAGTCTTCTGAAAGGTTGTTATTATCTGTCTGTGGAGCCACGATAGGGATGGGGATTCTCTTTTATGTCAGATTTTTGCCTCTGCAGATATGAATGCTGTAATCAATGCATGAGGGAGCAGCACTCATTTTCTCCTACTAGCTGAGCCATTGCTTCTAGTCAGACATGTGCGCAGTTGCATTGCAAGAAATGCTCTGTGCAACCATTAGTATGACTTTTTTTTTTTAGTAGCAGCTTGTGTTTGCTTGAGGGCTCTATCATCAATCTACTTCTATGAATTTCCCTCTGCCTCTATTCGCTCTACCAATACTGGATACAATTTCTGTGTCATGAAATAGCTTCTGTGGACTGCTATCAAGAGGATATATGAAGAGCTATGAAAAAATACAGTAAGAAAACATTAAGTCATTTAACTTGGTTTGCAGCTTATTATCACTCAGAAAAAAAGATAACTCATTGAATCTTGCAAGTCTAGGAACTAAGGTGTGATGTGAAAGATGTTGGACCCCTCTCCATGTAATATCTTTTGGGACAGCTCTTTGCTAATCCATTAGTCTTCCCCATTCCATCCCTGATCTCCAAATCTGGTTTTGGAGGTAGTTGATCATCTATTTCTCTTCGTCTCGGATGCCTCTGGGGAGATGAGCACACCTCTCCACTGTTTCTCTCTACTGATGTGAGAATTTCTGTGAGAAAATAAGATAAATCATCTTGTCTTCTCTCTGTTTTTATTATGTTCTGTGATTTGACATACCACTTTTCCTCCATTGGTGTTGAACCAGTCATCTTCCTATTAAGCCCAAGTAACTTTCTTTGACTTTCCTCCTTAGGCTGTTCAGCAAGTCCCTACCGCTGCTCGCTTCTTTTATCTGCCTTCATGCTTTGTATGAACAGATGGTGGCTCTTACAACTTTTCTTGTGTACAACCAAAATTCAGCCTAGCACAGTACTCATTTACTTTGGACTAAAATATCCCTTCACAGATCACAGTTTATGCAATTCAGTTGCCATCAACCTTACATCTATTAAGTCACAGATAGCCTTAGGAACTCATTAAGAAGCACTAGACTTTCTTAGAGTGATTCAATACCGTAGATTCATTATACGATGAATCAACTCTCTCCACTTGTAAAAATGAAAAATTCTGCTTTTGAATAATAACATCCTCTAGCTGACATTACTTTTATGCTCTATCAGGAATATGTTTTGATGTGGGGAAAAAAATCAGCAGAAAATTCTGTTTAAAAATATAACTTGCTTTCTTGACTGTACCAGCATGCTATTGTTTCTTTCTGCAGACTATCTTGCCTTACTGCTACTGTGAAAAAAGCAATTGTCTTTTGATCACATGGTTTNTAAGTATTAAATTTTAGAGATGAATTTTAATCCTAGTAAGGAACAGCTTTTAACAGTAATTGTTTGCAGACTTGTAAAACCTCCAAACACTGATCATTTGTTTCCCTTCATTCTCTTCTAATTTAAGAAGAAGAATTTAGCATAAAACTTTATCATTCCTTCTTGAACAGTTCATCACTAGACAGTTAGCCCTGGCAAGGGAAGCTAAGACTGAAAGGATGCTGTTTAGTCACATAGCATTTCTGGTTTACAGAGTTCCTGTTCTTGCCTCTGTTGTACCATGCACTGTTTTACAGGTATACTAAAACAAGTGTTTTGTGCAGATCTGGCAGGGACTGAATCAGGGCACCTATGTAGGTAAAGAATAGTCTCTTTTGCTTTTATGTTACCCAGACCTCAGATTTGATTCTCAATTCAGCCTTACAAACAGTTTTATTGGCACAAGATGATGAGGCACAGTGCTGCAGAATCTGTAACTGCAGATAAGAAAAGACAATTTCTTATGCTTGCAAAGCTGCCAAAACCCTTGTTTTGTGAAGCTTCTCCCTCTAGTTATCTTTTCATCATGCAACTGATGGAATTGGATTGTAGGCCTTAAAAAGACAAACAAACAAAAAACTCCACAACTTTTTGTTGGTCTCATATGTAGTCTGATTAATTCCAGAGCATACCATTGGAATCACTCAAACCACTTTCAAAGCCAGCTTGCTTTGGGTCATAGGCTGCTAATTTTTGAATTTCATAATCTCTAATGATAAAAAAGTTAACCTGACAGACTTTTTATTTAGTTTTGCGACAGGATGCAAACTGTGAACTTCAGAGTTCAAATGTAGATTGATGCTAAGTGACTCTTAGATGGTTGTCTTTCCTTGA
>VZTQ01005310.1:48588-120531 GCA_013400755.1 Pelecanoides urinatrix
AAAAATCAGCAGAAAATTCTGTTTAAAAATATAACTTGCTTTCTTGACTGTACCAGCATGCTATTGTTTCTTTCTGCAGACTATCTTGCCTTACTGCTACTGTGAAAAAAGCAATTGTCTTTTGATCACATGGTTTAAAAAAAAAAAAAAAAAAAAAAAAAAAACAAAAACAAAAAAACAGTCTGATCACTGATGATGAGAGAGAACTACCAAGACATCAGGGAAAGATCTGGACACAATATTTTGCTATAACAAATTATTATTTCTTTCCCACAGGTGATATAAAATGCTTCATTCTGTAGCTGGCTGCCTAGCAACTTGAAATTAGCAGATTAATGTCCTTTATTCATCCTTTCATTGATCATGCCTCATCTTGTGCTTGCCATTTCCAGTCCTGGATCAGCCTAAAACCTTTGCTGTGGTACAGTATTGCTGTCTGGCTGTGCTAAATGTCTGTCCCTGTTCAGGAAGTAAAGTTTGCCTTTTAGGCAAGGAAACTGTTCTGTGACAATTGATCATGTAAGTATTAAATTTTAGAGATGAATTTTAATCCTAGTAAGGAACAGCTTTTAACAGTAATTGTTTGCAGACTTGTAAAACCTCCAAACACTGATCATTTGTTTCCCTTCATTCTCTTCTAATTTAAGAAGAAGAATTTAGCATAAAACTTTATCATTCCTTCTTGAACAGTTCATCACTAGACAGTTAGCCCTGGCAAGGGAAGCTAAGACTGAAAGGATGCTGTTTAGTCACATAGCAGTTCTGGTTTACAGAGTTCCTGTTCTTGCCTCTGTTGTACCATGCACTGTTTTACAGGTATACTAAAACAAGTGTTTTGTGCAGATCTGGCAGGGACTGAATCAGGGCACCTATGTAGGTAAAGAATAGTCTCTTTTGCTTTTATGTTACCCAGACCTCAGATTTGATTCTCAATTCAGCCTTACAAACAGTTTTATTGGCACAAGATGATGAGGCACAGTGCTGCAGAATCTGTAACTGCAGATAAGAAAAGACAATTTCTTATGCTTGCAAAGCTGCCAAAACCCTTGTTTTGTGAAGCTTCTCCCTCTAGTTATCTTTTCATCATGCAACTGATGGAATTGGATTGTAGGCCTTAAAAAGACAAACAAACAAAAAACTCCACAACTTTTTGTTGGTCTCATATGTAGTCTGATTAATTCCAGAGCATACCATTGGAATCACTCAAACCACTTTCAAAGCCAGCTTGCTTTGGGTCATAGGCTGCTAATTTTTGAATTTCATAATCTCTAATGATAAAAAAGTTAACCTGACAGACTTTTTATTTAGTTTTGCGACAGGATGCAAACTGTGAACTTCAGAGTTCAAATGTAGATTGATGCTAAGTGACTCTTAGATGGTTGTCTTTCCTTGAAGGAATTTTAAAAAGATGTATGTGTTTATTTTTTTTAATACATTTGGAAAGCGATGTAGAGATAAACACTTAAGTCTAGGGCTAGAAAACCTGGGCAATTTCCAAACTTTATTCAGCACTTCTTATTCCTGGATTATAGAAACCAAATACCCAACTCTTCTGAGATGAGTTAATAACTACTATTGATACTGCTGCCAACCATTGACTTTTGCTAGCTATATCACAACCATCTGGAGTACAACAGATTATAACAGTGGTGAGGACTACTGTAAAAATGCCTACCATGGTTTTAAATATTAATCACACTACCTGTATATTGAAGTAGCTGCTCTTGAAAAATATACTGTCCAGCTGAAACTTTTAATCAAGACATTCTCATTCTGGAATTACAATAGTTTGAATAAAATTGAATACTAATGGAAACCTTTTGTTTACAGTTATGATGGTTTATTTTTTGAGGTGATTTTTCCTTTTAACCTAATTCTTGGTGGTAGTTGAAAGAGAATATAGTGCTACTAGTGAGAATCTCTTCTTGGTTTAAAAATTCTTACATGGTATTGATGCCTTTTTTTAGATTGAAGAAATTGAGAAATCACTTAAAAGTCTCTGTGCAATTCCTTTAGTTTATATCTAGGATTTTAAATCCACTGCATCTTTTTTTGACTAAAATTTTGAGCAAGATACCCAATGACTACTTTGAAGGTGTTCTAGTAATGTTACACTTGCTGAGACAGAATGCTGCTTCAATAAATGCAGGAAATATCCAACCAATAATCTTTTTTAAATGCATGAAGGGGAGAAGCTTTGTTTACTTCTGTGGCCTACTCCTCAGCCCAAGTGCTGTGAAGGAGCAGAAAAGTGAGGTTCTAGACACAGTTGCCCCGTCAGTATAGGCGCTTGCCCTTGCACATAGTTGTAAATTTCCTAAATTGCTGTTTTAGTCATGCTGTGTTACCTTTAAAAAGAAATTTAAAACAATCTGCTTCTAAAATTTGCTGGCTTTAAATGCTGGGAGAGTGGTGGGCAGATGAAGCAAGAGGAAGTGCTAATATGAGTAATAACACAGAATATGTGGTGTTATGTACCAAATCTGATCAACTTCCCAGTAGTTCTGCAGCATGTCTACTATCTACCATAACAAAAAAAGGAGATTTGAATTTTCTCAATTTGAGAGCAGTAGTGTAAATTCACAGATGCATTCTAACTTCTTATTGTTATAAATAAATGTATTTTAAATGTGATTATTGCAAGGTGGGTTTAATTACTAGTTATGTCATCACTGAACTTTTAAGAGATTTTTGATTAACTCACAGGGACTATTAAAAAAATTGAATTGCTGTTGTAAAGCTACTTACAGTGACTTCAGAGGAAGTTAAAATATACATATATGTATGTGGAAATATATATATATGTATGTGTGTTTATGAAGGGTACAAATTGCTGCTATTTCACTATGCAGGTCCAAGTAGATACCCAAGAAAGCACCAGAGTTGGAGTATCAGAGGGAAAGATAATGATTTATGTTAATTAATACATTATACTCAAGTCTTGAAGGAAAGAAAGAAAATGTGAAAATAAAGGACTGGGGCTATCATTACAATTATCATCAGTGTCTGATGATTCAATATCTTTCTGTGTTTTTGCTGGCAAGCTAGATGGTGTGTAGATTTCCCCGTTACAGCTCTGCTATCTTTAATTGAACTTTTTGTTTTATTGTGAAATTCTGCCTGGGAGCTCCACCCAATTTCTAGTAAAGGGAGTTAAATAGTTGTTCCTACCTGGGAAGAGCTAAAGGTAGTAAAATAATTCTTCCCTGCTGCTTCAATTCCTGTGCTGTGTGAGCACTGTTTGTTATGAGTTTTGTTCTCCTAGTCTTGGAGCAGAATTACATGTTCCAAAGACTATTGAGGAATAAGAGTGGGTGTTTTAATCTCTTCCGAAAAATGTTACATTTAAGGTACAACAGCTGAGTCACCTGAACTGAAAGTGCGGTGATGCATGGCATGCTTTAGTTCTCGGCTGGCTTGCTGAATGCTTTCAGACCTCAGCATTCCTTAAGGCTTTTTTTTGGTAAACAAGAGATGCTAAAACAGTTTCTTCTTAGGCATAGGGGAAGGCTCTGTGACCAGCTACACCTGTGCTGTACTTTGTTTCTAGCAATGTAAGCATTGCTTCTGTTTTCCCTGTTTGTAACTAATGTATTCTATTACCTGGAACTTTCAGGCTGCTGTTTTGTTGCATAACCAACCAATTCATTGTACCAGTTTATTTTACTCAGTGTGGTTCTTATTCAGAAAAATAAGTAGTAGTAGTTAGTACAAATATGAGTAGATGATACAGGTGATTCTTAGTTTCCTTTTTTCTGAAGTTTCTGTGCCTCTGCTGAAAGGGAAGTGAGCGCCTCAGCTTAAAAGAATGTGTAGTTAGGGCTAACAAAATCAGTGTTTTTGCTTGTTTCAAAACAATGTCATGGTTCTATGGCAAAAGCGTCTTTGAAGATATTGAGTTTTCTAGCTGTATTTAGATAATGTCCACAATAAAAATGACCATAAATGTTGAATAATTTTTAAATAGTGATATGTATTTCACTTGCTGGTTGGGCTATTGGACTTGTCTCATCTTATACAGTGTATTAAGATGAGAAGAAGTAACTCCCAAAGCTGTATATATAGACTGTGACCAAGAAAAGCATCCTCATGATGTTCCCTAGTGCATAATTTGCTGTAATGAGATGTGAAATAATTTTCTTTGTATTGGTAAGCCACTGCTTATGCTTTGCCTGCTTAAAGGCAGTAGGGTTCAAGTACTGTAATCTGAACCTTGCTGATTGCATATTCCAAACTCTCATGTAAATGTTGGAAGAACTGTAGGAGAATATAAAGTTGGAGAATAGCTAACAAGTGGAAAAATGGAATAGGAGCCTTGTAATCATAGCACGTTGGTATTTGAAATGAACCCAAATAGTTCAGTTCACTTTTGGATATAGATACAGATTTTTATCTTAGAAACTAGCTATTCAAGTTAGTGTCCATCCCTAGATAAAATACTGTTTTTTATTTTCATTAGAACAAAAGTTTTACCTTCTTATTGGGAATAAGGTACCTGGGAGAAAGAATTTTGCCCTGGCTGTCAGGAAAAGCCATGAAAAATGCAGTTGCTTTCACTTTTATACCTATACACTCATATTGTCTCTGTCTTCAGTCTACTTTTTAGTGATGTTTTAAATTATCTCTAATTCTGGGACAGTTATTGGTTGGGGGCGGGGGTGGCAGAGGGAGAGAAGCAAGAGCATTTTCAGCTGCTAAACAAA
The DNA here is from genome assembly GCA_013400755.1 of Pelecanoides urinatrix. Classification (NCBI taxonomy): domain Eukaryota; kingdom Metazoa; phylum Chordata; class Aves; order Procellariiformes; family Procellariidae; genus Pelecanoides; species Pelecanoides urinatrix. The sequence continues at coordinate 53,292 of VZTQ01005310.1, forward strand.
GTTGGAATTTCTTATTGACTGGTGAAGGAACTCCAGGAAATGATCAGGTACCAAAGGAATCTGATGAGGGTGATTCAGTTGCTTATATTGCTTGCCCAGGAAATGGTGCAATCAGTACTCTGCAATGATTATATTTTTGAGTGGCTTTGGAAATTTTTTTACTAAAGACAGGTTTTCTTTGAGAACTCTTTAGAATGCATAGAACATAATTGCTGAAATTTCTATTTGAAAGAGGTTTCTAATCCATGGTAGATTTTTTGATTAAAAACAAGCCAAAAATAACTTTGTTCATGCTATCCATCTGCCTTTTGTTTTAGGGGAGCCTAACCTATTGCCTTTTATGTGATGGGGAGATTTACTTTTATTCTGATGAGACAGAAAGTTACTTTTTCACAGCTTGAGAACTTTGGATTGATTTTAAAATTGTTTTAGACCTTACTCAAGAGTGTGCTCTTGGAAGCTGTCATTTCTGAGATAAGATATAAAGTTTGGCCCAGATTTTCTGAAGTACTTGAAATATATATTTTGTTAAGAACTTTAACAGATGGATGAATTTTGTCTTGTGTCCTGACTAATGTGAGCTTGGATAGAATTATGCTTGCCTCATGTCAATCTGGGTAAGATAGTCATACCCCGTTCCTGGCTATTTCCAAGTTTTATGCAATACATTGTTAACAAGACTGTTTTCATTATAGGGGTTTTTGTATTTATAGATCGAAATACTGACTAGTTTCTCTCTAACAGAAGGTCTCCTAAGTTTGTAGAGTGTACAACACAATCTGATTACTCTTTGCAGTTTAGAATACATCCAAAATTCAAGTTATCTTGGCACCAGCTAAATCCATTAATAAACTGAGAGTTTGATAGGGGACAAGTCTGCTGTTCTGTATTTCAGTCATTCTTTATCTATCAGTATAAGGTGAGAAATTCACTGATGAATTTTCCTTTTCTGTGTTAGCAGTTGATTGGGGCAAAAACATGACCTCCAGTTTTTGGAGCTGTATAATTTAATCTTCAGCCAAAAGTATAGTACATATTGTATTTGTAAAGGAATCAAACTTAAAATTTTAATGTGAGGGCTAAAAATAAATTTTAGATAATCAACATTATTCTAAATTGAATAGTTGAGATCTATTTGGCAGGAAACACATTTCTAATTGTGTGATTTATGTGCATTTTTATTTTATATAAATGATCATATGTAGTGCACAGTTCTTTCTAAATGTTTGCTACATAGAAAAGTTGGGGGTTTTAATTAGATATTGATATGTGATGATTTGCAACCATTAGAAATGGGTGAAGAAAGGCTAAGGCCCTAAGATATTTATTAGTTACTTTAGGTATTATTAATCAATGATATGGCCTGTGGGTGACCTTTCTTTAGGAACAAAATGTGAGTAAGGATCATTGTGAAAAAGTACAGAGGAATAAAGAAAGGAACTGCAGCAGAATGCTTGCTAAATTTCCATAGATTTGTAGGTTTTAAGTGTGTGCTAATTAAGTGCTCTGGTGAATCGGAACCTAAGGGTTATGTTCATTTATTTTGGAAGAAATCAATAGAATTGAAAGGGTATAGATTCTTTTGTTATGTGGTGGTAGTCAACTTCAGGCATGGCATTTAACAGATTAACTTTTTAGGTGAATTAGGACCTTAAATTCTGTTCTCAAAAGCCATATGAGCAGCTCTGACAAAAGCTGCTTCTAAAGCATCTTTAATTTTGATACTAAATAAGAAAATCAAATACATCAGACTTATTTACCTTTGAAATGTTGACTTTTTCCCACCTAAGCCTTGGATCAATAAGGAAGGAAACTACCTTTTCTCTTACAGCAACTTGTAATTACTTGTTGTCCATTGCCTATTTCAAAATAGATTCTGCAATTTACAGAAAATGTAAAAAACCCAATAATATAATTTTAAAATTGTATTTTCTTATTTTACAACATGTTTTTCTTCCACATGATAATGTCTCAAGTAGAGCATGTCTGTAGATTTCTGGATTTTCATAAAGGGCTGTAATTGTTATGCTACTTTTAGGACGGGAATATTTGAATTGCTGATATGAAATGTCAAAAAATAAAAATCTTCAACTGATTTGAACACTGAATTTGTTTCTGCTGACATTATAATCTACATGAGCACTTTGTAAATGGCAGCACAAGAATTAGGCTGAATTATATTCTAAAATACTTCAGAAAAGTGAAAAGAGGAGCTTATGCTTTTTTGATTCAAATAATGCCTCATTTTATGAAAAGAGGAGAGTCACACAGGTCTTCATTGCAAAATCATTTTGTTGTAGATGGCTATGCACAGACGGTGTTAAACACGAACAGGCAAATATAGACTTAAAACCCAACATTTTTCATGTTTGTAGTAAAACAAGATGCTTAAAACTCAAGGTATATGTTTTTCCACTAAAACATGGCTCAGTGTCAGTATGCTAAATAATCATAGAATCATAGAATCATTAAGGTTGGAAAAGACCTCTAAGGTCATCGAGTCCAACCGCCAACCCAACACCCCCATGCCCACTAAACCATGTCCCTAATAATAAGGGTTGCAGGTAGACATTTTACGTTATAGAATGACTGCTCTTAAACTATTAAAATTATTAAAATCCTGACTCAGGATCAACTCTGGATAATATGGAAGCTGTTAATATTAAGGAAAATAATTATTTCTAAGAGGAGGAATGTTACTGAAGGTCCTCAAGTTGTCCCATGTACATGAATTGTATGAAATATCTGTACTATATAATCTTGCCAAGAACATAAAAATAAACAGGCTAGTTGTGTGGAACTCATTCTAAATAATTACATTTCTCTGTAATCTAATCCCGCTTTCTGACTTCTCCTAGGTAACTAGAATTAATAAGCAATCATATCTTGACTTGACCAGGAAAGTAAAGAATTTTCCCAAATGCTCTGTTTTCAATGTGATGATGTTCAGAAAGCTTTTGTATTAAAGTCATATTATTTTTTGTAATGTAGTATTTGTACTCTGTATTTATCAAACAGTAAAGGGTGAGAACACGGAAGATATGATGACAATCTAGTTGTTACAACCTAATAAAAAAAAAGCCAAGTTATCTGTGTAGATATTTTTTTTCTCACCCAAAAAATTAGAGTTAGAAGTTTTTGAAAGGAATCCTAATGTAATGAGAAATACTTGTTGAATTTTGTTAAATGTATTTTGATTCAGGCTCATTAGATGATTCTTATGCCTTACGTTCTTCTTTGTTATTAGCTGATGTAAAGCTTAATCAGTAAGTGGATGTTAATTTGTGTCATGTCACACTGGACTTCCCGGGAGATTTCTTTGCATAGAGTATTACAAACTCATACCAATACGAAAAAAGACATATAATTAATATTGTTCCATTTTTCATTCATGATAGCAATCCAGCAATGACAAATGTTTCCACATTTAGCAGTACAAAGGTACTACAACTGTTTGAACTGTAGCAACTGACACTTATTGCAGAATTAGCGCGCTCTCGTTTCCCTTCAAATCCTATTTCTTTTCAAAACAAAGCATCTAAAGTCTAAAATTGATGGAAAGGTGGGTGTTGCTTTGTTTTGTTAACAACTATAGATAGGAGATTCAGGCCCTTTGATATATTCTTTTTGCTAAGTAGTTTTTCTTCTATGCAAAGTAACGCAAGGAGTTCTTTCAGTGAGTGTGCTAAAGCTTTTTTTTTTTTTTAAAAAAAAAAAAAGGCTTCTATACTAAAAGCATTTAATGCATGGTAAAGGAGCTTGGGTATTGATATTCCTGGGGTGTAATTGGAGAATATCTTTACTCAATGGTAAAAATAACTTAGGAAATATTGTAGGTTGTTCTCTGGAAGTAATCATTTTATGTGTAAGCATCTTGTATGTTCCAATATGACAAGTTAACAAAAAAGTTGGTATATTGGAAACTATGGCCTGTACAGAATCTTTTATCTCTGTTTAGTCTGTGGTGAAGTGTTACAATGATGAATGACTTTCAATTCCCCCACTTTCCCTTCCTGGCACTAACAAATTTTCATTCAGTGCCAAACTTTCAAGTCAGACAGATTATACTTTTCAAACTGAAAAGTCCCATTATGAGACTATTTGAAAACTATACTGACAGTAGTAAAGCTGAATAGATCATTATTTGCAGTTTTTCCTCATCTTTTCCTTTGTGCTCTGACTCCTGTAATTAAGTCTTCTGCTATAAGCAAGTCAGCAATAGTTTTCTTGCTAAATCATGAGTACGTGTACTCTGTACTCATATTTATGATACACTCATGACATACTCTTGCACAAACCAATATATTTTTGGTTAGAGCAAAAATCTTAAGAATCTGCAGTGGTACTTCAACTTAAAAGGCAGGAAGGGCTATGATTATTGTGGAAGCCCAGCATCTTAAAATACAGCTTTCACAACTTAAATACAAATTTACACGGAACATCTGTTAAATAACAGTATCTTTAGGATAGGAGAAAAGAATAAGAGAAAGTTAAGTCTTGCCAAACTTCTGGGTAAGTAGAATTTCTGTAACAAGAATGTTCAAAATTTTTGAAGTCACAATGTAAAGTGTTTAAAAAATGAAATATTGGAATGTAAAGTTAATTTTGCAACTATATATGAGATTTTTTTAAAAATTTGGAATCTCCTGTCTATTTACTGTATAAAGGGCTGTATCATATTTTTTTACAGGAACAGATTCTTACCATATTTCTTGAGGCATAAGTTATATTTTCTAAGTTCTTTCATCCAACCACTACTTAGTATCCCCATGGTTGTTTTTCCTGCCTTTTCATACTATTCAAGAGGCAATATGTTCTTTGTCCTTTATCTGTTTGCTTGTGGGTATAGTATACAATGAAGTTCTAAGGAAAAAAACCAACCCTGTTTGTCATTACCATTCCTTGACTGTATTTCTTCGTTTCTTTTCTCTTCCATAATAAAATCCTCAGAGCAGATGCAGTGTCTTTTTGAGGAGCTTCACCATGTTGTGATAATATTCATAAATAAATAATTCTTATTTGCTGGAAGCATGAATAGACTTTAGTGTTCTGATAGACCAGCTAGGAAAACTGGAAGACAACATAGGCTGGGCCACAGTGTGATTAGCTGTTCTGCTTAATGTACTATCTTTAGAAGAAAATCAATAATGTTACATAGTTAAGCACTTGAAAATTAAGAAATACTAACACTGTAGTTTTATGTAGTTTTAGCTTAGTCCTTTAGCAGGTTTATCTGTAGGTCTCTAGCATTATATGAAGCAGAACCTTGCATAAGAAACGGTGTGTGTTTCTCTAATCATTTTAGGCTCAGTGAATACGTATGTTTAAAGTTATGTGAGAGTTAATTCAGCCTTGTGTAAATTACCATTAGGATAATGGTCTGATTTTTGCTCTTCTCTAATGAAGTCTAATGAAATATTAAACTCTTTAATGCCTAAATTTTTTTGGAGTTCCATCAGAAATGATGCTACCTTACACGATTTCCTTAACATAATGAGGAAGGTATGAAAATATAAAATATTACTATAGAGATTTTTGATGTTTTAGGTATTATTGGGAGACCTGTAGGCTACAACTAATGATAGAGTCACTACATATCCATGATTTCACTCATTCTAAGGCACGGAAAACCAGTTTGTTTTCTGTGTTAAAACGATTGCCTACTTTATTTTCCTGAGAATTCCTTTGGAGACTTCTATTCAGGTAATTTACATTACTCTCTTCTACCAAATTTTCTGTTGCAATTGGCAAAGCCTGTGTATGCTGCAATGCACATAGTGAGGCTGCAATAGGTTTAGAGACCAGTGTGTTGGTGAAAAGTCAGATTAAAGTTGAATAAAACTATTTCTTTTCAGTTTTGTGAAAAGGGAATAGTATAGTAAAAATTTTTTGTATCATTGAGTTTTGTTATGCAATTGAAAGCACCATGATTCAAAGTAGGCTTAGAAATTATTAAATAACATTTATCTTCTCCTCAAAAAAGAAAGATAAGTGAATCATCTATGAGGGATTTTTTTTTATTATTTTTTGGCCACCATTTGCGTTGCAAGACTTGATGGCTGTAGGAGATTTTTAACTGCCCAGAAATCTGTTGGTGAGGAGACAAAACAGAACACAATTCCTTAAATGTGTTCAGAGAATATTTTCATATAAAGAAAGCAATTAGGCATAGGCTTTTGAAGATTTGATTATGACTGGTAAGAAGAAAAGTGTTAAAAATGTAAAGGTTGAAGGAATACTAAGTGCGAGCAGCTGTCACCAGTGTAAGTCATGATCCCTGGGATAGGAAGGAGGAATAATAGCAAAATAAAAACAATAGATTTCAGTATAGCAGGCTGTGTTAAATTCAGTCAGTAAAATCTAAGAGTCTCCTCAGAGGTACTAAAGAAAACTGCAATCTCTCCAATTAATTATATTAAAGGCAAAATGCATACTATCCCATTACAGAGGGAAAAGTAGGAATTATATGAAGTCACTTAATAAAGCTGAAGATTGATGTTGGGGGCCTGCATAATTTGAAAAGCTATCTGCAGTCAAAGATGAGGGTGGTCTCATTACCTTGAACCAGTTCTGGTGCTCTGGAGTGGATAGTGAGCAGACTAGGAGAGCTAAACTTGGTGAGAACTCTTGATGATATTTTTTTTTGTGTGTGGACTTCTATATTTGGCAGCAGCTAGCTGTTAAACAATTCAGACGTTACATGAAATCTCATCATGACAAGTATGTGGTTATCAAACATGGCATAGAACTTTACAGGAAGTGGACATAAGATCATCTTGTTAAAGATGGATAGAGAAGCCTAGCATTAATATGTGTATGAAAAAATCAACTAAATGAAATAAATATAGTGCAGAACTGGTCAGACAACTGTAAGAAAAAAGTCATATTTTCATGGAAATTGCATGGAGATCCACTGGTGCTTCAGCCCATACTATTCTTCATTTTCATAAATGCCTTTAGTGATGGTATAGATGGTCTTCAGACAAAGCCAAGCTGAAAGAAACCATTAGAATTCTAAATGTTGGAAGATATACTGAGAATTCAAAATGATCTTGTTAAATGGTGAATATGACTGGGGAGAGAAGTGAGGTTGGAAATTGCTCCGTAGGCAAAAGTACAAGTTGTACTTCAGAAAGAAAAACTACATGAGAAGGAACAGCTAAGTAGCTAGTTGTTTTGCAAATAAAGGTTGTAGTTGACTCATCAGTGGTAAGACCTCTGAACTAGAGAAATAAGTTGTCTAGACTACATGTAAAATCAACTCTCTTAACAGTCTTCAAGTATCCAGCTCCTGCTGTGAAGAGGGAGGAGAAAACCTAGTTGCCATGGTGGATAGCATAGGTTTTGGCAAGGAAAAACAGGATTGCATTAAAAAAAAAAAAAAAAAAAATTAAAAAGTATGTGCTTTAGGGAAAAAATGCCAGAGGATCAAATAGTTAACTCCTCTATTGTCTTAAAATACACTGAAGAAGCTTAAAAAGTGTGAGTGTATGTTTAAAATACATACATATGCATTCAAAGTGTGTTATTACCATGGGATTGTCTCCAATTTAGTCCTGTTTCAATCAAAGTAAGCACAGCTGCGTGTGTTTTGGTTCTGATAGGAAATGTTGTAAATGCTAACAGAGGAAATGCAGAAAGTGAATTCTCATCCATCACTTTAACACACTCTACTATGGACTGAACTGTGATAAGGGATTCTTGTCACACTGCAATTTCCAACTTTCTGAAATACTCCTTTGTACTCTCTTTTAGGGGGATGATAGAGGGTGGGGGAAGCACAACATGAACATTTGTGGAAACTTGAATGAAATTGCTGTGAAGTTGCCTCTGATGTAGCTCCTTAGACTGTATTTGATGTTTCATAAATGACAGGACAAGCTTAGTTTAAAACATGGTTTTTAAAAGTTTGCCTCTCTATTTGATTTTTCTTTTTTTCATTTGTTATTTGATTGGCAGAACCTTTTGCTTTTTCAGTGACTTTGTATCATTTTGCATGAAACAGCAAAGAGCTGTTTCAGGCTATTCATGCTCTACTGTGCAAAATACTGCTTGCTGTTTATAGTAACTGTTAATGATAAGCCAAAATCTTTACTGTCCTTTTGTAGTAGTTGAGTATTTTATGCTGCGTTGTGGCAAGTGAAATTAGAGAACAGTATCTCAAAGACTTATTATCTATGTGTACTGTGAATTTTTTTTTTACTGGTATTTTTTGTAAAAAGTAATTTGAGAATGTAAGTGGATATAACTCCCTCAGTTAGTGAGAGGGTTGAATCTGTGCTTTGTAAATACCTGATAGTCATCCTGCTACTGTTATGTAGTAGAAAGTGAAACAAAACTCACTCAACATTTATTTTGTATTAGCAATGCTTTATTTAAAACTGTAATCCTTCATTTAAGACAAGGCTAGGATTAGCAAGGTATTTTGCTCAAGTTTAATTACCTCATTGGAAAGCCTCCTTCAATAAGTAAGCTTCATGTTATACATAACAGGTTGCAAAGTATTCTAGAAAACAAAAATCATGCCCAAGAAAGAGATGTCTTCCTCTTAAATAAAATTTCCCTATTGTTTCAGTGTTGCATGTGTTCTTGTAGTAAATATTCAAAACTTCTACTGAAAATTTTGTAAAATACTTCCCAGTAATGAGATCAGATCATTAGAAAATACAAATATATCATCCTTTTACTATTAAAATGAAGTTCTATTTTGAATATCCTTTAAGGATGGTCATGTTTCTCTAATCACTGTCTGATTAACATGAATATTTTTTTCTTTTGGTTATAATATTTAGAACTTACTCTCAGAAATACTTTATTGCTCTTCAGTTGGGTTTCAGAAATGCATTTCCTAGTAGAAGTAGTATTTTTTTATACTAATACCTAGCATCACGTGATGTTAAGAAATCCATATGTCTATTTGTCAATCATAATATCTGAAGGGTGGAGAGGTACTGTTGGAAAAAGTAGGCCACCATTATAATACGCTAACAGAAGACCTGTGATACACTTAGAAATAATATGTAATGAAAAATATAAATGTGTTTTTCCTCAAATCCCAAATGTTATACCTTTCTCCAAAGAAATAAAAATTAGAAAACCTTTAATTAGAAGTGTTTATTAAGCTCAATATTTTATTAATGGATTCTTCAAAAGATTTATTAATTTTCAGGAGGGTTTGGGTAGGTAATTCTTTGTATAGGTACATTTAAATTTTTGGGAATTAACCATTTAAAGTGTCTGATTTAAGACTTCAAAATATTTGTGCCTGATCCATTCCAGCTGAAGATGGAATATACTCTATGTGCTAGAGCTGGTTCAGTGTGCAAAAATTGGGGAAAACACAACTGAAATACATATAATGTGGTTATTGGATCCTTGGAGCTAAGTGTTTTTCTTTTCAGGTACAGTCTGAAGCTAAAACATATTTTTAGATAATGGGCTAGGAGACTGAGAATGCAGATATCTTGAGGCAAAGCCAATGTATGAACTCCCTAGTGAAATATACGTATGATCTGTTTTTCTCGATCTCTTTTTTTTGGAGGACTTGGACTCTGCAGGTTTTCATCACTTCTGTGTGTGTGTATGTGTATTAATACATTTCACCTTTCTTCAGCCCAGAGCTCTAGAAGGGTTTTATTCCCTGCAGCTGAACTCTATACTCAGTGTATTGCACTGTGGACCAAGATGTTGGGTTGCAGTTAGCCCTCCTACAAGCACACAGAGTATTCTGGATGTGTGGTCTGCAAGTCCTTGAACAGAACACACTGGAAGAGGTGGTTTTAAATCATTTTCCACGTCTTCACTTTTGCTACTAATAAATCATTCAAAAATATACTGTATTTCCCTAGTTGCTCTAAAGCATCTCTCCTAGCATGGGAGGGCAGCTGATTTTGCAAGGTGCTTGATCAGTTCTTTGGTTTCTTTAGCTTCTATAGTATCTTCTTAGCTTCCAGCTAATATACTAGAGGCTACTTTTTAAGTTATCCAACAGGAAAATAGTGTGCTTGAAGTCCCTTCAGTGCTCTACCCAAGCATGCATATATTATATATATATATGATTTTTCTGACCTTGGTTAGACTGCATTATGTTCTAAATTAGTCTTAATCCTTCTCCCACATCACTGATCGTATTCTTTTGTTAACTACATGGAACATATTGCCACTAAGTATTGTTGATAATTATGTTCCTAAAGCTTGTTTCTGTAAAAGAGCCATGGAGTATACATAATGATACATAATGCTGTGATGTGGTCTTTAGTTACTCATAATTGAATAACAGTTTAAAATGAAAGCCACCTTATAGTCATCCCTTACATTAAATATTTCTTGATTTGTTAAAGAAATGAAAGATTATAGAAAAAATATTATTTTTTCTGATTTTCTGTAAAGAATACAAAATTTGCTCAATAGGCACCATGCAATGATGGGGAAGTACTTAGTGTTTAATAAAGCTGGGTTAGAAGTAATCTACAGACACGAAGTGAAAACATACTTTAAATCTCCACCAAAACTGTCTGAATGTGGGGCTAGGTTGGCAAGAGGCTATCCAGGACTAAGTGATAGACAAACTCCTTGTGATAAGGAAGAAGGTGGGGCATGAACTCATCTTTCTTGTTAGCTTGAACTCATCTTGAACTCATCTTTTGCTTGTTTGAGGCAGGTAGTATGTGTGACTTAATTTAACTTTGAATTCATAAAATTTTTGTCACTAGCAGATTTTCTTCTGCATTTAGGAACTAAGAGGGAATACTGCATTTTTGACAAGCTAGGGAGGCTGCAGATGTGCTGTCTGTTCACAACAACACAGCTTCAATGTGAACACAATCAATGTAAACTGTGATTGACATGTCTTCACATGGTATGTGTTATGCAAACAGAAATAAGAAGAAAACCCCCACAACTCTGACTAGCCTTTCTTCAACCTTCTGATTTATTGTAACAGTAACTCATAACTATTGCCTGGATATTATTACTTACAGCAACATACACAGGAAAGAGATGATACCATGAATTTCTCAGTTCAGTTCGTTTTCCTGCATTTCATTGTAATCTCTCTATCCTAATGTGATGTATTCCAGATGAACTGAGCAGAAAAGTCATTCATTATCGCAAAAAGGAGGGAGTTAAGAGCCTCATTTGTCAAGTAAATGAAAATTGTCTTTATTCTGATCACTTGCTATTTGTGAAATATGGACAATTTCAGAATCTCTTTTTTTAAAAGAGAAGAAAAAAGTTTCACTGTTCCAATTAGAGCTGTTTGGGAAGCACTAATTACTATCTTTCACAGGAGAGAAAAAAGTTAACGAGCATTTCCATAATGTTACCACTAACCTTGATTAGTCCTTCAGATAAAATTTCAAGAAATGCTTCATACATTGGTTTCATACAATATTCATTATACTTCCAATTGGCATAATTTAATAATTTAGGGCTGTTTAATAGCTCTAATATTTTTTAAAATTCATATATTGCTGCCAATACTGTGTTGCATTCAGAGAAGGTCCAGTATAGATGTTTTTCCTTTACAGTCCATTGAGTACAGTGTCCTCCTATTACTGTCTGTATTTGCTTGCCATAAAAGAAGCAGTCTGAGGAACAGGTTTTCTAAATTCAGGTTTTGAAATACGTGCCCTAATATGGGACTCGCCATCTCATTGGGAATGCTCTTCTGGATAGAAACTAAGAACAATCCTTCACAATATTCCTGTCATTTGGAACGTAAGGGACAGATTTTGCTCTACTTTTGCTGTGAGTGAACTTACAGACATAATTTAAACTTATTTGATTCCTTTAACTAGGAATGGAAGTATTGAGTGAAAAAGCTCACAGCAAAAAAGCCCAATACCAATGTGAAAGTACATTGCATGTAGCACGTCCCTAGCAAACAGGACACAACGATCAGAAGAGAGATTACTTTTTTTGACAAGGTATAGCTCTAATTCAGTGAAGTTTCCAACTGCTAAGAAAAATGTGGACAATTTTGACACTCTTTCAGAAAGAAAATGGAATTTTTCTGGGCTTCAAAATTTGTTAGATCTTGTGATGCCTCTGTAATAACAGTGATTTTTGTCATATGTGTAGGTGCATAACTTCCATTATTATGATATAAACAAACTGCTATTTGATGTAAGATTCCCAAATTCTGCTTAACAACATTCAGACAAAGAAGAGAGAATGATGAATAGAGAAACTTTATGTCCCCACTGCATGCAACAAAAGCTTGCTTAAGTAAAACCAGCTAAGCTAATCAATGCTGAACTTTGTTTAGTTTAAGCAGCATAATGATAATGTCAAGATTTCAGCCACACCCGGCCTGAAATTTGACAATGCTATCAATATGCTTAAATTAAACTCAAAAGTAATTAAGCACTCATTACCCAACTTTATTTGAAGTGTTACAGTTTTTATGTGGTTTTGTGTTGGGTTTGTGTGGCAGGGTTTTGGTAGTGGTGGGGCTACAGGAGTGGTTTCTGTGAGAAGCTGCTAGAAGCTTCCCCTGTGACTGATAGAGTCAATGCCAGCTGGCTCCAAGAATGGACCTGTCGCTCGCCAAGGCCGAGTCTATCGGCAACGGTGGTAGCGCCTCTGTGACAACATAGTTAAGAAGGGGAAAAAAATCTGCAGCAATTGCAGTGGGAGAGAGGAGTGAGAATATGCAAGAGAAACAACTCTGCAGACACCAAGGTTAGTGAAGGAGGGGGAGGAGGTGCTCCAGGTGCTGGAGCAGAGATTCCCCTGCAGCCTGTGGTGAAGACCATGGTGAGGCAGGCTGTCCCCCTGCAGCCCATGGAGGTTAATGGTGGAGCAGACATTCACCTATGGCCTGTGGAGGACCCCACGCCGGAGCAGGTGGATGCCCGAAGGAGGCTGTGACCCCGTGGGAAGCCTGTGCTGAAGCAGGATCCTGGCAGGACCTGTGGAGAGAGGAGCCCGTGCTGGAGCAGGTTTGCTGGCAGGACTTGTGACCCCGTGGGGGCCTCATGCTGGAGCAGTCTGTTCCTGAAGGACTGCACCCCGTGGGAAGGACTCATGCTGGAGAAGTTCATGGAGGACTGTCTCCTGTGGGAGGGACCCCACGCTGGAGCAGAGGAAGAGTGTGAGGAGTCCTCCCCCTGCAGAGGAAGGAGTGGCAGAGACTGTGTGATGAACTAAAACGCAACCCCCTTTCCCTGTGCTGCTGGCAGGGAGGAGGTAGAGAAATCGGGAGTGAAGTTGAATGCGGAAAGAAGGGAGGGGTGGGGGGAAGGTGTTTTTAAGATTTAGCTTTTATTTCTCATTACCCTGCTCTGATTTGATTGGTAATAAATTAAACTAATTTCCCTAACTAGAGTCTGTTACTGTGATGGTAATTGGTGAGTGATCTCTCCCTATCCTTATCTTGACCCATGAGCCTTTCATTATATTTTCTCTCTCCTGTCCAGCTAAGGAGGGGAATGACAGCGGCTTGGTGGGCACCTGGCATCCAGCCAGCGTCAACCCACCACAAGTTTTGACTTGTTTCATGAGCTTAAGTTATGAAGTTGTTTTCCGCTGAATGCTTTTTCCAGTCTTACGGAAGTGACTGGTGGCTTTACATCCTCTTGTATTTGCTTTAGCAAGCAAACTTATTTAAATGAGTCTGTAAATGTAGTGTAAATTGCCTCATCTTCTTTTGTTAACTATTATTAGATCTTACTAGAGAGAATAGAGCCATTAAAGTATTTCTAAGGCATCATTTCTGTTTAGATAAATTGAATAAAGAGGGAGACTGAAAGTTGGGCAGAACCTGAAACCAGGGAGTTAAATACTTTGGACATTAAATTTTCAGCTTTTTGGATGCCAGTGAAAATCTTGAGCTTCAGTACTACCTTTAGACTGATAAAGACAGCAATCCCATCAGCATCCTGTGAATTAAAATGGTAGCCTCAGTTCTCTCAAACGAGTGGGCTTTCCTTTGTTTTTTCCTTGTAGTTTCAAAGAAAAGTAAAAAACTTGAATAGTGCTGCTAGTCTCTAAATTAACTTCTCACTATGAAGTCTTTTTATTTAAAACTTGTGTGTCAGCATATCAAGGTAGATATATTTGTGCTAGTGTGCTTTTTATTTAATTAATATCTGCAAATTGAAGATATTAGCTTAGAATATTTTGGAAACATAAAAGGTTTATTTTAAACTTTTCTAATGTTTCTCACTGATGCATAAATTAAATATCACTGATTACATAGAGTGGGAGGCTGTATTTCTTACTGTGGGATATGAATGAAAAGTGAGCAGTAGGTTAATGCTTGTAGCAGTGTGCCTCAGAACACTTCGTTTCTAAGCTTTATGTCTTCATGACTCGGAAATCTCTGAAGATAGCTTTTACCTTAATTCCTTTTTTAAAAAAAGAAGCGTCAATAACAACAACAACTTTGGAGAGGTAGATTTGATATGTGTTATCTGGAAACAACCTTATACAGAAATATAACAAGAAATGGCCAAGTTGTGTATTTATATGTAGCAAGGTATCCAGAAGCTCTATTAGAAAAAAGTATAGAAAATTCATATGGTCTCAGTGAGACTTGGGTTTTGTTTCTTTAGGTTTTGGGGAGTATTTGGCATGAAATATTCTTTTTTTTTTTTCCTCTTTTTTTCCCTTCAGTGCACAGATTTCATAACTAATAATTGATTTTTTTTTATTTGAAAAATAATATTGTATCCTGAATCATATATGTCTTAACTAACACACAAAATTAAATGTATTTTAATATTTCTCCATTTCAGGAAGGGGAAAAAATAGCAGTTTAATATTCCTGCTGTGCTCACATATTCACATAATACATTGTGAAATTACTGTGGTGTAATGTCTATGTTTCAGTTAACAGTTCTCTGAAAATCATAACTTTACTAGTTCTCATTTCTGATTTATCTGAACTCTTGGAGTTTATGATTGAAGCTAATTACATTTCAGAGGTCAAACCTGATAAAAAAGGGGGTATATGTGGAAGGAAAAAGATGTCACCCACAGACTTGACCTGTGTCAGAGATCTTGTCTAAAGACTAATCAGCCTTGATTTGCAAGGAGTACTTGGCTGTTTTAAAGGTAGGGCAGCATGGGAAAACTTGAGGTGAAACTTACAACTGAGGGAAGAATTGGGAGACATTGTAAGACTTTGGCTTTTGAATAGGATGAGGAAACAGAAGTTTGTACGAGAATGGTGGATGAGAGGATGGAAATACGCATTGTAGGCTTTTGTACAGGGAGATGTGATGGACTCATAAGGTGTCTCACATCTGGATGCCTTTAAGTTTAGCAAGGCTTTTTCAATACTTTCCTTTTCACAAGACTGTTCAACATGGCAGCGCACTTCTAGACATATGGAATCCTTACTCTTAAAGAGAATTAAGACATCTCTTCAGTTCAGAAATGAACAGAAATGCATTAGGAACCACAAATTTATGTTGTCTGGTACAGAACTGAATCATTGAAGATGAGAGAATTTTGACAAAAATGTTAGTGTGGAACAAATGTTAGTGTGGAAGTGGGCAAAGAGACCCTGATTTTGATTCCTTGCTACATATCCTGTTAGCAGCAGGTTTTGATGTGGCACAAAGTCTTTCTGTAACATTGCTTCATTATTATTAATGACAGAAAGGACAAACTTCACATTCTTCAGATACATTTTTATAAGATATGGAAATTGTTTGATTTTAAATATTCACAAAGCTGTTATATCAGGCTCCTACCAGTTCTGTCATTTTTTTAAATACTGCCTATAGGGTGAAAGCAGAAATCATCTTAGGAACAGTTGTGTTTTGTAATCAATGAATCATAAAATTGATGCTAGAGCTGTTGAAAACCTTTTACTAGTAACAAGCTCTTTTGGAGAGGATTATAGGCTACAGAAAAAGTAAGGGGAGAAATTTTCTGGGATTTGATGGACCATGAACATGCAGTAAAGAGGACGAGGCTCTCATTTCAGCCTCACAATCGCTAGTAATGGCTCAAGCATCCCCAATGTAATTTTCTAAGTAGTGAGTTTTCTGCCAGTTCTGTGACCCACATTTTTTTATTTTGCCATTTCATCAATACTAGTGCAATTGAAGGAAAAATTAGACAAAAATTGGAGAGGAGAAAAGGATACTCTGTGTCTGTTGGTGATGATAAGCTCAATTAGTAGAAAAAAGTGTGGCTTTCTTTGAATGCTTTTCATTGGCTTAAGATAACACTTAAATGGTCACTTCAACAGACTAATGTTGTTTAAAAGAGAAAGCAAAAGGGACAAAAATCTGCAAATGTGAGATAAAGATTCTGTCTGTGATTAGATTCTTATGCATTTCTCTCGGGTGAAAAAGACTATGGTTGGAAGAATAAATTATTCCTGCAATTCTTTATTTCTATGCTATAACTATGGGTAATGTAGTCAGTAAGGACAGTAAATGGTGTTTTGGTTTCATTTTTGAAAAGTGTTCATATATGCAGCACTAAAAAAAAATCCTTACCGTTTTTCTAATTATTAAATAGATTCCTTTTAATACATGATTGTTACTTAAGAATCTGTCTTAAAATATATAAAATACTAATCAAGGTAGGCAGTAGCTTTTTTTAGTTTGTTCTTTTTTAGTTACTTAATTACAAACACAAAGATGTGCAAACACCATCCAGTGTACAAGACTTCAGAATTCTCAAAGTCAGGTGGATCTTTACACTTCATACAGCTCAGAATGGAATGCATTCAATAGAACATTCACAAAAACTGAATGCTCTATTGAATGGTGCTGAATGTCAGTTAAAACATAACTTGAGTGGGACAAAGAAAAGCAAGTCTGCGATATTGTAGTAAATATAATAATGTTAGCCTCACTTTAGAAGATAAACAGAGGCAGAGCAAGGTTTCTCAAGATTTTTAAATAATTAAGTGACAGTTGGGTTTTTGACGATTGTTGCCTCAACAGCTTTCTCTCAAGAATACCTGGTTTCATGGGTCTTTTGTCTCTGTAGACATACCGCTTTGCCCTTCCCCACGCTGAAATGAATTTCTGTTAAAGGCCAATTTATTTCATTTAGTTGGGATCCTTCTGGAGTTCATCAGATAAAATAACACCAATGTCAAATACAATTCACTTAATACTCATGAATAACACTTCTTAAGTATGAGCACTTCTACCACTCTATTGCACTAAAAACTGAACTGAAACCTGTAAATAAAATAGATCTATCATACTGGCTCTTCAAGTCTTAACACATCTACTTTAGGTTCAGATGAATATTAATGCCTTTATTCAGATAGACAAGTTTGTTACAGAGGAGCTGACAGTGTATGATTTATGCCAGTGATTTTTCACTCAGACATAAATGCATGAAGTTTCACAAGATGCTTGTACAGCTCAGTCTGCCTCTCTTCCTCCCTCACTCCTCCTTCCAACTCTCACTCATGCTCGTTAGACTTGCTCATGTTTAATTACCTTGCTAAGAGGGTTAGTCGCTAATGTCAGCCAGCTTACGAAAAGGTGTAGGATTGCTTTGTGGCTCAGCAGTTTCACAAAATTACACTAAAAGTTTGTAATGTAACTGAGTTGTAAGCTGTGATGTGACTCTGAAGGGGGGGCTGGCTTCAATAGGATTCATTTGAAGCATGCATTTTTCACTGCAAGCAAAAGCTATCCTGTGCGTGCTATCTTAAAGCATTGATCCATGTCAGTTCGGAATTATGAATTGTAAACTAGTGTAACTTTAAAAACAATGCTACATTTTCTTTGGGTTTTTTTTTTTCCACTAATTTGTTCCTAAACAGGTTTAATAGTTTACTTTAGCATTTCAATTATGCAGATCTTCCCACTGTGGGGTTCAGTGATACTAAATGATCAAATTTGTCTTTATGAGAAAAATGAACCCAATGCTAGAAACCGATAAAATAAACTGATATCAGTCTGGTCATTAAATTTTTTGTGTCTTCATGTGTTTTCATTCACTTGTGTCATCTAATGATTGGTCACTGTGGAAATCATTAGCTGCTAAGCTGTTTCACTGTAGATTGATGTTTAGAAGATAGGTTGACTGAACACTATTGGACTGCTGTATGCTTTTGAATTTTTAGTATTTTTGGTGATGTGTGGACTCATCATTGTTGAAGTACTTTTTCAGGACAGTTAGATTGAAGGAAGAAAACCTATAATTCAATCAATAGTTGACATTTAGTAGAGAGAATAAAAATTCTATTGACATTCTTTTTGAAGGATCAGAACAGAATATCAAAAGTATTCTTTGCAACAGGAACCAGTTATTTAGGCTTTTTGTGGAGTGAATTTAATAATAATGTTTAACAAAGAACTTTTTGAATAACCTGTGAAGAAGAATCATAGTTAGTGATTCTATTAATGTGTATTTTTAAGAAACATCTATACTCTTCATCTTAAGTGACCAGGATAAGACCTAGACTTTTATTAAACTGACATTAAAGCAATCTTTGGCTTGATTTCTAAGACAGACAGCAATAGGTTTTTTTGGTGTTAACTCTAGTAAACCACTGACAGGGTTAAATCAGAAAACATTATTAATAGTATTGCATTGTAATTGTGTTGCATACACAATTACAGATACTTTCATTGGTTATTGGAAGAATAGTAAAAACATAACTGAAAAGTAATTACTTTTTACTTAATGGAGTTAATCCCACACTGTTGTCCTATTCTGAATAAGGGAAACCTGCAGGTCTGGGCGTACATTTCCACATGCCAAGAGAGTTGTTACTTGGAATTACGTGTATAAGTAACTTATTTGCCAAAGTTATGAACCCTGACTAACAAGCATATTCAAAGTTTTGAGCTCATTCCCTGCTGTTTACTCCTTAGACTTGCATCTGGCTCACTTTGTACTTTTGTGTTGTTGAGTTTCTGTGGTTGCTTCACTTAAGTTTGAAAACAGGACACAGCTGCTATGTCAACCCTGAGCTCTCTGATCTTGCTAGCCAGTTAAAATTAGCATGAGTTTGGTCTGCAAGGATAAGTAGAGAACAGATTTTTTTTTTTTGTGCTTATGAGTCTTACCTCTTGTTTTACCCTGAGGAAGATCACACTCTCATATAGGGCTCAGTATTAGTATTGGAACATAAATTCATACAGCTTATATTAAAAAAAATTCTTATTTATAGGAAATTAATGTCTATATGAGACTGAACAACAATGAATAAATCAAGAAAACCCAGGGATGACTTCTGTATTTAAATAAAAGGAAGCTGCAAGGTTACTCTTATTTTCCAAACGAAATTTAGCTTTACACAAAGCAAAGATGTACCATGGAGGATGTCATGACTGGTGGTTAGAATGGCTTCCTTGCAGTAGGTGAACTGAGTGTTCTAAGTGGCTTCAAGTTGGACAGCAAGTCAAGAAGGGATGATGCTCTAAGGTAGAGCTGTAGATGTTCAAGATTTTGAATTTTCATCTGTTACAGATAAAACTGAAGTAAGATTCTTTAAAATTCCTGATTCCCTATTAGTATTTTGTTCGTTTGCATTTTCCTAGTCTGGCAGTCCTGATGGGAAGTGTTAACATATGCTGCAATTTTTTTGTTGAAGGACTGTCCAGGTCACTTGTCATGGGGGGCAAGAATTAACTTGGATTTTGATTTCTGAAGGAAAAGCCTTGACTTATCTTAAGACTTAACAATAATGCCTGTGTTGTGGTTTGCTTGGCTTCACCATTGCTGTCGGTGATAGATTTCAAATTTAAATGTTGAATTCTGTTTGAAACTGTCTTTTTCTGAATTCTCATAGGGATTTGGACTTCTGCGTTTTTGTGGCAGAAAACTGAAAGGCACAACACAGTTTTCTAGTGTTTAAACATGGTTTTATGAGAAACTGAGACTTTCAACAATATATAAAGGAATAGGACACTTCTGAAATCTGAACCTATTAGGTTGTACAGATACATTTAAAGTTATTGATATTTGTTGGACTTTGGAACACAAAATTCAGGTAGAATGTCCTCAATTAAAGGAGATAGCATCTGTGCTTTTGATGTTCCTTTCATTCCCTGTGTAAAATGAGTACAAAATGTCTCTTGGGCATAGGCGTGTAGAGCAGAAATAAAATGATCAAAAGGATCTCTAGTTCTCAGATGGCTAATTCTTTTTTCTGCATGAAAATCTGTAAGAAATTCAAACTCCTGTGGAAAGTACTTTTGTGTACTCCCATTCTGAGTAATCTCCATAAGTTATCTATGTATCTGTATGTTTAATATTTGTTTCATGCCTTAATACTGAACTTGCTTTTCTGAAAAATAAACTGTATGGCAAGTTAATCAAAAGAAAGGATAAAGGAAGTGCTTGTTGTGTGCCTTATACACAACACAGGCTGTTCAGGAGAAAAATAAGATGCAGTTGATTGCAAATACTAGTCAAGAGAAATAATAGCCAGTAGAGGTTTCATGTCTAATCCAGTTCTATTCCTAGAATAAATTTTTAAGTCATTATGTCAAGGAAGTGAAAGAATGATACTTACAGAATTAATCAGAAATTCTCCTCTAAGTACTGTTAGCAAATAAAAATTTCAGACACTGTGCTCAGGTGCCTAGTTGCATAGCTTTGAAGATGAGAAATATGAAAAGATATTTGTACCTTTGCACTATTAGTCTGTGGTATTGCCTGTCAAGTGGAAATAGAAAGAGTAGCATTAACTTAGCAATATGTTTTTAACCTTGTAGTACTACAAAAGTTAGTTTGAAAATAAGAATTTCAGGCATCATGTATTTGCAGAAAATCTGAGTATAGAACAGTGCATGAACTGCTTAAAGTGTTCTTTTGGCCACTACTGGAGATGGTTTACTAGACTCGGATGGATATTTTGTTTGACTCAAATTTGTTTTGTGATTCCATAAGAATCTGAAGGAAACAATTTTTTTTTTTGTTAAACCTGTGATTTTCTTTCATAGAGACTCAAGCATAAAACTCTTCAAAGGCACTCAGAACATATATTTCTACAGCCTTCACATCAGGCTTTCTTAAAAAAAGAGAACGAGTTTTAATTCTGTAGTTAAATTATGGAACCAAAAATACTGACTAAACCAAAGCTCCCCCTGTGAAACCTTAGAAGAGTGTATTTATTATGTTCTTATTAAAAAGTTAATTGCTGGAAATGCTTGTCTCTAATTGTGACCTTAATTCATGGCTTTCTACAATCCCCAATGTCTGACTCTTAAATTATATTAATAAGATTATATGCACCCATGATTACAAAGTAGGAAGGATTTATAATCTAACCTCTAGGTACTTTTTGTGTTGTAAGAAAGCTAAACTCATCTAATAGGAGCTAGACCACTATAGAATATCTGAACAATTCCATGGATCTTGAAATGAAACTGTTGTGATTTACTGTAAGGTGTAACATAAGTGACTACAAAGAAAGATCCTCCCAGCTACCTGATTTGGGAAAAATAGGTCCCCCATCATCTGAAATAGCTAGTGGAGTGAAACTATTTATATCAGTAACTGTCCATACATGAAGGGAAACACAGTTTCTCTATTTCAAAAATGGGAAGGCTGTCACTGCCCACTGGTACTATGACACCAAAGAGGTATGCCATATGCAGTTCTGTTTTCTCTACTTATGCTTGTTGATTTGAAAACAATGATGGCAATGAAACACTTAACTGCTTTTTCAGATTAATAAGAAATAGATATATTTCAATGTATGCAATATAAAATACATATAAATATATATCTGCTAGCACTAATGCTTAGTTCATAGAGTACTGTATTCTTTCAGTACCTCTTTTTCTTATGTTGTCTGTTTTGGTATTGATTTTTTTTTTTAATTTCAATCTTTGCATCACAGAACTGACTTCAGTAATTCAGTTTAGATGATGCACTTCTGGTAGAATTCTTGGAATCAACTTATCAAATTGCTTTTTTAATGACAGTTTTCCTCTGGGGTGTTAGCTGGTGAGTTTGTGCAATATATTTTAGAAACTACATTGCTTTCACTGGGAAATGGTTTATTCATATAGCAATAACCCAAACACATTTTATTGTCAGAGATTGCATAAAATTCAGTTTTGGTGCCTCTGCAAATTTTCTTCTGTACAAAGAATGAAAATGTGTCTTGCTGAAAGATCATGACTCACTGGCATTGGTAATTACACAGCTTTTGTACGTTTGACCATTGAAAATATGCTCCACTACCTAAAAATGACATAGCTTTCATTTTATCTCATTGTCGCAAAGAGTATTTCAATAGATTAGGAAGATGATGATTAGGAATTCTGCTGAATTTGTAGATGTTGAGAAAATTCATAAATTCTTTGTACTGTTATTGACCAGAGTGTGTTCACATCAGATAACAGCTGTTCCATTGAGAATATGAACAGGATAGAAGATCCAAAAACTTAGTTATTATTGGTACTTACCAGCTTCTGGTATTGCCATATATCATATTTTAAGATGATGTGATGTACTATACCAATTTTTGTGCCTCAGATCCATTTACAGATCCATTTGGAAAGGTCATTGGAAAAATCTGATTAGCTTGATTCATTGCCATTTCAATAAGTACAGAGCTTGTGTTATTACAGTATATATTATTTGGTTTAGTTTCTTCCATGCTCCTTCTACATTCACAGAATCTAAGTTAGCCTGATAGCTTACAACAAACTCTTCTATTTTCAAAAACAGTTGTTTCAATCTGAAAATGCCACTGGTGAATGAAATATTGTCGTCTTATATTACCTGAATGTTCCAGTAAAAATAATAATAATAATCTTGGTCTATTCCGTATGACTCTTTATTACCTTGACGTATTGACTGGAATGCAAAATCAGTGCGTGATTGCTCCCTTGATGTGTGCGTAAAGACTTGCTAAGAGGTTCATACTGATTGTCTCTAATCTGCCCTTTTTTAGCTTCAAATCTGTTTGAGATAGCAAACTTGATAGTATTTTCATATCAGTCCATGGGCATTTCTCTTGCATATGTGCAGCTCATAGGTTATTCTTAAGGGAGCAGAGGGAAAATGATTGAACCTTTTTTAAAAAGTGTTTCCTTCTGTAGCAAGGTAACACTTGTAAAGTTCACTAGATAAGTTAAAAATTATTTAATCTGAACAAAGATAAAACCCATGTAGTTATTGGTCTTATAGTAGTAGTACTTCCAAAGTATTTTCAAAGGTAATGAAGTGTGTGTGTGCGCGCACCTATATGGACTATGGGCATTCCTCTTGGTCAAATGGCTGGGGGGGGTGGGGAGGGTGTGCATGTGCCAGGAACAGCCAGAACTGCCTGTGATGGCTTTTGCCCAAACAGTGATGCTGCTAAAAAAGATAACAACCATCAGGTTAAAAAAAAAAGCAAGTGATTACAAAGAGTCTTTTGAAACAAAGGCATCTGCTTTTAGAAGTATGAAAGAAGCATGAAAATATGCAACAAACATGAGGGACCTTGGTTTGAGAAAAAGATAGCGGAGCATCCTGGATTGGCACTGGCATCAGTTGTCCCACTGGCACATGACCTCTGTCTAGGCCAGGAAGAGCATCCTCCCCCACAAATAGCCCGCATCCAGCTAGAGAAGTGACAGGGCAGGGTGCAGCAGCAGGGACCCGCCTCTGGGTGTGCATATGTGGCTTTCTCACCAGCATGTGGATTAGCAGGTTGCAGGGAGCAGCGGGATACATGTAAAGCTGCAGCAACCACAGCTCCAACAGGAGAGATGTGTGTGAACAGGGGAACCTGCACCCCTATAAGAGGTGGGGGGAGTACCTATAACTGCCTATATAGGTACTCCCTATACCTAGGGTGTCAGTATTACAGCTTTTGGGGATTAGTTATTGAAAGGTGCTTAGGAAATTAGTAGATGTATGTTAATACTTTGCAATTGTCTAATATTGAGGTTTATGTGTTGTATTGCTGATATTGATCCTGGACCTACAGTTCATGCACTACTGATTAAGTGTTGCTATAAATCAAACTGCTTTGATAGTGATTTGTAGGTTTTGAATTGAGTAGTTTTTCCTTGAGACAAAGTACTTAATATTGATTAGCACACTCAAAAATTTTAGTATTTCAGTGACAGTTGAAGTATAGTTAAACCAGCTTGTTGATATTTGCATACCATTCTCCCCTGTGACTAGTCTTAATTTTTTAAATCATAGCTATAAAAAAAACCACTTCATTAGTAAGTGATGAAAAACTTAAACAAAAAAACTTACTTCATTAGTAACCCCCATGGAATGCAATGTAAATGCCAGATCTTCATCATAAGCCTTCAGTTAAGCAGTCTTTGTCCAGAAATTAGTTAAATGTTATTGTATTTTATTTGTACTTCTGTCATGAGGAATTAGTGTTTAAAAACCAAACTAACAACCAACCAACCAAAAAAACCCCCAAACACCAACAACACCCCCCACCCCCACCCCCTTCCCTCTGTTACTCAAAATATTTTCTAGGCAGCAAACTTTGGAGAAAAACAAAACAAAAACCCACCCCAATCTTACCTATTATTTTCCAAACCCAGTTGCCTGCCTTGGGCAGCTGCTTCTCATTCTCCCAATAATTGCCTGGCATTCTAGGTGTATCTCTCAGGACTTGAGTAAAATTGCATGCAGAAGGCCAGACTAAGTGGTCACAAGGGTCTATTCTGGCTGCAAAAAATCTAAGAAATTACTGAATCCTGAAGGTTGCTAAGCCCATTCAGTTTCCACTGAATGAACTGGAATTGAATGTACAAAGTCCTTTGCAAGGAAGCAGTTCATAAAGAAGCCTTCAAAGATTTAATATGCTGTGAAAGGTGAGATTGAATCTGCTCTGATTAGCACCTGTAAATGAGCTTGAACTGACTACAGTGATCAGATGCTGAAAGCCCCCTTCTGCATAAAAATAAAGATAATTACCCAAGAAGTAATTTCCTGGATGGGTTTGGGCTTTCAGAGTTTGTTCTTTCTGTATGTATCGCTGGCTTCAGTGGAAGTTCCTATCATGCTGAAACTCCAGAAATCAGCATGTCCTGGATTCTGATATAATGTTATAATGTCTTTGCTGAAGACACCTATAGCAAGAGCAAGCTGATCCATGGGTCTTGTCTATTTAAAAAAACCCCAGAAAACCAAAATAAAAATAAACCAACAAAAAACCAACAAATTGTGATTTTTTTTTTTTTTTTTTCCCAGATTATAATGTGGTTCACATGTCCTGGTTGGAATGACGGCAACTTGAGGTGTATTGGTGTGCAAGGAACAAGAAGCAAGAGAATTGATTTTTGCAGAGCTGCTAGTTGACTAGGTTACCAATTGAAATTAGGTGTACTGCTATTTCCTGATTTCAGGCAGTTGTGAGTTCTGAGGGTCTTCAATATCTAGCCCAGTCAACCTCATGGAAGGGCTAACAATTCTGTTTTAGCTACTGCTGCTCTTTCAAAAGAGTTTCTTAAGTACTTGTTGTCTGTTAAAATAAATGCCTGTAAGTGGAGACACCTGGAAAGTTCAAATTTTTAAAAAGTTAGAATAAAAACAAATGTTAAGTTGTGGTTTGTTAAAGCTATTATTTATCCTTTGAGTATGCTTTTAAGAGTTGTCAGCCTTTTCATATAATACTTAATATAGAGGACGTAATTCTCAAATTAAATATTGTTGCCGTTTAAATATTTGAATGAATCTTAATTGAAGAGATATTATATAGTATGTATTCATATTTAAACAAGATGATTGAACATTAATTAAACATACACATATGTATGTAGAATACATATATTTCCAGAAAAATCTAGCATGAATATTATGTTTTTAAACAATTGTAAGAAAGAGATGAATGGATGCATTGGTTGGTCATCGAAGATCACTAGGTGAAAGTCCTGCTAGTTCTGAGTAACTGCTGTCTGGGAGGAATATACCTTGACAATCAGACAAGAATTCACACATGTGGACACATGTGTCAAGAATGCTTTGATTCATAGCTTTGCTCTTGTAATTATTTACAAGCAATACAGTCAACTTAAATTCAGAATTTTCCAGTGACGTGGTTTTTGGTGTTTTTTTTTTTTTTGTGGTTTTGTCTTGGTTTTTGTGGGGGGGTTGGGGTTTTTTTTTTGGGCAGGGGTGTTTTGTTTTTTAGACAATGTAGAATTATTCAAGGTAGACTTTTTAAAAACTTATTGGATTAAAATGATGCTCAGTTTGTGGTTCTCAGAGACAAGGGGACAAAGACTTGAATCATAATCATCAGTATTCTGGGATGTGTAAACTCTGTTCTCTCTCTTCCTTTTTTTTTTTTTTGTAGGGAGAGTGCTTTGAGGGAAAGGTTGAGGAAAGTTAACTGTTTCTGGCATATCTTCATATATCAAAAACCTGTGGCTTTGAACAATTTGCAATATATCTGCACAAATTAGTGAGAAATGCTTGCCCTCTGCTTACTTATCTTAAATTAGGTTTAGTATTGATTTTGATGGTGGATAGAAGATGTTTGGACCTAAGCTATTTTCAGAAAATATCTCTAATCAACTAATAAGATTTACTGTTAGATATGTGTTGAACCAAAAAAGCTTTAAAACTGGTAAAATAATGTGTTTGACAGTTGACCTTTCTGTACTTGCGTGTCTATATCAGTCTTTTCTGGAATGTATAGTCTTTAAAACTTAAAAGAACTAATTTTTTTTTTTTCCCCCAGGAATGTCTCCCAGTAGTTTTTTCTGTTTGACAGCGATTCTTCTAACTATGTGAAATTGAAATTCAAAAGTATTTGGCTGTACACATTGAAGGAATTTGAAAATTGTTTCCTGATTTAATGGGGACAACTTTCAAAACCAAGTTGTATCTGATACTTGTTTTCCCTAATAATTGTGTAAAGTTATTGCTTCTTACCGGGTAAACTCTGTTACTAGAATAGCTTTGAAAAGTGTACTAAAAATGAACTGCCATCTTGTCAAAGTACATTCTATCTAGAATTTAAATGAGTCCAAATTTGAGAGTCATCTTTTTTTAATTGTCTTTCACTCTAGCAGGAAAAACACCTGAGTTTTGAATGTCACACAGCTGCAGAAACTCTCAAACCACAAAAAAGCCCCAGACAAAAAGCCCTGTAATGGTAAATCAGTCACTTTTGGTGTTTTTCTGAGCCACCCTCAAAGAGAAGGGAAATAAGGCTTTATTTACATAAAACAAAGTTAAAAAATTTAAAATATGTTAAAAGGTAGGTGCTCTCCTAAGGGGCAAGGCATGAGTTGAGTATATATAATCTTTTTTTTAGAAACCTGTATCAAGTTAAGTGAAGAAACCTGTGAAGTTTGAATTTATTCTGGTACCAAATGAGTTGCACTTTCTCTCACTTGTGGAGATAGTGGAGTATGTTTCAGGGGAGACTGAGTTTCTCAAGAGAAATAATACGCTGAAGGACATGCTGCTTTGCTGGGTTTAAGTCCATAAATTATAACTTTGACTCTTAACGGCTGCTGGCAGAAACAGGAGTATTCAACTTTTTGTTATTACAGCACATCAGCTAAAATTTCTCTGGGAATGGAAGGAAAGTTTGGTGTGGGTTTTTTTGGGGTTTTTTTGGGTTTTGTTTTTTTTTTTTCAAACAAACAAACAGGTACATGCAGGTACATTGTAATTACTGGACTGCTGTGTTCAGATAAATGGGTGATAAAGTACACTCGATTAATCATCTGAGAAATAAGATGGTTCTTTCAAGTCCAGTGGTAATGCTTCATAGCTTTTTTCATCTGTTTTGAAAGCAGGGTTTTTTTGCAACTGTTGTTTACTCTTTATATTGGATAGTGTTGCAGGCTTCAGTAGAAGTTCAAGGCAGAGCAGTGGTGTATGTGCTTCAAACAACAGATAATTTTTGCTTTAAAAACCTTATATTATAAAGAGATGTATCCAGGAATACTCTATATAAAATAATTCATGTATTCTCATGCTTTTTTCTGTTTCCTCATTCATACTAAATTCTTTCACTTATATTCTCAGTTTTTCTTTTTTTTTTAATATCATCTCTTCAAGAGTATTCCTTTTTCCTGATACTTTACCTCCTTTATTCAAGCCTATTCATTCTTTCCTATTTGTTCCTCCATGTTGTACCTGTTTTGTAGGTATTCTGTGTCTCCTGTTCGTTGGCTATACAGCTGCCAAATAGTCCCTGGTTTCTCATCTTCTATTGGTAGCTGCTTTGATGCCCTAGTTTTCAAAGCTGAAACCTCTTTTCTGGATTCTGTGGCCTTTGGAAAGTATTTATCTGGGCATAGATAAGTAAGCTTTTTTCCTTCCAGTCAATTGATAAATAATACTTCAAATAAAGTAATAATGTGCTGATAGATGAAAAAAAAACAAACAAACAAACAAAAAAAACCAAAAACCAAACCAAAAAAACCTCAGTACAAAGCACTGCCTATGCTTTCTCTCTATTTTCACTGGGATTTTCTTAGAAAATTGGGGAAGAAACCTAAAACTACGTAAT
Organism: Pelecanoides urinatrix; assembly: GCA_013400755.1. Lineage (NCBI taxonomy): Eukaryota > Metazoa > Chordata > Aves > Procellariiformes > Procellariidae > Pelecanoides > Pelecanoides urinatrix. Next base: position 81,679 of record VZTQ01005310.1, read on the forward strand.
GTGAAAGCATCTTTTGGTCTTCCTCCCTGCAACTTTACCAGATGAAATGAACTTGCAAAAATTGCACATGGGATATATCTGTACCCTCTAGTGGAACATGCAAATCACAACTTCGGTATGTACAAAGCTTCTAAAACTAATGGGATTCTAATAACTGACTTCTTTAGAGGCATGTTTTACTCTGTTTCCAACTTTGGCATATGCATATGGTGACAGTGGACTTGTATCCTTCTAAATCCTAATTTAAATTCATTAAATTCCTGATGGTAATACAATATGGCTTTTTAAAAAATATCTTTTATATAAAATAAAAGAATAAATTGCACAATAGGGTATATTTGTGATCAGGATTATTGGTATTAGGAGCTAACAGACATAGTGTCATTAAATAGAATCATTAGTGGTCTCTAGAAGGTCTACTCTTCATTATAGTTTGAATGACTAACTGAATTATGGGTTCAAGGAGATATTTTGATGAATTGCTAGGATAAATTTTACTAGGAGAAAATTAAAGTGGAACCTAAGACTTTTTAAAAGTATTGTACTTTCAGTAGTCTCTTCTTTTAATGCTAGGAGGTCATAATCCTACAATGGGAAAACAGGGAAGGCTGCCCTCAGGAGGGTGGTGATGTCCCCTGAAGGTAATGAAGCTATGTAGGAGCACCCCCTACCAGATCAGGCCTAATAATACAAAGAGACCAAAGGAACAGATCAGACTTTCACTGACCTGTTTTACCCATTGTAAGGAATAAGGAAAGCTGGCTTAAATAGTGCCTTTTCCTGTACTACTGTGCAGGGAAAGATGAGAAAGCAAAGGGTTTTAAGGCAGCCATTTGAGACTTGCAAAGCATGCCCGAACAGGGGATGGAGATTTCAGCCAAAAGGTTAATTTAAAGCAACTGTGAAGTTTAATTTTATAGTGTCTTGCATTGTTGGGGGATAAATTAGCTTAGCAGTAGATTCTTGGGGATGAAATGCAAGATCAGACCTTCTGCAGTTGACTTCTGTTGCAATAATTTTCAACAGTATGCACAGTTTTATTAGGATCTAACAAGTAGCAATGTTTGTACAAACACCTGAATACATGTGAAGTTCTGGAGGAAATGTCTTTTTGAAACAGACTATTACACCTGTAAATGCCTGGGGAAGAGAGATGGGTTTGAGGTGAGAAAAATCAAGGGGCCTGTGCATACTGCAACTTGTGCTTCTGTTGTTCAGTCTGCCACCCAGCTTGTGTACTTTAAAGTGATGCTAAGCATTCATTCAATTGTGTTGGAGTTTTAAACTGTGATTAGTCTTCAACATTAGAGTAGGGTAACTGAGCAGACGCTGGAGAGAGGTGTTGACTGAAAGGAGAGTGTCACTTAGTAAAAGTAGGTGCACTAACAACAAACTAGGGTCAGGATGTGTCAGAGGTTTCACTATGCACATCTTTGATGACTAGTTATCATTACAGATAGTTTCTCATAGGGTATCAGTAAGAAAGCTGAGGAAGCATGTGTGACTGGCTATACTTTTTGCTGGTGTGTCACAAGAATAGTCTCCTTGTACCTTCTTCATTTCTTCTATGTTGTGTGCCATTTATAGGCCATAAATGTGCCTCATTATTCTTTCCCCCTTCCTCTTGGGACAGTCTCTTTGAAAGGGCACAGCTTCTAGACATTCAAAGTTCATAATTCCAAATTAGCACCAATCTTTATGCACATTGTTCTATACCTGTCACTAAGGGAAACTTGAGTCATGATTATGTGAAGTGAAATCTCAGAGGTTTTTACTGCAACAAATTTTGGACATTGTAGTTGATGCAAAGAATAGTTAATGCAAAGAAATCTACTATGTATGGATAATATTTGCACTTTAATTTCAATAAAAAATGCAAAACATGGCTATAATCATACTATTACTGTGGCAGAACCTTGGTTTACACATTGCTGTTAAATTGTTTTGTCTCATTCAAAACTCTAGTGCTTACATCAAGAATTACAGCAATCTTTTTAGTTGAAGGGGGACATTAATATTTACTAAAGATGGATGTGAGTCAAAATTCTGAATCCAAATCTCAAATTTGGGAAACTTCAGAGTTTTTGGTTGTTGAACTATTTAAGTTTAAATGGTAGTAAGTTAAATAGAGTAAACAAGCTGTAAATGAACTCTAGGCTCCATGGCAACTAAGCATATTGCAAAAATTTAATGAAGACCAGCTACAGCATTAAAAAATACTCTAGACAAAATAGCCAAGCTGTTTTTAATGTAACACTAGAAATTCCAAAAGATATCAAAGTCAGTCAGCCAAGCTGTAAATCAGCATGAAATACATTTCTTCCTGCACCAGAAAAAGCACTCCAGTATATACTTAGATCAGGACCTGATTTTTATAGCACTGTGGCAAAAGTGTAGCCTGTAAATTTCTGTTTTCCAGCCTCATTTTTGTAAATTACTACCTTTAGAAAGAGTTCATATGGGTCAAGTATTTAAATACAACATATAAACATTAAAAGATGTTTGTCAGGAATATTCTGTCAATAGTCCAGTTGCCAAAAAGCACAGTTAAACTGAATATTTTAGACTGTAAGACTGTTTTAAGCTCTAAGTTGTAAGTTGTTTTACCCAAAATATTGGTGTTACATTATTGTTTAGAGGACTCCTAAGAGTATTCTAAGTTATGCATGGTGGAGGTGGTTGTGCTGTCTCCAGCTCATGGCTTATTGAGGACAGGCCATCTCTTGGTGAATCACCCCTGCATAGAATGCTGTCTGCTCCCACAACATGTGACTGAAAGACCTTGACCTGTCTTGCAGGACAATTTCAGAACCCTCTACACTTCCAGTGTCCTCTGAAGTGTTCATACTCTAGGGCCAAATCTTTCTAGCTTGAGTCTTGCAAAATTGTCTGTGATGTGCTAAGCCAAAAGTAGCTGAAAAAATTGTCAATGCTCAGTGCTTTAGGATAAATAATGGTTTGTTCTCTCTTTTACCAAAAAGCATAGCTATTTATAGCATTTTTGCTTTCCCAGAAAATTAGACTGCAAACAGCTGAATCTTCTAAGTAGTTATGCAAACTTGTGAGAGAGACTGGACTTACTAATGCTGATCAAGTAATGAAGCAAGATAAATATAATTTTCTTACGATTTCTCAGGTTTTGGAGACATTGCAGAAATACTAATCTGACCATCCTCCAGCAGTGTTGTTCAGTCCCGTGTAGCATAAGTGCTCTCAGGCAGAAATTTCTGAGAACAGTGGGAAGGCAGAAATTTATTTGGCTGAAGGGATGATGAGAGTGCAGCTGGGTCAGGTGGGAAGGACGGGGACTGAATCATACTCCATACTGAGGGGCTGCTTGGTGGTGCCTTGTGCTAGGACTGGAGCAGAAATCTGAGTCTTGCTGTTCTCTGCTAAGTTCCAGTTCTCCTGTTGGCTGAGCTGTATGTCTCTGCTTCACTGATGAGGAATCTTTACAATAGATACATAAGGCAAATGTGAACTCCCATGTATTGTCCTGATATTAAAAAGCACTGGATTCATATAATCACACCAGTCAGAGTTAAGCTAGGGTCATGATTTACTTCAGATGATTCCATGAACCTTTTGTTCATCTGCACGCATAATTGAAAGTCAACCCCCTTTGTAAATGACATTTTTAAGAGTCTGACATTTACTCAAGGTGACCACCAGCTGGTAAGTTTTCAAAAATCAATAATGCAAATAGTGGTGTGTTAGGAGAAATACCACTGTGAGGTCATCTTTAAAATAAAGCTCATTTTACTTGCATCATTGCCTCTCCCTCCTTTGCAAAAAGAGAAAAAGTTACTGGTTTATGTATGCTGTGTGACACTGAAGTGACTGCTTATATAGGCAGTCTACCAGCTAAAGCTGTTATTTTGCTTTGTTAGTATAGGGGAAGAAATGGTCTAATTTTAAGCTTGCACGTTTGTCTTTTGTTAGCAGCAAAACTGTCAGTATAATAGATGAAAGCAAGGTTGGTGACTTTGAAATGAATGGTCTGAATGTATCAGCAGGCATATTGTTAATATGGTTATGCTATTTAACAGGACAGTCTCCAGTCTAGGAAAGGAGGATATGTTGGTTTTGTTTCCAGAAGTTAAAGCCTACATAGAATGATATTCTGTCAAGCAAAAAGATGTAACAAGGACTACAAAATCTATGAATAATTCTGTTTTTTCCTGCTGAAAAAATAGTTGATCTTCAAGTAGAAGTCATGTTTGAATTCCAGTTTGTATTAATTTTTCTAATAGTTTATATATTAATGCCACTACAATATTACACATAAGTTTGTTNCCCCAAGATTTCTAAAACAGTGTAGATGCTCATGTGAGTGCTAAGCTGCTCTGTTATAAAGGCCTTATTCAGTGAAGCTCTTAAACATCACTTTTAAAATACCTGAGTAGCTTGTGGAATCCAAAGTTAGGCACATACTGAAGTAGCCTACTCAGCTGGTTCTGGAGAATTCAGGGAAAATATATATGATAGGCACATTATGTTAGGAGAATCAGTCTGTACTCCTATTTCTATCTGAAATACTAGGTATCTCTTTGTTAATGTATTATTTTGGGTTAGGAGTGTGATTGCTGAAGGAAATACCATCCTCACTGGCTGTGCTTTGGGTGGCATCGTGGAGGCATGAGTCGGAGCTGGGCAGATGTCTCACAAGTTGCTTCTGGGTTGGTATCACTCCATGACAGCGTATAATACTTAAATAGCTGAAACAATGTATGTTACAAAAGTGCTGTAAAGAGAAGACTTAACTCTTGTCTAGCATGAGGGTTATCCAAAGGAATAGTCAAAGAACTATAAAAATGATTCTATAGCGATCACTTAATAGGAAATTCAATAGTGATCATAACTCTCATCCAGCAGCAGTAGTTTCCTACAGTGCTGGTAAGTTGGCTCTGTTTTCTTTTATTTTTATTTGTTAAATTATCTAGCGAATGGATCAAGCAAAGCCACAGATCTGTCAAGTCAGGGCCTTGACAGAGGATGAAGCTTGCATTCATGGTTCCCCAGTAGCATTCCCAGCATCTCCAAAACTGGTGACACAGTAGTGCAGCCTCTCCCAGCAAGCCAGGTGAGCAGGTTGGCTGGCTTTGTAGTCTGCTGGCCAGCAACNTATAGGCAGTCTACCAGCTAAAGCTGTTATTTTGCTTTGTTAGTATAGGGGAAGAAATGGTCTAATTTTAAGCTTGCACGTTTGTCTTTTGTTAGCAGCAAAACTGTCAGTATAATAGATGAAAGCAAGGTTGGTGACTTTGAAATGAATGGTCTGAATGTATCAGCAGGCATATTGTTAATATGGTTATGCTATTTAACAGGACAGTCTCCAGTCTAGGAAAGGAGGATATGTTGGTTTTGTTTCCAGAAGTTAAAGCCTACATAGAATGATATTCTGTCAAGCAAAAAGATGTAACAAGGACTACAAAATCTATGAATAATTCTGTTTTTTCCTGCTGAAAAAATAGTTGATCTTCAAGTAGAAGTCATGTTTGAATTCCAGTTTGTATTAATTTTTCTAATAGTTTATATATTAATGCCACTACAATATTACACATAAGTTTGTTCTATACCACTCTTTATACATCTGTAGGAAGTCCCTTCCTAAAAGGGAGGAAGCTTTTACAGGAGTCACATGGGAGAATGCATGTGTGTTAAATTCTTTAGCAACATCTGACTATTCTAGTTATGGTGAAGAAATATGGAGCTGAGAATGACAGAATACATTGAGGATGAGTGTAAGCCAAAAAGTATATGAAATGCTGTCTATTGTGTCACTAAGGCTACGTTAACAGGAGTACTGTAAAGAATATCGCATTTAACATATGTGCAGTTACAGTGTATGCAGTAAAATTTTGTGCAGGAAGATGCCCCATAGTATTCCCAACCTTTTCTGAGTAGTTAATAAAATGGAACTTTAACAAAACCAGGACACATCACAGGGCTTTCAGCAGACTTTGATACGTATAGACATATCTGCCAAGAGTGGAAACATCATTGTTTATAATGAATCTGTTTTAACAGTTGCATTGTGTTAGTGTTCAAAAGTCTTTAAAAGATCCAAAGTTAGTGACTGATACTGTGACTATACTTTTATAGGCTAAAAGGTTAAGGAGAGATTGTATAGCTGTTATGGAGTGTGTGGGGAAAGACAAAGCAGTCAATAAAACATATGCATAACACTGTCCTGATTGCTGTGCCTCCTTGATATTAACTTCCTGAACTGAATGTTTGGGTGTGGTTTTTTGGGTTTTTTGNTTTGGGTGGCATCGTGGAGGCATGAGTCGGAGCTGGGCAGATGTCTCACAAGTTGCTTCTGGGTTGGTATCACTCCATGACAGCGTATAATACTTAAATAGCTGAAACAATGTATGTTACAAAAGTGCTGTAAAGAGAAGACTTAACTCTTGTCTAGCATGAGGGTTATCCAAAGGAATAGTCAAAGAATTATAAAAATGATTCTATAGCGATCACTCAATAGGAAATTCAATAGTGATCATAACTCTCATCCAGCAGCAGTAGTTTCCTACAGTGCTGGTAAGTTGGCTCTGTTTTCTTTTATTTTTACTTGTTAAATTATCTAGCGAATGGATCAAGCAAAGCCACAGATCTGTCAAGTCAGGGCCTTGACAGAGGATGAAGCTTGCATTCATGGTTCCCCAGTAGCATTCCCAGCATCTCCAAAACTGGTGACACAGTAGTGCAGCCTCTCCCAGCAAGCCAGGTGAGCAGGTTGGCTGGCTTTGTAGTCTGCTGGCCAGCAACGTGGCCAGTGCCTTCCTGCAGGCTCTGCTGTCAAAGGAGAGCATGTCCCACCATTGCCTACAAGCTTATTCCTATTCGTGTGAATAGAGCCCGTCATCATATGGTTCTGTGTCCACAAACAAAGATCACAAAATAAAACAGAGAAGTGGTCATAAAAGCTTTTTTTTTTGGGTGGGGGGGTGGCGAGGAGGGAAATCTTTTGGATACAATGCTGAACAGCTTCACAATGGGCCATGATTTCAATATTTTTTTCTCAGAAGTCATGAAGACAAACTTGCTTTTTTGCAAATTACTGCTGCTACTCAGGAAAAAGAAATCTGACATTCATGTCTGATGACTGATTTTCAAGGATGAAAGAAATCCTATAAATATTCTGAGGCTTATTGTAAAACTATAGTAGCTGGAATCACTGTTTGTATTGGATGCTTATACTCTTGTATGAGTGTGTGTCGTAGTTTAACCCCATCTGGCAACTGAGCACTACATAGCTGCTCGCTCACTCCCCCCCGGGTCGGATGGGGGAGAGAATCAGAAGGATAAAAGTGAGAGAACTCCTGGGTTGAGATAAAGACAGTTTAATAGGGAGAGCAAAAGCCGCGCACGCAAGCAAAGCAAAGCAAGGTATTCATTCACTACTTCCCATCGGCAGGCAGGTGTTCAGCCATCTCCAGGAAAGCAGGGCTCCACCATGCGTAACGGTTACTTGGGAAGACAAATGCCATCGTGCCAAACATCCCCCCCCGCCCCTTTCTTCTTCGCCCAGTCATATGGTATGGAATAGCCCATTGGCCAGCTGGGCCAGCCGTCGCGGCCATGCTTCCTCCCAGCCCCCTGCGCAACTAAAACTTCAGTGTGTTATCAACATTATTCTCACACTGCATCCAAAACACAGCACTATACCAGTTAATAGGAAGAAAATCAACTCCATCCCAGTCGAAACCAGGACAGTGTGTTTTCTTCTATATGGAGTCATTAAGATGCATATAAAGATAGTAAAAGGTAAAGTAATCTGTTACCACAGCAGGCAGACTGTCACTCTGTGAAAGTGGTGTTTCAGACCTACTTCATAGTCTTAGCTCATGAATGTCATGAGAGAAAGTCAGCTGACCAGATTTTGCAATGGCAAGACTGCACAGTCTGCTCAAGTGCACTGATGTCTGGTGGGTGGTGTTGTCACTTTTCATAATTGCATTGGGTAAGATAGAATATGACTTCCTCAGTAGAGAGACACCCTGGAGGTGGTTCAGCTTGTCACGCTAGATAAGATATGTCCTTTGCCTCTGTATTGAAGTTCATCTATGTTTGTTCAACTCGGATAAAATTAGTCAAGGAAAGTTTAAAAAACAAACCAAACTCAAACAACTCTGCCTAAATGGAAAGTTATGTCATGTGCCAAAGTGGATAATAATATTTGATAACCATGTCAAAATGCTTATTTTGAAATTTAAAGAGAAAACACCATGAATATAAATGCAGTGATGAAGACAGTAAGTTTGTTTTCCTTTACTCTTTGGTGTTGTAACACTCCTGGTTCTGCGATAGGCTCTAAATAGTTGATGAAGATGGTAATTCCCTGTTTATTGAAAAGCAAAAGTGAGCTTTAAGCATCACTATTTTTTCCTGTCTTATTTTACGTTGGTATGAACAGCATTTAGGAGTTGGGGAGTCTAGTAAATGTTTTGAATAATACAGAGTTTTTTTCTTTTTCCTGCTGTAGTGACAAATACCTTCTCTAAGCATCCTATAGATTTAATAATCTTTTTTTTAACATTTGTGCCCTGCTTTAAATCAATGTATGTCGATTTCTGCATTCCTTTAGCAAGCTTTTGTCTTTCCAAAGTTTCATTTTCTCTGTGAATTAGAGTTCAGTGTGCTTGTATTGATGGCTTACATTTATATGAACAGTGGCCTGTTGCACTAGTTTGCTGTTCTCCACGTTATTAGTGGTACTTCTTGGTTTCAGGGTATTCTTTTGGTCTCTGTCTCCATGTGTGGCTTTCCTCACATTTTTCATTTGTATATGTATGTGCCACATATATAAGCACAAGTATTAAAACCTGTAAGTGCTTGTTGTGGGTTTTATACCACCTGTCTAACTGCATGCAGTGGAAATTTTTAACAATTTAGAACAACGTAGCCCAAATCAATAATATAATTCTGATAGTTAGCAGTAGGTGATTTTTCTAAAGAAATAGAAAGCTTCTCTCTGATTATATTACTGTATATTATCCCTTGTAGAGTTTTTTTTAATTACAGTTTTAAATGAAAAATGCCCACTATGTATGATTATTAATGTTATACACACATTAATTATTTTTATGCTCTTTGAAGAGCAGTTGTTTGAGACTAATGCCTTTGTAGCTTTCTAGGTGAACAAAAAAATTTCATAAATAACATGCTGCTTGTGCCTGGAATTTAGTGCCACCCCTTTTGATAGCTGGATTTGCAAGCTACTATAAATAATCATGTTTAAATGATGCCCATCAAGTGCAATTTGGTATGTAATCTTCAGTGTTCTTTTCTAACATGGTTAGAGCTAAGGGGGTATTAGGAGGGGACATTGTTTACTGAACTTTTTCTCCTCAACACATTATAATTGTTTTTGCATTGGCACCTTCAGTCACAAACTGCTATGTTTTGTGGTACTATCATGAGAAGAATCAGCCCTCTTCCAGAAAGCCTGATATGAATGAAAGTGATTACTATTTCCTAGAACACATTGCAGATAAAAGAAAATGTAATTGCCTCAGACTGGAAAGTTAACCATAATGAATGTTGTCATCTTTTATCAATGATAACAGGTGAAATAAAGAAGAGCAAGAAGCATTTTCTTGAGATTATGCAGTGTGTATTTTAATTGTCTGTGACAGGCTGAACCTGAGGCTGATCCTGACCCTTTTAAAAATCTATTTACTCTTACGAAATAAGAAAATAAAAGCCATGACTTTCCCATATTGGTAGCACATGCTTTGGGACAGTCTAGTTTCGTTTTGCTTGTCTCATGAATAAATTTTCCTCATGAAATAGCTCTATCAGGTTCAGACACTAACATTTATTTGCTAATGATCTAGTGTACTACTATATAAAAATCAACTCATATTAGTCTACAGGTGAAATATATTTATATGGTAAAGTAATTATGGTCACAGAGATACTGTATAAAAAGCCTTATTTTGTATGCTTTTCTAAGGGTAGCTGACTGATGTGGAAGAGATGATTTGTGAGTTTGCTGCAATAAGCAGTGGCTTGAAGGCTTAAGGTACTAAACAGTGCATACAAGATGAAAAATATTTATTTGGGGGAGAAGGAGTACAAATTACTTTGAATTTTTGTTTAACTTAAATTAACACACTAATCTTTCATAAATTGCTTTCATTTGCTATAGTTATGTAATCCCAGACAGACTAACTTTTCAAATGTATAAATTAAAGAAACAGCTTGAGAAATTCCATAACAATATTGTATTGCTGTCTCACATTCTTCCTTGCTAGAAAGCCTCTGTTTAAGGTTTTATTGACTTGTTAATGGGATAGCTGCAGTTTTATACAGTTGTCCTGTGTAGCCTCTCTTTGTGTTAGACAAATACTAGATGTCCTAGATACCAATCATCTCTTATGTAGTAAATCAGTGTTGTCTTTTCATTTCTGAAATAAATGCCTGTGTTCTTAATGGTTTTATTTCTCAGACGGACTTCTTTTGTCCTGTCAGCAACTTTCTGAAATGGGAAATATTTAAGATGTTATTTCACTTACCTCATCTTTTGCCATTAATGTTATGCTTAGTTAGAGATCATGGACACCATGTTTGTGATGAATTATGCTTTCCTTTTAAAGGATTTTTGCAGTTCTTTTCCAAATTCTGTGTATTTCTGATTACTGCAAACAAAGCCCATATAATTTGGTGGTCTTTTCATTTCCAATCAGTTTCTCACTATTTGGTCCAATTAAAACCACACTTAACTAGCCTGTCTGATTTTGAGGCCTGGTTTAATAGCCTTATACCAGAATTAGGCAAATCTCTTGCTATGGCTTGCTCATTTCAGATACATGCAGGAGTTGGTCCAAAAACTCTTGTGGTCCAGTCAGTTCTTCACGTCAAGTCAGTAGAAGGATTTCTCTTGATCTTAGTACAAACAGGATTGACAATGGCATATGATTTATTTACAGAAAAGACTTGTTTATCCTCACTCTGAGAAATATTAGTTTGTCTATATCTGGTGATTTGTACCAATAAGTTCTAAAGCAGCCAATTTATGAGTGTGTTCATCTAATCTGAAGCAAACATGTTGTATGAATCCAAAGTATCTGGGCAAGTGAATTTCAGATGTGAACTCATTATACTTTAAAATGAATTCTACTTAATTTGTGCAAATATTTTTTTTTTTAAAGACAGCTGTAATGCTGCTCTGGCTGGAGAAATCATAGAATCATAGAATGGTTTGGGTTGGAAAGGAACTTTAAAGATCATCTAGTCCAACCCCCTGCCATGGGCAGGGGGAAGAAATGCCCTGAACAGGTATCTGTGAACAGATGAGAACAGCTAGTGTATACCTTTTTTTATCACCATAATACTCATGGTCTCTAGGGATACAATTTATTAAACTCATTAACCAATTAACCAAAAGACTTGTAATCTTTATTTCAGGTAGTATTTTATGGGGGGATGTAGATTTAGGGAAATTAAATGTTGCTCTATAACCATTATCTAAAAAATCTAATTATTTTTACACTGGTTTAAGTTTTCTTCTTATGAAAATTAACATGAGAACTAGTATGTATAATACTAGTAGTATGTATAATAAATATATTAATTTGTAAATATCTTAAATATACATTTAGGGTTTTTTTCCCCACATCTTATTAAATCTCACGGGATCTTATCAGGCACTGTACTTTGCACAAGACTGTAAACAGTTCTTCTGTGTAAAATGAGATAATCCACAAGGAGAGTAAATGTGAAGGACATATTTAGCATTTTAGGTAACCTACTTAAGTATTTCTAGTGTTTATTTTGACCCAATAATCTCAAATTTCCAGGTGAAAATTTTGGAAATGAAGATGAGCTCAAAATTTCACAGGAAGTCTTACCAGAGTTCAGTATTAAACCCAACTCTCAATGCCCAGTGGAGAGGTGAAAAAATCTTCCTTCTAGGTTTCTTGTCCAATGTTATTGAAATCAGAGAGACTAGGATTGATAGGTTTCAGATTTAAGGGTCAACCCCTGTAGTACTTTTCCCTTTTTTTTTTTCAGGTGAAGAATGTCCAAGATGATAAATAAGCTTTCCCTTATATCAAATCAGCTTTGCATAACTATGGGAGACTGGGATGTTAGTTGTTTCGTCATCATCACCATAGCAACTTATCCAACTATAATATTATGCTAACTACAGAACACTTGGATCTCTTTCTCTAGTGCATGAAAAATATATCCAATGTACTGGTCAGCTGAAGCATTTTGTAGCAGATTGTTTTAGGTTTCCCCCCCCCCTTAAATTCAGGTAGTGCTACAATTTAGAAAAATTATTAGACAATTTCATCTCATTTTAGCTTGCTGTTTGTTTTACTATGTTTTATTTTTGATAGAACAGCATCATGCACAGTATAAAATTTGAATAGTACTATAAATGCTTGTTCAGTCAGAGATATAGGCACTTGGAAAAAGTGCAGAGAGCAGTATAAAACAGTCAAACTTCCATTTTCAAATTTATAACACTGATAAAATTGAACAGCATTTGAATGATTTGTAGATTCTGCATTAAAATGCAAGCAAATGAAGTTATATGTGGAACTTCTGGGGAAGACGAACGTGGATACATCTAGAGGAACTTCTAAAACACTGTACTTGACTGCTGGAATTCCTTAGTGATCTTACTTGGATGCACTTACTGTTGTCTTGCTTCTTGCACTTTCCTTCCCTGACTGAAATAGATTTATTCAATCAAGGAATAAGGTATTAATCTGTGTTAATATTGAATCCTTAATAGATTTATTCAATCAAGGAATAAGGTATTAATCTGTGTTAATATTGAATCCTTACTAGGTATCGAGTACGTTATTTCAGACAAAGATGGTAACTGGCAAAGTGTAAGCACCAAGCACCAGCGTGTTGCTGTTCTCTAGGTGCCTTTGTAGAATAGCCCTTTCTGTTTCACAGATGGGCAACTACAAAGAAAAATCTGACAATTTACTGAAGTTAGAAAGTGTCAGCTCCCCAGTATTTGACAAGAGAGAGGATTCCTGAATATGAATTAATAGTAGATTAAAGGAATAAAGTGTCAAGCAGTTTTTGCTTGGAAGCTGAGGTAGCCAACAGGATCTTCAGGGGTATGTGCTTTTACTGTTGGTACTCAATGAAGTAGGAAGGACTGAATATTTTGATAGTCCAGTTTGCTGGCTACCTTCCTGGTTAGCCAAAGCTGACACTAACTGCAGTTGCATCATACTTTACAACTGTGTGAGACAGGGCAATAATATGACAGATTAAATTTGAAATTCATAATGTCATAGTAAGACCCAGTCTGCAACAACAGGCTCTAATTTAGATATTAAACTGAGAAAATAATTATGAGAATGTTAGCTCACTTAGCAGCAGTAAAACAGCTAGACAAAATACTGAGAAATATTGCTGAAACACTTTGCTAGAAATAATACTAGATGTTACACAATGAAAACTGCACACTGTATTTAAGAAATTTGTCCAAATATTACAAGACTGCATTTTCAAGTCCCTTTTTCTTGATAAACGGTTCAGGAAAGACCATATACTCACAAAAACATATTTATTGTTTTGCTACTGATAGAAATATAGGAAGCTCACATTCTCCACTCTGAGCTATGAAAATATCAGAAGAAAGGTTACTCAAAATAAATAAACATCAGAATCCAAAGTTGGGTAAACATCTCTTCTGTTAGAGTAACATCTAAAATGAAAAAGTGAAGTAAAATATCTGTAGTCAGCACATAAAAGATAGTACTGTAACTGGATTGCTGCCGCAAGGAAAGAAGAAATGTGATTTGGGTTTGCAGTCAGTGAGGTGTTTTTCCTCTTCTAAAATGGAAAAGAAAAATATCATTTCAGGATTCTAGGAGGCATTTTTGTCCTTCGTATAATATCCTGTGATACTCCTTTGTGTACTAATGGATGTTACTGCTTGCCTTGGTAGTGAAGTGGTTCCTAAATTCACTTCCTTTGCCATTACAATGTTTTTTTGCCTTTTCATATTTTTAAATGCGAAGGATTAAATAAATCAAAAAATGAAAAAGAATATGTGTAACTCAAAGACTTCAGACTTAGCACATTGAGCAAGACTGAGTGCTTCATGTATAATGAATAGAACTGTCTGAAGTTTTGAGTTCTTTGCCTGCCTTTTTCCTTCCTGCCAAGGATGCTACACAATATTTTGTTCTTTTAGCTGTTATTCAAGCCAGGGTTTATAAAATGGCTGATACTGTAAACATTTCTTCAGCAATTAATTTATATAATGAAAAATAACTCAGAACAATTCAAAAGTGGAAAAGGAATTTGAAAAGGAAGTAGCTGCCAGAAAGCAAGAACATTTTTTTTCTGAAAAACAGAATCTCTACTATTCAGCTGCTCTAATGGTATGCCTTTGAATATATTAAGGAAATTAGTACTGAACTAAATATTACCTGTACTTCTAAACCATTTGCAGTAAGCTCACACTAGTGCTTCAAGATCCTCAAGAAAGGCTCCAGACTAATGATAGTATGTTAAATCTTGTCTCAGTAAAAGCCAGAAATTATCCAGCCTGAACAGACTAGTAAAATGAAGTGTAGATTGCAGATGAGGCAGAGAATGTCTCATTTTTCCATGTCTGTCATACAATACACAACTCACCTTCAGGGACCTGCTGTTTCTGCCATTCCTGATAATGGGCTGCTTTCTACTGACAAAGTGAAAGAATTGTTGCTGATGAGATCGGATAATATTTAGAGACAGACCAGTATTGGTATACAATGCAATAGGATCGGAGTTACCAGTAATTAAATGCATGTATTTTAAAAGTTGATGCAGTAATGAGATTGATTTTAGTGCCAGGGTTGTGATCTCACAGTTCACGTTATAACTTTGCTGCAAGTTACTTTAGTAACATTTCTATATCTTTCTTTACTAAGTGCTTGCTTCTAGTGTGGAAGTAACCTTTCTCGCACATCTCTCTGACCCCTCTTCTAGTACACAGGCCACTTCATGACCACAAACTCTGTTGTGTAAACCAGAGAGTACATAATGCATGTAAAGTCTTGCTGGACATTGATTTGCTGTATGGCAGCAGTATTGCAAGAGTTGATTTGTTTCAGCTTATCGGTAAAGAAATCCTATACATCACTGACTATGGTTAAAAAAAAGCGTAAAGAAGGAATAAGTGTGAAGAAAAAAAAGTGCGCAGAATAAATTGTTACTTTGCAGAAGTATGATAATGCATAAATATGTGGTAAACAAGGTATGTGTAAAAGAACCTGTAGAGAACTGGCCTTACGTATTCATGACTTCAGAAAACTGAGTCTCCAGAGAAGTGGGTATGAGTGAGATCCTTAGAAGAACATAAGGGTTGGAAGTTCTGCAAATATTTCATTATGCTTAATCCTATTTCTCTTCAAGGCAGGGTCTTTTCTAGATGTTTGGCAATAATAGTTTATTCTAACTACAACTTCCTGCAGGTTTAGACAATTAAAAACATCCAGAAAAAGAGACTGAAAATCCTTAAACTGGTAGATGTCCAGTCCTAGATGAGTGCACAGTGAAGTGTTTTAGACTAAAGAAATAAAAAAATTGCCTTAATGTTTCCCAGACTTGTTCTCAGCCCTCATCTAAAACTTTCAGATAAACAGTGAGTAGAGTCGCCAGACGGCATCATGTTATAGTTGATTGTAATTTAAAAGTGAAATGTGAAAGTTCTAGAAAATATTACTACTTGTAATATTGTTCTCATTCAGATAGGGCCAGGTTCCTCAAACTCAGCCAGCTCTACTTTCACCTTTCCTTCCCTCACTTTCCCTCAGGAAAGAGAGGTATAGGTATTATTATATTATAGTCTTTGGTCAACATTTTTAGTTGAACTTAAGACTTTCTAATCATGAAAGGCTATATTCTGCCCTCCTCTATGTGTACTGTTTAGTCATGAAAGCAATGCTGTGATACATATTCATAGTGACTCTAGACCCTGGACCTCCTAACATCCCTGTATTTAACTTGCGTGTTTTGATTACTCCCTCTGAAACCAGTGATAGAAGGCAAATTCTCAATGTCTGCAGGATTCAGTAATATAATTCTTGTGACCTTATTCGTGGGTAGATCCAGTTACATATTTCTCTTAAATTCCTGTAACAGCCTTATTGTTGGTTTCTGAACAAACAAGCTTAGGACCAAATTTTCTGGGTCAGATGTGTAAGAAGTATAGTAGATATTAAAAAAGTAATTTCTTAACAGTTGCTAGTTCAATTAGGATTTAAATCTATTTTGAAAATTTGAATGCTTTTAGTCTTCTTAATTATATAGGAAATTTGGCCTTGTAACTCTCCCTTTTAGGGTCATTTTGTGCACAGCTAAATGCATATAAAAAAGAGAATTTGTGAGCAGGAGACGAACAACTTAGGAGATGAACAACTTAAGAGTATAATGCACTTACCCAAAGATATCTAGGATTTAATGATCTACGAAGCCGAGCATTGGTATGCTCACTGCCTGGGATAAGACACCTAAAGAGCCTTTGCTGGCAGGCGTCAGTCAGGAGAGGAAGAGTTGGCCTCTGCTACTTTCCAAAATAGATTTGTGATGTTGTTGCTTGTGATCTTCTACCCATTGCCTGTTAATTTGTTGGGGTTTTATACTTTACCATGCTGGTGTTTTTTTTTTCCTGTTGAATACCAGAGCAGCTAACAATCCCCGTTTGAACAATTCTACCTGTGAAGCCAGTTTTACCTTTGTCTTGTGTGGCTTTGCTCCACAGGCTCCCTCACAGCTTTCTTACAGCACAATGGTTTCTACAGATGTCTCAGCCAAGATATGACTGAGACCTTAGGTCCTTAGAAGAGGGACAGTACTGGGGGATGTGGGACTTACTGATATATGACTTTTTCCTGTCAGTAGTCACAACTACTATCTGAAATGCAGTAAGTCAAGATGTTGGAAAAGTCTGCAGGTTTTCATGTTTCTCAGACAGAGATAGAGATAAGATTAAGGGTATGGAAATGGAGAGTAAAACTGTCCTTTTCACTTTCACAGATATGATCACGTGCAATATTTGGTATTCAGAATCTGCAGAGAAGCTGGTGTCCTGAGGGGTGCTTATCATATTTTACCTGACTTTTTCTGAATTTAACTGAACTTTTTGGAAACAGCCTTGGCTTATAAGCCAATTTATTTTCCTTTACACTTGAATAAGATTCAGTAACTGTTTAAAGGTGTTTTTCAAATTGAAGAGATTCTTGGGCTGATGTTAGTTATCGTCTCTATGGTTTAAAAGTTCAAAAGAGCTCTAAGTCACAAGTGTTGAAAACCATAATCAGCATGTATTTAGGCATCAGATGGATGTATTTTGTTCTTCTACATGTGCTTGCTAGTTAGTTCTAGTAATAAATAAGATCCTGGGATTGTGAGGTTGAAAGCTAATGATTCAGAACCTGGCTGGCTGATGCCTTAAGATTGACTCAATGCAGTAAGGGTCTTCAGGCCAGAAGACCCCCTGCATGTGTGATTGGAGTAGCTAGCCTTAGGTTTGAGGATAATGTGGAGTTTATTTGTTGGAGACTTGAAGAAAAAGCTACTGAATTTCCAATGTTTTCTAGAATCTTTATTTTTCACTCTGTCTGGTTAGTGACTCACTAGCTCCTAGCTAGTGCAGGCAGTTTTGCCTTTCCTGTTTTGTGCTGCTTCTGACCTTTTGTCTTTGTTATACTCTTGTAAGCTTTAAAAACTTTGTAACTGCTTCTCTTTATTAATTTTATATTTATACATTAAAGTTATGTACTGCTTTTATATGCATAATATAAATTTCATAGAGACTTTTTTAATCCTGAACTGCCCAGATTGAATAAATAGTGGTTGTTCCAAATACTTGCAGTACCTTTAATGTATAACTGGTAGATTTGTGGAGGGAGCTGTAATCTAGTTATGTGAATTTCTGGGAGGTGAGCACTGGCTGTTCCTAGGTTACATAGCAAAATTGTTCCTTTGAGGCAACTGTTGTTTTCTGTCAGCACTTTTTCATCATCATAGTTAAAAAAAAAAAGGCTTGTATTTAGAAAAACAGTCCAATTAACTAATGGAAGAAAAACCAACTATACTGCTATGTGTTGGTTCATTTCAGCTTGTTTAAAAACGGTGTCTCCTGGAGATGTTGTTACTAGGTCTTGGAAAAGAGCTGTGAAGAGACTGAGAGAAGAACAGATAGTGGAAAGGAGGAAGCAGGGTAGGAGCAGTTAAAGCAAGGATGTACCATAGGACAAAGAAGAACAGGAGTGTTGACTGGAAAGTTGGTCAGTATTACACTGCAATTAGAAGTAGTGGTGTGTGTTGTATGTTTCCATTAATGTTTTCAGTTGAGAAGATGCAACTAACAGAGGTTTCTCTTCTTGCTTTGATTTCAAGCTAACTATTATTGCATTAAGGTCCAAAGACCCAATATTGAGCCACTATGTATAATTTTTAAATATGTACGACATTGCTAGAAGTTTTTTGGTCTATGTACTGTCATTGTTATAATGAGCTTATTAGCATTTGCTCTTGCCTCTTCTGCCTTTTGATGGTAGCATTCTTTGGAGTCCCGTCACTCAAAGTATGAAGTGGACTGATATTGTCTACTTCAGATTACACTTCTTCAGTCTTTCCTGTATATAAAAGTACAATAAATCTCTTGCCAAAAAAAATTTTTTTTAACAGTTTTAGTGCAGGGGAGATGGATGCAGGCAGAGCAGGAGAATATTTTTGGATGCACTTGAAATCTTGCAGAAAATTCCCAAAACCATTTTATTTTATTGTAAACTCAGATACAGAACAGGCTGTTGGATGTCTAAGTCAGCAGTGCCCATAAGGTAGAATTTACAAAGACTCTGATATCTGCCAACTTCTATTTCTCTTTCGGGATAATTAATAGACTAAGCTATAGAGAACATAAACTGTCAATGGAAAGTATAAGGGGACCCATGTTTCCTCAGATAAATAAGGAAGGTCATACTCTGGAGAATGTTCCATGTGAGAATAAATGAGCCTGAAACTTTGAGAAATCAGTATGGAGACTGAAGAAGGGGCAGCATGGCAGCAGCTTTTCTCTGTGTTGGTAATTAATCTTGCCGCAGGCATTCTGTGCCAGCCAGAGTTTTCCCAGCGTGTTCTGAAAGAGATGGAGGTCTATACTGCAGTTCCTAAAGTGACAGACAGTCCCTAAAATGTCATGCATGGATGTATATAATGATCTTTATCGCATAAGAAAATGATTTGATCTTTCTTTTTCTTCAAAAACTTGAAGAAAAGATTTTTAATCTTGTTGCTGTGGTTAATGATAAAGCTGCTTTCTTTTTTTTTTTTGTTGGGGGGAGGGTTATATAGAGTATCTGAAAAGCATTCTAATGTTATGTGATTAATAACCATGGTTACAGTTAATGAGTAGCATCTGTTCTTCTAGAAGAACAACTTAATAGAGCTGTCCTCTCTTGAAGATGAAGGATGTTTGTGTATGAGTGGCAATAGTAGTTGTTGTGGGCTAAAATAGCTATTAGTTTCGTAAAAGGGGATTCTGCTTCAGTGGAACTAGCAAGGTTCACTAATTAAGAATAGATAATGTCATTCCCCTATGCTAATTTATCAACACATCAGTTTGATACTTTGGATTCCGTCTAGATGCATACAAAATGAATGAGCAGAACTTGCTAGAAGTGCATCAGCTTGGATATTTAACAAGTATGATCACTTCAGATTTTACATGTGGTTTCACTGACTGTTGAGCAAAATAGTTGTCAGTTCTGTTATAGAAACAGCACAAGTAGAGTTTATTTAAAAGCTTCTTGAGTTGTAATTTCAGGTTATACTTTGCTTTACACTAGTTCAGGCAGTCTGCTGATTCAGAAGCACAGTGATATTGATAGCAACGCTGAGCCTGCTGCGTGAGGGGGATGAAGGTGAGGAAAGCAGACACATCCTGCCACTGAGTGGTGATGGAGATGTGCTGCAGCTTCGTTACTATAATTAGGGCCTATGCTGAAACAGGGGTAGGTGATGGTTATTCCAGGTAGAAGAGATGGTTATGGTTGTCCCTGACTACCACTTTTCCCTTTGCGATAGCTTCTTTTGGCAGACAGTGCCTAGCTGTTCTGGTTCTTTCCATCTTGCATTTCTTTTTCTCTCCTATCCACATCCAGATGCACTGATTTGATTCTCTTCACTCACCTTTGAACCTGCAGAAGGAGGAGCAGCCTTGGCTCATGGTATCTTCCTTTCACATCACACTGTCGGCATGTTCTTTTTTGCATAAGGTGTTGGCACTTGTTTACACTGCTTTGAAGCCAGTTGCTTCTCTTCATTCTTTTCCTGTCTCTTTCAGAAGAAAACCCATGTAGCTTTTCACAAAACAGCTGGAAGTAGCAAATGAGTAACATCATCTGAGGCTATGTAGATATGAGCTGAATGTATTTGCAGTATGGCTGTGGCAGACAAAGCACCTAACTACAGAAGTAGGCCATTTCTGTAAAGTACTGTGCTGATAGGAATGTCTTTTTTTTGAAAATAGAGATGGCTCTGGAGCTATGTCCCTGTCATTTTAGCATCAACTATTAAAAGTATTTAGTGTAACTATTTTTTCTACTCCAGCGATGCAAGATTCATCTTTGGCATGAGTGTGACAACAAACTTTATATCCTGTGTTTAGTTAGAGGGACATGGAAGAATAAAAATATCTGGTTGGAAATAAACTTGTGGTATTATCTAGTTCATTCCATCGTGGAACAGGAACAATAACCCTAACCAGTATTAGTATACCTATTTTTCAAAACCACCAACAAAAGGTATTTGCAGCCTACATAAATATGCTCCAGTGCCCACCTAAAATTATAATTTAAAAGATTTTTTCTTATAGCAAATGTCAATTTCTTTTGCTGCAAATGAAGTTTAGCTTTGTCTTTACATTCAGTGTAAATAGACTAAGTGAATGAATAACTGATGAGTTCTTTATGCATCACTCGTGTTATCACTTAGTCTTTTAAAGAGGTTTCTAATATGCCTGTTCTGATCCTTTACTAGAAAACATAATCTGAAAATTCTTTACATCTTTCTTTAAAGTATGATGTCCAGTACTTGAGAGGAAGTCTCCCCAGTGATGAGTACACTGGACTTACTGCTTTTTATAGGATATTGCTACTAACATGTCCTGTTTAATAGCACATGCTCCTCTTTTTTCTTTTTTTTTGAGCATCATTTTGTTGTTTCTTTCAATTGATAACTTATAATCATTTCCCAGACTGTTATTTTGCAGTACTGTTACTAAACCTATTTATTCACGAAACTCTGCCACTTTATGCGTAGATGTTTCCCTTAGTCAAATTGCTTCTTATTGTTTTCATGCTATTTCTCGAACTTACCATGAAAATCCTCTCCCAGAAATCATAACTTCCACTGCAACCCATGTTTTGCAAGCTACAACTCATTTGTAACTTTGTTTTATATAGATGATTTATGTAAACACTGAATAGTGCCAGACTGAAAATCAGGAAAGCCTTAGAAACTCCTCTTGATGGGTTTTCATAGCTCAGGAGTGAAATTTGAGTGATGCAAGGGTATCCCTTGTGCTCTGAGAACTGCTGGGTGGTATTGTAACCACAGAAGCTTTATGTTAAGTATAGATTAGTTCTTACTATGTATGAGCTCATTCTGACAAAATCTTCCACATTTCAGGCAACTTGTTTAAATCCTGTATTTTAGTTCAATGATCCATTCTAATTTCTAGCTTGACCTTTATAGCTTCTTTCTGAAATAAATCTGTATTCACAAATATGCCAAAATATGCGCATTCATCTTAATCATATCTGTTAATGAGTTACAAAAATTATTGCATATCATGGCTAGGTACATCTCATAGTGGAGCTATATTTATTCAGTGGTGGTTCATAGAGCTAGTCAGAGCTTTTAATAGAGTATGCTCACTTAACTTCATTACTAAACAAATGTAGTGCTTATTTTACAGAAAATCCAAATGAATGGTTCAGTTCAAGCTGAAATTAAAAAGAAGAAAAAGGGTGGAGGGAAGGGTACAAGAAATAATAATGCTGAAACAAAACATGTAACAAACAGCTGATGAAAGGAGAACTTATTTTTCATTACAAGCACTAAAGACAAAAGAGCTAGGAGGCAAGCTTGAATAGCTCTCTGCTTGATTGTAAGATGCTGAGAGTTGAGGGAATGCTGTCTGCCTTAGTGAAACAAAAAAGATATTTACTAAAATTCAGTTCAATTTAGTAGAAATTGCTGGCAATAAAACATTGTCATGTGCAATATTAATTTGCAAGAAGTAGAGTAAATAACCTGGAATGCTTGAGCAAAGTGATGCACATGAATAGGAAAACCATGGGGGTTTTAAAAGATATTGTTTTTGAATTTGTTACAGCTTGGTTTTAGCTGTGGTAGATCACAGAAATCTAATAAAACTTTGCATATACGTTATATACCTGAAAATGGACAAGTTCAGAGTGGACTTGAAACTAAACTTGTGAATAGAAAAATATGCAGGATTTTATTGTGCATTTCCTGGAAGGATGCTAATGCAATCCAGGAATCAGAGTCATGAAATCAACTTTTTTAGATTTAATATTTCACCTTTGATAGAAAAACATTGTAGGACTCCTATATTGTGTTACAGTTATTCAGAGATGCTTTGGATCAGAACTCTGCAATCGTTTTCATTTGAACTACATAGAAAGTAGTTTTCTGCAAAACTTTTGCTTGAATAACTCAAGGCATTATTTCATGCATCTGAATATAATTGGAATTTTTAGACTGGACCGTTTTTGCAGATGACACCAAGCTGGGAGGGAGTGTTGATCTGCTGGAGGGTAGGAAGGCTCTGCAGAGGGACCTGGACAGGCTGGATCGATGAGCCGAGGCCAACTGCATGAGGTTCAACAAGGCCAAGTGCCGGGTCCTGCACTTCGGCCACAACAACCCCAGGCAACGCTACAGGCTTGGGGAAGAGTGGCTGGAAAGCTGCCCAGAGGAAAAGGACCTGGGGGTGCTGGTTGACAGCCGGCTGAACATGAGCCGGCAGTGTGCCCAGGTGGCCAAGAAGGCCAACGGCATCCTGGCCTGTATCAGGAATAGTGTGGCCAGCAGGAGCAGGGAGGTGATCGTGCCCCTGTACTCGGCGCTGGTGAGGCCGCACCTTGAGTACTGTGTTCAGTTTTGGGCCCCTCACTACAAGAAGGACATTGAGGTGCTGGAGCGTGTCCAGAGAAGGGCAACGAAGCTGGTGAAGGGCCTGGAGAACAAGCCTTATGAGGAGCGGCTGAGGGAGCTGGGATTGTTTAGTCTGGAGAAGAGGAGGCTGAGGGGAGACCTCATCGCGCTCTACAACTATCTGAAGGGAGGTTGTAGTGAGGTGGGGGTTGGTCTCTTCTCCCAAGTAACCAGCGATAGGACGAGAGGAAATGGCCTCAAGTTGCGCCAAGGGAGGTTTAGATTGGACATTAGGAAAAAAATCTTTCCTGAAAGAGTGGTCAGGCCTTGGAACAGGCTGCCCAGGGAAGTGGTGGAGTCACCATCCCTGGAGGTATTTAAAAGACGTGTAGATGAGGTGCTTAGGGACATGGTTTAGTGGGCGTGGGGGTGTTGGGTTGACAGTTGGACTCGATGACCTTAGAGGTCTTTTCCAACCTTAGTGATTCTATGATTCTAAAAAAGCCAGAAATACTTGTGCTAATCAGTAAAATTCTTTTATCTTAAATTCGGTACTTCATGATTCAGTCTATCATATCTTCTGTTTAAATATTTATCATACATTATTATGTATGTTTATAAAACAGTATATTCACTGAGCACAACAGATACTGCTTATTAAAAGCTTGCAAGTAAAAAAGAAAAATAAGTTCATAACATAGCCACCTGAGCTGCAATTGGTGAAGCGAACAGGAAAGATTTTCCCGCAGTTTAAGTTAAAAACCTTTCAAGAACACTGAGGGAAAATACTCCCAGCTTCCGAACCCTGAAGAAGAGTGCTCACTGCAAACACGCAGGGTTTCAGGCCTTTGTTTGAAGTCTAAGGTGAATAACAGCTCCTGGTGTTTTGGAGTTTATTTGGTTCAGGTTTTCCTTTTGTTTAAAGAAATCAGTCATGCAGGAAAACTTTGCGCTAGCAGTTTCTGTCTGTAGTCAAGACATTTGCTTATTGAAGGTACATGAAATACTGCTGCTTACCACAATATTTTTTACTTTAACAATTAATTCCTGTTTTTGTTGGCTTGCATCTATAAAGCAGGCAGTTGGCTTTACTAGTTAGTGTCTTTCTTTATACAAGTGAGGAAGTCTTGGTACCAAAATGTTACTGTAAAGATAGACTACAGCTCTTAAGTTGGTAAGAAACTTCTTTGTTTAATGAGAGAAGATTTTTTTAAATAAAGTTTGACTTCAAATGATTCTGTCAAAAAACCATTAAACCTGAAGAAGCAAAGAAGCGTATCAGCAACAGCTGTTCTCAGGAAGTCCTCTGTTAGGAACTATTATGGGAAATTCAAGGTCAAGCAAAACAACTGCATTCACTTAATATCACGCGTGTGTCCTCCCCCCAGTATAAGTCAAGGAGTTTGTCATGCCTATTGCACTGCAGAAAGTAGGGTTGCAATACTATTATATCTAATAAAATAATTTGCAGTTGAAATTTAAGAGTTTGTCATAGTAACTATAATGAAATGTAATCTTTTAAAAAAAGTGCAATATTAAGTGTATTATGGTAACCTCAAAAGGCAAGGTAAACTTATTTTTAGTGTTTTGGCTGAGCATTGCAGGAGAGGTAATAGGGGGTTGCAGAGACCAGTCTGGAGCAAACAATGAGACTGGCAGGCAGCAACCACAGCATAGCAGCAACCTTGGCCAGAGAGATGGAGGTGGGGGGGAGATTGGACAAGAAAACGTTTCACCAAGGAAAGCTGAAAAAGAAGTTTCAGTGAGGACAGTGAGTATCCCCCTAACATGAAGGATAGGTGGGAGACCTCATGGAAAGATTTGGTTGACAGTAAATGCATTGGCTTGTAGTTTCTGTGGTGTAATTAGAGTTGTTTATGGGAAGCTATCAAGATTGTATGCTGCTTTGATAATTGGGATGTAGAATGTATAAATAAATTACTTATGAACTGACTTAAGCGAAAAAACCCACACTCTTCAGATAGACTTGCAGCCTGTTAAAGAACACAGTCGTTTGTGTCAAAGATTTGAAGTGTGACAGGTCTTTGGACAAACATCAAGGAGAGAGGAGCTTGTTTGTGGAAAAAAGTCTTGGACAACAGCTCCTGTGACACCAGAAGTTACTTGCATTAACTGTAATTTCATTGCCAGCACAGGGACGGTTTGGCTCGGCCTGTATGCACGTACTCTGGTTTGTTCCAGAATTCAGAGCTTATATACACTTACAGAGGAAGGTGTCAGTAAAAGGCAGAAGTGTATAGGTTTTTGCTTTTGTTTTGCAATATAGTGAAATAAATAAATCCTGATAAAATTTTTGCTCGCTATGAAAAACCTTGTGACTTGTTTGGCAATGTAAGGAGAATCTTTTCATACTATTTTTGAGAAGTTCTGTTTTTGGTTTGAGATGCATAAACATGTTTCCACTGCAAATATGGCCAGGGACTTTGGCTTCTGATGCAATATTTTATTTATAATTTTGTCAATGATACCTCTCTATGATTTTACAAAAATAAACAGAACTACTTTCACCTGTTAAGAACTCTTCCTGCTTATACACTTGAAATTAAAACATTCTTGTATCTAATTTATTTTTGGTCATGTGTTCTTGATTATATATATGTGTGTGTATATATATATTAAAAAAGGTTCTAAGTAAGAATGCCTGGATTTTATTCTCTTGCAACTAAATTTAGTGCTAAGATTCAGCTTCCGTGGGATTCCTTGGTCTGTCCTTCATTTTTCAATTTTTTGTTTCTGCTCGTTAAAAGGTGCTTTAAATTAAAAACTGGTAGTCTAGAACTCGGCTCCATTTAGTGCTTGTGCATTAATAGTTGAATAAAAGTCATCATTTGGTATTGTGAAAGAGGAAGACACAGAGCAAAGTATTACAGTAGAATGCTGAAAATGAGCAGTTTCTGGATAGCATACATCCCTTGTAGATCTGTGCATGGCCAATGATTTCTACCATTTCTGTGGTGAGTTTTTATATTATGTGTAAAGCAATAGATTTAAAAAAAAAAAAAAGACAATCCTGGTAGCGGATATTATAGCAGTCTTCCCTTGAAACAATGAGTGCATTGATTATGGGATTCAGGGCTGGATCTTTTTGAAAGAAGTAATGGATTGTGTACAGGGAGGAAGGGCTTTCTTCCTCGTGGCTCTGGGTAGTGTTGCTTGCTTCACTGCTGTCCTTCGCCTTGCTGGTACCCTGACCCATCTGCCTGTGTATTTCTTCGTAGCACGATTAGCATTTGCTTCGGGTACCACTGCTTTGAATTCTGCCTTTTCTGGCAAATAAACATAGGAAAACTGCACGTACTTTGGGACTCTCTACCCTTGACTGGAATGTAAATCTTCCTTGGAGGAAAGAGTATTGACTGATACTGAGGAAATTATGCAGAGGTGGTTGCAGTACTGGTACCTTTTGTCCTGTGTCTGAATAACTCATGCAGCAAAACTCAAATGCATATGTTGAATAAATATGCAAATAAATTAAACGGAGTTTAATATACTGAAGAATAAATACCCAATTGTTTTCACTGTGCAAAAGAATTGTTCCTCTTGGTGTTAATATATTCAGGTTGATAATAGGTGTAGCTAAAGCTTGTTTGCAAATTTATTCTAATTAGTGTTATTAAAATGAAGTGTTTCTCCAGTCTTTAATGTTTCTTAGGAATCAGAGTACCTTTTCATGGAGTTAAATCAATTCCAGGTAATAATCTTGGCTGTAACCTTAGTGACTATTTTCTTTGTGAGGGTGTTTAGTAGCAATGGATCTGATAGCAACAAAAGAAAGGTAAACATGGTAAATAACCTAAATACTGAATTGTGTGGTTAAACATCACTTAGTTTGTAGTTTTTCCTTGTAAAATGACAAGGAGATAAATTCTGGCTTTCAGGCAATTTTGTAGAGATATCAAAACTGGACAAAGAGAGCACCCTTTCTACAAAGCCTAGCAGGAACTCCAGTGGCTTACAGTGACCGGAGTAGCACGTATGCCTCTTCAGGATTTGTTTGTACTACTGGGGTTGCAAACAAAGCAAAAGCTACAGAAGCCCTTTATTATTTTAACTTTCATGTGAGAACCTGAATAATAGGAGTTGTCCATAGAATAAAGCAATGTTTTCTAGTTCCGTTTGATGCTGGGCTCATGTAGCCGTGTAGGTTCTGGTTAACTTGGGTTCTGTGAGCAGTTATGTGCATATACCCTGTTAGTTTTTCAGCCTTTGCTCAAGATCTTAGTTGTGATATTCAAACCCTGATTTCTAAGAAGATTTAAGAATATGTCTGATCACAAACTTGAGATTAGTGACTCTGTAAGACTATCCGCATTGTTAAGGAGACTATTTGTATACTTAAGATTTGCCTTGAATCTTGACATTTAACAATAAGTACAGGGATTAAAACAGAGATAATTGTTACATATAACTTTTAAGGATACCTACAGATACTAAAAGGAGAACAATCAAATTATTTGGGTAAACAAATACAAGATGTTATAATACTTTAAAGTGTTACCTGCAGAAAAGAAATTTTTTGACTTTTAGGAACCCACTTGAATTTAATAGTGGAAATAAAAATTATGAAAAAAAAATCATATAACTAAAATACTGAACACCTGAACTGGGATTTTTTTCCTTGTGCTGCATCACTTGTT
This sequence comes from Pelecanoides urinatrix, assembly GCA_013400755.1. NCBI lineage: Eukaryota > Metazoa > Chordata > Aves > Procellariiformes > Procellariidae > Pelecanoides > Pelecanoides urinatrix. The sequence continues at coordinate 109,503 of VZTQ01005310.1, forward strand.
TTTAAATTGTACATCACTAAATTCTGGCTTTAAAATTGTATTTTCAAAATTAATCACTAGTACTTGCATAAAAAGATAGGTATTCACTTGATCTGTACTTCAAGTTCACTCTCATTAATTTTGTAGGCAATAAAAAGCTCTTTGGTTAATGCTTTCTATAATTTTCCATACAGGAAATTTGAATGTAAATTTCTGCTCTTAGAAATGCAATGACAAGCTTGAATACTCATGCTTCAGTGGTTCTCCAAGGTGCTGAGAAACCTCAGCTTCTGTAAACCAAACTTGCAACCTTTGGAATTGGGTCCATTTATATTTGCAAACATGCCTGAGTGACCTGGAACCTCTTAAGAGCAAACAGAAGTGAATGATCTAGACAGTTTGGTGTATATACTGATTGGTTCAAATTAATGATGGGAATAATTCTAAACAATTCAATGCAATTTACCTCCTTGATTTTACTTAATTTTTGGAAAACTGGTCACAACTCAAATAGATATAACTTGCTAGTACAAGATTGGCATGAAGTAAAAACAAAATCCTGCAGGATTTGAAGGTTCTACTATACTACTTTGCTGGGTTACGTGCTTTGTAAACTTGACTAATCAGCAGAAAATATACATAATGTGTGTATTTCTATGCATACATATGTATATGTGTAACTTTTATAAACACACAGAGCAGGGACAAAGACTTGGATTCCTTCTTTCTGTTCTCATCTATTTACTCACCATCCCCTCTTTCATGAAAAAAATGTAGTCAGGTATGTTGAAAAAAAAAATCGTCAACAGAGGATGAGAATTAATTCTGCTACCAACTGTGGATGTGATAGAATTTAGCATTACAGTGTATCAAATGGAAGGAGTAGTTTGGCCACAATGAGATAATATCTTCCACAGACATGCTTACAGACGTGTTTGTGTTGTATGTTGAATAGACATTGGCTATTAGAAAGTTTAATATAGACATGGATATCTCAACAATAGTTGCCACTCAAACACTGTTTTGTAAAGTGGTGGAAGCTGTGATGGCCTCCTGAATTCATACTCTGTCTCATTATTTGCAATAATACAATTTTCTAGTGCATAAAATGGAGTAAAATGTTTTTCTGAATGTCTATACTTAACATAAAATGAAAGCAAAAGTGTTTTTTGACTGTTAGGTAGCTGGAGTGTTCATGAAATCAACACAAAGGCTGTCTTTGTGTCCTCTCAGCTGTGGCGGTTGCAGTTAATTACTAACACTTTCCCCAGAGGTGCATTGGCAAAACACTCATTATGCTGGTGCATCAGCATTGGAGTGTACTGAAATGGGTATATTGTCTTATGTGCTAGTAGGAAAAAAAACAGTGGGGAAAAAGGAAATCAATGCTAACCAAATATGCCAAATATGGAAACATAAAATCTTGCAGAGAAGTTAACATTTGGCTTTCAGATTTCTAAGGGAATATCATTATGGAAAAGGTTAAAAAGTAATTTCAGAATTGATTATGATTTTAGCGGGGAGTATGAAAATTGATTCCAGAGCAGCGCTGGACACTGAGGGTGCAGAAATATTAACAGGTCTGCAGTAAATAGGAAATGTTATCTTAGAATTGTTGAGTTGTGAAACAACCTCTTTCAAATATAAACAGTTAAAGGTCGATACACTAAATAAGGGACCTACAAATATTTTAAAGGCAACAAATTATTCGTTTGTTATATGGTTTCAGCTGTCATAACCTAGTCAGGGCTCTGCCCCACCAGAGAGATGTTATAACTTGTGCTGGGAAGGAAGCTTGTGTGGAGCTCTTGTGGTTCTTCTCTGGTTCCTAACACCTGGACAGTTGGATTATTGTCCAGATTCACCACCTTGAAGCCTGTTCCTTGCATCAGCTCTTTTTCTCTTGCTGTGCAGCTGCACATTCTGCAGAGTCTTACCAAGGATGAACAGTCCCCAGTGGTTTTTTAAAAATATTTTTTGATAATACCGAGGCCGTTCCACCCAAAAAAGAACAGGGAAGCCAATTTCTTTTGACCAGTATGAATAAGACTTCAAATTGTTTCATGAAATTGGCCTGGGAAAAAGCTAGTCCCAAGGGTGAGAATGTATATATGGAAACAAAATCATAGTGGATTGATGGATTTTTTTTGTGTGTGTGTGTTTTCTGCATAGATAGAAAGTACCTGTGTTTTGCCAAAATACATTTATTGTTGTCTTTAATGACTGTATCTGGACAGCTCTTGGAAATTATACTGATAGAGTATAGATACAGCAAAGAACTCTTGTGTTAATTAATATTGTATTATTTAAACCACTTTTGTGTGGAGTTTTTCCTCTACCCTTCCAGAAGATCAGTTTGAGGGAGCCAGTCTGAATTGATGTTAAGTAATGAAGATATATCTGAGAGTAAAAAGTAAATATATACTTCAGCTTGAATGAGCTGTTAATACTTAAAAAATACTTAAAAGGCTTTGGCAGAGAAGTTGCAAAGTTTGAACTTGTAACTGTATTCATTTGCTAGTAAATAATTTTTTGTTGAAATATTGTGTTATGAAATAAGGTATGTTAATTAAAGTGAACTAAGATGGCTTCTTCTTTACTTGTAATGTTCTGGAATTTGTAAAAGGAGTAAACTTATTTGAAAACTTAATACCAGCATTTGCTTTAGTCTGGTCTAATGATACAGCATTTGATTACTTAATGTTTAATAGTTAATTATTTATGTTATTTAAAGTTCAGAAGTGTATTCCAGGTGCATCTGATCTGAAAGTAAAAGTTAAAAATCATCATTAACAATACGATTGCCTCCATAGAACAGTACTTCAAGGGAAAGTCAACAAAACAGTCACAAAATTTTCATGTTCTTGTTTTGCATTAAATTCATCCCCTGCAGTGTAATATAAACCAGAAAGGATGAAAGCATCACTATTCTTAGTAGTGCAAAGCACGTTTTGTGTGTGTCTCCTTATTTAACTGATCTCAATGACAGTTATTTTAAAAAATTGTGAATTTGGAGTCATAGTGGGTTAAGGACAAGTAAACTTGAGAAAAAGTTAAATGCAGCCAAAAAACTGCCATGCAAAACAATAAGGTTGTTTAATGCTTGAATAATTTTATTATTGAATAAATAGGAAAAGTCTAATCCAAATGAATGAGGCAAAAAAGTAACGGTGTTAGGACTAAGGCAGGGTCCATATCAGTTACTCAAATGGGTCACTGCAGGCTATAATGAAGTTCTCCAGTCATATGTTAAGGTAGCTATCAGATCACTTGTGTATTGTCAGAGACTTTATATTTAGCATATAGTTTTATATTAGGGACGCAATACTCCAACTACCATGTCATTATACCAAAGCTGTATTTTGCTATATGTAATTGCTATTAATTCACGTATTTGAGAATTTAATTTCTTGGTTATGAAAAATCAACAAAATATGTAACTAATGTAGCTGGAGACAGATTCTTATCATAGTAGCAGTCAAATAATGGTAACTGAACAGAAGCATAGAAGGGTATTTAAAACAGAAACTTAATAATCAGCTTGATATATGTGCAAGCAGGCTGAGTGGATTTTGTGTATTGTACATTAAGTTGATCTCCGGGTTATATAAAGAATTGATCATTATGCATTGAAAAACAAAGATAGTGTACTTGCATTTCATTGTACTGTGCTTGCAGCACCTGTGCTTTCTAACAGCGGACATACTCGTGTCCGGTCTTGTGAGACCAGAAAGTTCTCTGTTGTGGTATGACTAAAGGGTGTGCTTTGGCTCATGGTGAGCTCTGAATTGCAGCCCTCTGTTGGGGTGTGCAGGTATAACTCCACACTGCTTGTCTCTCTGCATTTTAAATCCATTTCTTGTTGAATTGTCGTTCCCTGGTATAAGGCTTCCCTGTTCTGGGAGCTAGACTACATCAGTATTTGCCAGGAATGGCTCCTTTGTACATAGGAGGCTATGTTAGCAATTACAAGGAATAAATCATCACCAGTGAGTGATGGGCAGTAGTACCTCAGGCATTTTCACTGTGTAAGGAGAGGTCAGAAACATTGATTGCAGCACTGGCAAAACATGGTTACACTCAGAGTCATGGGTATGGGTGTGTGTGTGGCCTACATATATCGAACACACAGATAACTTCCCTTTTTTCAACTTTTGATTTGACCTTGAAAATACTTACTGTTATTCAGGGTACTCGGAAATAGACTGTTACTGTGCAACAGACCCCGGGATGCCTGCACGCTCACACACAAGTTTATAGCAGTTGCATGTTGTGCAGAGTTCATTGCCTCTGTTCAGTGATTTCACTAAGGAATCCTTTGCATTTGACTGCTGGAAAAACAGAAAAACTAGTGAAGTATTCAGCATGGTCTGAGTTATTCAGCATGACAGATCAAATGAAAGAGGTGGCAGATTGTCTTCATTTTACAATAAAAATTAATCTTTATAGGATTTTGTCTTCCTCTACTGCTCCAGGCTCATGCATATTGTGTAGTTTAAAACGTTATGAGGCCTTGATAGTGAGCTCTGTAACACAGGTAAGATGAAAACTGGTGTCAAATAGACATTTTAAAGTATAGCAAACAGTTAAAAAGTTAGTATTTCAATAGATTTTTTTTTTCTGATATTTGCAATGGCAGTATTTTGAAGCCATTTCTAACAGTAAGTAGCAATACAGGGTTTGTTTTCCCTGGTTGGCTTAAGCCCTTTGAAAATAACCAGAAGACCATTATGCACTATGAGTAAGGTTATCTCTAAACCAGGGTTTTGCTGCAATTCCTAATATTGAATGTTGCTTATCCTATGTTGAATACAATCTGCCATCCAAACTGCTCTTAATGTATATGATTTTGGTGGGCTATTACACAAACTTTTTTGCCTTCTTCAGAGATACAGATTATAAAACAACAAGTGCTCTTAATCCAAGTTTTGTTTCTCATCTAGGTACTCTGATCAAATAATCTCTTAGCCTTCTTTCTGGGAATGGAACATACAGTGTAAGCTTTTGAAGGCTCTCATGATTTTTTTTTTTTTTAAAAAGGGTTTTATAATAAAGGATGTTCCAGCCCTTTAACTACTAACTCTCCAAATACAACTCTTCAAATTCCTTCCTAAATTGTGGACACAAAAAATAAATAATTGTGTCCTAGCAATGGTCAATCTAGTACTGAATATTAGGGTGCAACTTATATTTCCATTGATATTGTCAATGCCTCCATTCATAATTCTAAAAATTTCATTAGCCTTTCTGGACAGATTTTTGTACATTATTAAATGATTGAACACCACAACCTAGACAATGTTGTGTATTATACTCATAGCCTGACTGGTAAGCGTATTTAGTAGACATTTCCAACAGTGAACAAAGGTTTTTTTATCTTCTGTGCATGTGTGTATTTAGGAGTAGAACAAGACACCTAAATCCTTGTAAATAGTGAGAAGTGGGCAGAATGGCTTACATCTGGGATTCATGCATCCGCAGTTGTGTTGATATTAGGTTTTATAGACAAAGAAAAAATAAATTTTATACTCTTTAAAGGGTCTTGGGGGGATGCACACTTTCTATTGCTAATTTAATATTGTGCAGGCATTTCTCATTTCGATATCTGAAGGGTTTAAAAATTTCAGTTTCAAAATGCACTGATTTTTTTCATGCCACGATTTGATGTCACTTTTGCTTCCTATTTTTTATCTATGGACTCTCTGAAATTACTGGTAATGGCTCTAAAATAATTCTAAAAAAGCATTGAATACAAAAGAAAAAATTCATACAAGCACTAGGTTGGAGACCAAATTCAAAATGTGATTTTTTTGTTGTGTGTGGGGTTTTTTTTGTGTGGAGGTTTTTTGTGTGTGTGTGTATGTGTCCCTTGGGGTTTTAACCTAGTAAGGTTTCTCTAGCAAACAATTTGAATAACTTTTCTTTTTATCTGTAAACTGGTGCTACAACCTAGTAAACAGCAAAAACAAAGTGAAAATTTGTATACCAGTGAGTTCACAGTTTAGCTGGTAGGCTAAAATGTAGGAGGGGGGAAGTAAAGCTTTGGCTTAGGAACAGATATCTTATGTGTATGAATATTTCAAAGGGGCGGGGGGGGGGGGAAGAAACAGAGTATTTTCCCTATTCACCTGTAGATTGCTATGCAATGATACTACTTTCTATTATTTCAGTAGTGAATATTACATGCATTTTGGGGATTTTTGGGGGGTGGTTTGTTTTTCCTGAAAAGTAGGTACTGCTGCTAGCAACACCTTTTTGTGTAAGAGGTATAAAATGTTTAAAGGAAAATGAAAGTGTGAAATATACAGGTAAAATTTAATGCTTACAAATTAAAGCTAAGTAAATGGTTAGGAAAAGAAGTTGGCTAAAAGTGATCCTTTTCAAATCATTGAACTGATTACAAATAGGCTTTCAAATTAAGAAATGTAAATATTCTAATATCATGATGCAATTATTGAAGATTCCAGTGCCTAAGACCTAGTTAGAATAAATTTGACTGTGGGAAAATCATTAGTATGTCTGGGTACTAGCACAGTGTGCTGTCCAAGACTCTGCTCTGATCTTTATCACTATCAAATCTGGAGCTGAGTGATGAAGGTGGCAAAGAAGATAAATTTACTTGAAAGGAAAGCAAACCAAAGCAAAACAAAAAAACCCAACTTCTGTGTAACAGCTGGTTTTAGGCCACCAAAAATATCCATAATTTTGAGTCAAGCAAGAAGTGCTGCTATGTCTATTCCAGTCTGTATGTTCTGAATTATAGATTTGGACACTGAACCAAAATCCTGATTTTTCTGCTGAGAGCTTTAAAGCTGGGACTTGATTTTTAGCTACCACAATACTTTGGCTTATTCAAATCCTCTCTTAATTTTGTCTCTGCTGTTCAGTGTTCATGGTGGTGTTCATATTATTATGCCTCTCCAGTTCAAGATTTTATGAAAGATAGTTCAAGATTTCTGAAAAAATTCTTATTCTAAGTTTTTAACTTCTTTAAATATGTGACTTTTAATGGTAGATTACAGTTGTGTCTGAATAATTTTGTTATGAAAATCAGAATAAGAAAATGTTTCAGAAACCCTGAGAAGATGTGCATGCAAATACTGGGAAAAGAGAAGGGGTATGATCTGAAGCAACTTTTGCTCAGTATCGTTCTATTTTGGTCCTAGCGAGTATGCGGGTTGTCATTCTCTTCCTTGAATGCTGGAGCCTCCTGTCATAGATGTGTCAGTCCTCATTGCATTTAACAGCTCTAGCGGAACAATACTGCAATAATGGTTGTACAATAAATTGTTTCAGAGCAGTTTCCTAAAACTATATTTATGATTGAGTACGAAATTTGGATTGCTAGTGATTTTATTAAAAGCAACGGTATTTTTCAAGTGATACCATTTTTGTAATTGGTATTGACACTGGCTAACATGATGCAACCTTTCCCTGTTGTAAGCAGGCTTCCGTTCTTCATTTTGCTTTGTTTCCCTGTTCCACATATGTAGTTAAACTTGCATAATAAAACAGTCTAAAGCCTTGGGTCCTTTGTGCCTTTTCTGGATAGCTCTCTTCATTAATGTGAATTGAGTGGCACTGTCAAGGAAGAGGAGTCTCAGTGTTGTTTTTTTTCTTTAAATTGGATGTCCTTGATGTATTACAGTTGAAATACCGTTATGTTTCATCCCCAAATAAAAGTTTGCGCTCTTGAACTAATAGCGAGATCCCTACTGATGGCTAGAATATTTTCATAGAATATGAAAGAGGAACAAGAAAGTGTATTAGCAGATCATAGGATGACTGAGAGAGACAAATTTATTATCTATTCAGCAGGGTATTTCACAAAGAAAGAAGTACAATTGTAGAAAGAACTGGTGAGAATTTGTCTTGGGATGCTGTGCCTGTCTCTGGTTGCTCAAGATCAAGCAATGTGAATTCAAAGAAGATTGAGTGTAAAGTGCTATTCCTTTGAGGTTAAGAAGGAATATACAGCAGGGAGGATGGGGGAATGGGAAATGTCAGAGGAAGGGAGACCTAGGGTGTTGATACATCACTGAAGTGTGAATTGTGTTGTGCTTCTTAATGAAAAATAAAAGTGGGAATCTCCTGTAAAAAATACTGTTATGTGGGATCCACATAGTGTGCATGTGATTTGAATATTATAACTATGGAAATGGATTTCCTCAGTGTAAAAACTTGAGCCAGAATTCATTATTATTATTCACATGAAATTTTGTGCTCATGAACCTGTGAAGTGACTTCAGCTTTTGCAGATGTTTTTATACTGTTATATATTTGCATAATGTTTTGAATAAGTAGCCTTTAACCTATTCATTTGATCAGAGCTGTTTGATTTGCTCACTTGCTATTCATTATTTTACAGTATGTAATTGGTTACATAAGTAATATGCTATGGCCTTTTACTTGATTGAAAACTTAGAGATGGTGGCTTGAATAGCATTAAGCATAGTCAATAATGAAAATTAATATACTCACTGAATATTTGAGTATAGTCAATAACCAGTATTCATATATATAGCTATGTGGTTTGGACAATATTCATGTGTTTTACATAAAGAATAATTTTTTTCTCCTCACATACAAGTAGAATATTCTTTTGAGCTTTTTTAATACATGTTGTCCATCTTGGTTGATCAAAACAAATTTTGAAGTTCTTGAACAATTTCAAAGAGAGATTAACGTCTCAGAGTTAAGTTTCTGTGAATTCTGTGAAAACCAGTGGCCTGCAAGTGGAAGGATGCCATAACTAAATACTGCTGAATACCACTAAAGGAACTACAGTTGCAATTGAGTTCCTCAGCAGTTCTGAGGCACAGCAACTAGCTCTCCTAAAGGTTACTGCAGAAATGTGCAGACCTGAACATACCTTCATCCATGAGACTGTTCAGTCTTTCAGATGGGTAGGAAACTTTTGAGAGAGCAAGAGAAGAGAGACGTTATGAGCAGAAGCAGCCACGAAAAGTTAGGATATGCACTTTCAGTTAAGGGAGGAGGGGGGTCCTTTGTTCTGCTAAGGTATGATTTTGGAACTCCTACATGCCAGGTAGCATAAAAAACATGGACTGAGGATTTAATCCCTGCCCAAAGGAGTTTGTTTTCAATGTGAGAATAGACACATAACATATAGATACCTTGAGTATGTGAGGGAAGTAATTAGAAAGTTACAATTAATGCAGTAAGAGACTTAAATGCAAAGCATAAATGGATGTGAACAGAGTAGAATTGTAAACAAGGTCAGGCTATAAAACAATGCAAATTTATTAATTCCCAGAGGAAATGAAGAAAACTTGCTACTGTCTCATATCTATTATTTCAAGGAAATTATTTTTGACTAGAATTGAATCAGATTAATAGAGCTGTATTTCTTAACAGGAGGCTATGAACCAGAGTACACTAAATGTGCCTGTAGAGAAGAATTACTCCATTATATTTAAATATAACATCATCCAGAAATCTATGTAGGTATATAAAGATACCAGCCTTCTTTCTTACTGTTCAATGTTAGGACATTTACTCNCCCAGCCATAGTCTTTCCATGGACTTCCTAGTAAATAGTTCCAAACAAGATGGCTTTTTTCAGTATAGGAGAGAATACATATTTTCTAAATTCCATGTATTTTAACTGTAATTATACCTGCAAATTATTTTTCTGGTTGAGGGAGGAATGAACTAAAACTGTTGTGGTATTGTGACTCTTTAAGTGCAGTCTGCCGAGCTTATTTCTTTCTAACCTCTTTGTTGTTTTCTGACTAAGGAATATGGCAGTGTTTGTCTTTCACAGAGTACTCCAGGCTGATCTAACATGCTGAGGCCTGTGCTGCACTAGCTATTATTTTATGTAAAACCAACATGGTTCAAGATCTGCCTGTAAGAAGATACTGTAAAAAAGTATATAAATAAATACCTCTATGTACTTATTAAAAAAAAAAAANAGCAAGAGAAGAGAGACGTTATGAGCAGAAGCAGCCACAAAAAGTTAGGACATGCACTTTCAGTTAAGGGGGGAGGGGGGTCCTTTGTTCTGCTAAGGTATGATTTTGGAACTCCTACATGCCAGGTAGCATAAAAAACATGGACTGAGGATTTAATCCCTGCCCAAAGGAGTTTGTTTTCAATGTGAGAATAGACACATAACATATAGATACCTTGAGTATGTGAGGGAAGTAATTAGAAAGTTACAATTAATGCAGTAAGAGACTTAAATGCAAAGCATAAATGGATGTGAACAGAGTAGAATTGTAAACAAGGTCAGGCTATAAAACAATGCAAATTTATTAATTCCCAGAGGAAATGAAGAAAACTTGCTACTGTCTCATATCTATTATTTCAAGGAAATTATTTTTGACTAGAATTGAATCAGATTAATAGAGCTGTATTTCTTAACAGGAGGCTATGAACCAGAGTACACTAAATGTGCCTGTAGAGAAGAATTACTCCATTATATTTAAATATAACATCATCCAGAAATCTATGTAGGTATATAAAGATACCAGCCTTCTTTCTTACTGTTCAATGTTAGGACATTTACTCATAGGCTCCTATTATACTTATTTTGCATTGTATCATTGTCCTTTATAGATTCTCTTCCATTCTTTTTTAGCATTTCCAAAACCCAATGACATCTGCCCAAGAGATGCCTCTACTAAACTGAGCAGAGCTGATTTCCCAGAGGAATTTGGGAAGGACAAGAATAGTCTGAGTGGATGGAGTGTTTTCTGGTTTTGTAATGACTTTTGCATATAACATATTTTAGTTTAAGTAGTGCCTAGACAGCCCAAAGTCTGTAGGAGGCATTGTGCAAAGGAATGTACAGACCAGAAGGAGTAGAAACAATAAAGAAAAGTAAAATAAATACCCCAGAATCAGACACTAAGATGAGAATAGAATAGAATTCAGACAGCCCTATCTCCTGCACAGAACTATGTTAAAAGGTATCTGAATGTTATGTCCTGTGGAGGGTAATGATTGTTAAAAAATATAAAAAAACCAGGTTTTTTATGATCTGAAGGATTATTAGTTGTATGGGTTTTTTTCCTATAAATAC